>CM018693.1:85683152-86283152 GCA_009363875.1 Mikania micrantha
TACATTGTCACAATCAAATGGTTTAAACCATTATAACCATTATTATAGTTCCATGAAAACTGGGCATTACAACGGAACAAAACAAGGATTTACCCGTTAACACATCGATTTCTTCGTTTATAATCATTCCTAGCCATCATAAAGGGAATAATCAACAACCCTAACTATACAATTACGTTCAAAAACAAGATCTAATCAACCCATTATGAAACTAGTAGGTTAAAACGAATCGTTACATATTCGGACAGATTTCTCGGTTAAAAGTGGTGATCAACACTTGTAGATTCCACTTCTGGCTTCAATATGATCATGAGATAGCTTTAAGATAAAGATTTTGAGGTTACAGGTTGGTATTTTTCGTCTGGGAATGGTGTATGTTCTAGAAATAAATGAAATGTGATTTTCTGCTTGAATTCTAATTAACAATCTGATCCATTGCACCGCCATAGGCCAGGCGTACCGCTAGCATGGACGTTTGGCATCAGGCGTACAATGTAGAATGTATAAGTTTAAGATATTTTGGGTCCCGCGCGTACCGCCTAGCATCCCTGATTTTGATATTTTTGTAATTTTCTTCGTTTCGTGATTCCGGAGAATCCGGAACTCCGTTTCGCGCACGATTTTCTCATACGTTCACCATTTCTCACATACTTTCAACCTGTTATAATCACTATCATCAAATCAACGTGGATATCAAGTACGAAGATATGTGCTTTCATTGATGATGACGTATTCATTAAACGTAATTGTCACACATATGCTACCCTTAAAACAGATTTCGCGCCTCCTCTCAAGACGAAGGCATCTGTCTTCCAGGGTACAACAACCAAAACAGTTTGTGTACTGCCGAGAATGTCGACATACCCAATGTATCACTGAATTTCTACTATGTTTAGATTTGTTATGAAATATTTGAAGTTTGATATGATGGATGAACTAGATAGAACATATCTCTCATTTTTACATTACATGATTCAACTTGATTCAAAAATAATCAACTAAAAATGAACATCCAAGTTCATTATTTATACTCACAATTGCAACTCTATACTTATGACTATAATTTAAAAGTCATAAATACAATATTAAACAAAATTTATTTAAGTAATAAATTTTTATTTATATATACTTCTGACTATAATTTAAAATTCATAAATTCAATAATAAATAAAATTTATTTAAGTAATAAATTTTTATTTAAGAATTTAATTAAAAAAAATGTGACATATCCCATCAAGTTTCATATTTTACTTTCCAACCACTCAACTTGAGGATCACAATCCCATTCATAACTTTAGTAAAAAACTTATTTTTACTAAATTTCCAACATTTATTATTCATATATACTTCATAAAAATGTTTTAGATGTTAATCAATAACTGAAGAGACTATCCTTTGTAACATCCGGAACCTTATTTGTATAAACAATTCCGAAGTTCATATAAACGTTCATGAAGTAATAAAGATCTAAATTATGTAAATGAACCAAATATTTGAAAATGTATGGACGCATTATGAGCTTGTGAATAATACTCAAAATTTATGTGACTCCTTGGGTTCGAAATATATATAAACATTCGTGAGATAATTGCGATCAGAAAGATTTATACGTTACTTGAATTCGATAATATATGGAGATGTTATAAGGGTGTGAATATCAAAAATACTTGAGCAAAGTGAGAGGAGATTTTAAAAATAAAAGCTAAATTAGAGGGGACCTAAAAGTAAGATGTGAAATTAATTCACATAGCAAACAACATTATATATTGTTAGTTTTTTTAGGGGTCTTTGGGAGGTCAGGAGGTTTTCCGGTGCGGTTTCCTCCTGGGGTGGTGGTGGGGTCTCAACGGAGGTCATGGTAACTAGACCTTGATGACGTGGCCTGAAAATCAGTGGTTCACACGTTGAGATCAAATGCCGTTCAAAAAAAATATTGTTATTTTTGCAACAATTCTGATCAACAATTCTGGCCATGCATTCAAGATGGCACATGAACTGCAAAGCATTTAGTTTGAATGACAACAAATTCAACACACTTACCGTTTCACATCCTTCGAAAACAATCTCTTATTCTTCTATTAATTCAATCAACTAACTACTCCCTTAAAATATTCATGCTATCAACTTTGATTGACAATTGATCAATTCTGTTTACGGTGCTCGACCGTAAGGAAAAAAAGTAAAAGGTAATGAGGGTTTCCTTCAACCTAGCCACTCCATTACTACAAGGCTTCGACAAGTGCCTCAAACGAAAACTTGAATTGGCTTCCTTCAATCTAACCACTCCATTACTACAAGGCTTTGACAAGTACCTCAAACGAAAACTTGAAACCAATTTGGAAACTACGGATCGCACACCACTAGGAAAACTTGATTCAACCTGTCTCCAGGTCCAAAACCCACATACAAAACTATAACATGAAGTGCCAGTAAGTATTTTCAAAATAAAAAAAAGTTGTGTGCAAGTCAATGCAAGTGATTATGGGGTCCTAAAGGTTCACTAGTAGAATCAAACGGGGCGAGAATCCTATCGGTTAAAAGAATCACGGGTTAAGGATGTGATGACGCACGATAGATTATCCTGGCTAACCTACCAAAGACATAAACACTCTAGAAAATGGAACGTCTTGGCTAACTTACCAAGGCGACAAGGACTAGAGAAATATCCTTACTAACATGCTAAACAATCCAACAACACAAGGTAAGACAGCCAGACAGCAAACACACATGAATAGGATAAAATAGATTGTACATATAGAAGCGGGAAAGAAGCCTAGAGAGTGACTAAGGAAGCCATATGGTGTCTAAAGGATAAAGTTGGTGGTTCACCAAATGGCAGTCCCTAGGTGGAGTTGGCGAAAACTAGAAGAGCAGCAGATAGCAACATAAACTTCTTATACCAAAAAGGAACTAGTCACAGTAATTAAAGAATACGTCTGGATAACAAGAAGATATGATACCCAAAGAGGAATGTAGTAAATCTAGGAGGGCACATGCTTCCAGGACTCCCATCACTATAAATAGAGGAACAAGACATATCAGCAAAGGAATCCACATTCAACCCCAACTCACACTTTCATTTGTATATCATCTCAGGCTTACCGGTGACTAATCTTGACTTCAGAGTATCGTCACAGGAGGTCTACTCCTCGCAGTAGAGCTAAGAGTGTTGTTCCTGCTTTAGTAGGATAGTAAGGAACATTAGTTACAGGTCTGTTACAAAGGCCCCTACAGGACCAACTTGAAGCCCGAGAAAAGTTAGGTTTCAATCTTGTCACACCCCCTGCGCCGCGTGCGGAATCCACGGCGCGGTGACGTATGAATAGTTGAATCATGCACAAGTAATGAATAAGAACAACCATAATGGATTACTAAGTTTCATAATGTTTAAACAGTTGTTTAGTTACAGTCAATCTATCTACCAAAAGAATGACAACTAAAGACCCAAAATATAGTTTATAAAATAAGACTTCAAACAAGACAATTAAACATTTAGGATTTTAGTGTGTCTCTAAATCCATCCTAGCATGTTTCTTCATCTTGTTCTATCTTAAACGGTCTCCTTAGTTGTCCCTTAGAATGTTTTAAAGCTGATTACCTGAAACACGTGAAAAGTAACTGTCAACTACAGAAGTAGTTGGTGAGAACAATAGGTTTAACAATTTGTAAACATGAATTTGCATTGTAAGGCATAGGTTTAAAGCAATAAATGAATTACATGGATGAGCTGCAACCAAACTAACATCAAGTCTGTCAAACGAGTGTAAACAGTCCAAAGACTGTTTGCACAAAGACCAACATATAATCAAGTCCCAAACTACGTTTGGAGTCAGAAAATTTGTTAGCAACATTGATAAAACCATACGTAACCAAAACCTGCAGTTAGCTTTTAAAACAAATTTAAAAGCTAACTCCAGAAATTGGTCTGCCCAAATGTGTCCGCTTTCCCTTGTTGTGATCACCCAGTACTAACGCTAATGAATATGTAACTTGATGTGTTTATAAGTTTGTTCACAACAGTGGACACCATGCTTTTGAACTTTGCTTTAAAAACCAATGATTTAATGCCTTATTTGATAACATGATTTGAAACCTTGTTGAATACCATGATTTGAATCCTTTGTTTGAAACCACCATGAAACCATTGTTGAATATCTTGTTTTGAAACCCTTAATTGAGTACATAAGATAGTGTCCTTGTATAATAACAAGGTTTATAAAAGATTAATTACGAAAACATGAGCTTATAGTAAAAGAGTTTATAAATCACATTATTTTAAAGTGTTGGTCATTTATAAAACTATTCGAGTAAAACTGATATAAAATAATTCTAGAAAACTTTATAAAACCTCTTTAATAAAAAGTGTTTAACATTTGATAAAATCCTTTGAAACAGTTGAATAGTCTGATGAATTTATACCATGAACATGTGATGTTTGTAGAATAACATACATGTTGTATAATGAATTACCAATGTAAGGAATATATTTGATCACGTGTTCCACCCCAAAACAGTTGGAAAACAGCAAAAGAGGGGCTAATGTTCTCATCTGTCTGCAGTAGACTCTGAACTATAACAAATAGCAAGTAGCAAACAGGACTTCTAACTGGTTCCTATATCATTGTAATCATATATAAGATATAAGATTAATAATTGTATAGACTTTGATTCATTGATTGACTTGTGTTAACATGATTTGTGATTAACATCTTGATTACATGATCTCATGATTAAGAATGTTGTGCGAACTTGAAAGCCATGATTTACCCACTTGATTGAGGGTTGTTTCATGTAAAAGAGGTGTCATATCCTTTTATGCACAACTTGTATGCATAAAATGACAAGTGTTTATGATCCTGATAACCGTTGTTTATCAAGCAAATTGACAAGGTGTTCCAATTGTTTAAATTGTTAGAAATTATGACTTGGTCCACTCATAATGTTAAGTTACAACTTAACCCGAATAATCTCAATTCATAATTACCTTAAATTGTGGGCCAACAATGGGCCTAAGCCCATGAAACCACAATGGACTTAAATACAGATGTTGGGCCTCGTTGGTTTGCCATGGGCCAATTAAAGATCGTAATGGACCGACATAACCTAATTGGGCCGAAATGGATATCGTGAGACAAATAGGTGAATTGTTGGGCCAAGCGTCCTATTGAGCTTATTCAAATGTGGGCCGAGGTTAACCAATAGATTGGGCCAAGGTCTATAAAGAAAATTGCATGTTTGTGGTTCGGCTAACCCACTTGGCAGCGAACCTTTTATGGTTCTTGCCTAAGGTTCAGCCCTATAGCAGGAGGGTTCGGTAATACATGAAACAGTAGGGTTCGTCGAGGGTACAAAGGTTCGGCAACTCAGTCGGCCAAGGTGAAAGGCTCGGTGTGCATGACTGCATGCAAGGTTCGTCTTCCCATGGTTCGGCCATGCAACCTTAAGGTTCGGCGAGATTAAGGTTCTGCCACACGAAGCTTCGGATGATGAGGGTTCGGCCGAGGAGGAAGAAAGGTTCGTCACCCTTGAAGGGTCCGGCTATAATCAAGGGTTCGCCATCAGTTCCAGGGTTTGTGACTGATGCATGGAGGGTTCGTTCGATCATGTATGGTTCGTTCCTAGCACATTAGTTCGGTAAAGGTTCGTGGGGTCCCCCTAAGGGTTCGGCTGAAGATCTACGAACCATACAGGCTTGTGAACACCCCCCTTAGGGTTCGGCTAAGTGCTGATGGAGGTTCGGCAGCCCTGCATCGAACGAACCTGTGTGGTTGCCTCTTCCTCATCAGGTCTAACCCCTTTGTTTAGGATTTCCTGTGATATTACCACACGTATACCAGTCCTCGTGATGATTAGGGGTCGACTAGGATGACTTACAACCGGTTGCAACCATGTATCAACAAAACCCACGAAAACCCTATTTTTTTAGCATATTCTTTCGATCATACCTCGTTTATGGCTGGATAAAACTTCAGATCCCTTGTACTTTTGTGTAGAGAATGTCAAGAGCTACGCGTGGGCGCCAAGAACACCGAAATCCGTTGAGAATTGAGCGAGTTACGAGCGTTTGAAGTTCGGTTTTCTAAAGAGAGAAAGGGTTGACGAATTTTCTAGAGAGCGGAAGGGTTGGTGGCTGATCTAATGAGGAATATAGCCTTCTTCATGGCTTTTATAGTCCAAGTGGTACTCGGGTTCGTTTCGGTCGCTCGGTTCGCGTTTCCGACACGTAACGCGTATTTTACGCGATTTAAAATAAAGGATTATTATTCTCATCATTTTGATGAGTTTCAAAATTGTAAAAATGTAAAATAATATATATATATAATTATTTTTTACTCTTCGTGTGTTGACAGATCGTTAAACAACCGCAATTACGTGTATACCCGCAATCGCGTACGTTTTTCGATCGTATTAAATGTTCAAAGCAGTTTAATCATAATTATAAGTTCAACATTCGTATCATTATGGATCGTCACCCATAACTATACTCAGTCTCGCTTACGTATTACGACTTTTGTTTAATTAATTGTCATAATATTCGTCTCAACACTACGCACTAACACTATCCCATTACACCGAACGCAGTATATGTATAGGGCATACCCCAGATTCCAGCTACCTGCCGTACCTGACGCCGTCCCACCACTGTTTCGATATAGTACGATACTGTTCTTGCCTAGAAAACTCGACTGTAAATAAATAATACATACTTGTTCCTAAATAATAAAGATCCTAACACACAAGCACATAATGAACATGATGCGAGCGGTCAGTATACTAAAAACAGAACTAAATTTAATCTAATTAACCTAAGCTAAAGACACCAAATCTAATCCTAGACCTATACTTAACCTAAACACCTAGTAATAATCGGAAAACCTAAACTAGACCGCTCCTAAGGCAAGTGTACCTGTCGGGTGCAGAATAGCTGACGGAAGTCCGGATATCGAACCACGGACACTAGTGTGGCAAACTAACCTAGACTGTAAACTAAACTAAAGTAAAAGAGGGGGGGTTTTGGTGCAACTAATAACCTAATCAGACAGGATTTGACTAAGTGAACTAAACTACAACTATACTAAGAATAGCAACACTAAAACTGAAACTGAATCTGGAATCCGAATACGAATAGGAAAACAGGTGTACCTAGGCTGGGAATCAAAAGTGTGACAGATGCTGATCTGGACTGATTTACTAATGATGAAGACTAGGATCTTAATGAACAGACCTAAAATTACCTAAAGGGGACCCAGATCAGATACCAGGCAACTCCAATAGAAATCCTAAGTCTGTAATGAATACACTAGTCAATCGGGTATCCTCCCGGACTCCCCGACATGCATTTGCACTCTAACTGGTGGATCACCTCCCGGATTTCTCCACCAGTTTGCATCCTAAGATACTAGAGAGTCATAAAGTTGATAACTTTAACATGGATTGACACTTACACTAAGTAGATCTAAGACAACGCCCTCCCGGGTCGTTTAACTCAAAATTCCTAAGTGTAAGAGACCAACCATCTAACCTATCACCTCCCGGATTTCTAGGTTAGGTTACAAATGCAAATAACTATATTTAATGAAGTCTAATCCTATGGAATGTGATCAACAACCCATAAACTAACCTAAAACACAAAGTAGTAGGCCTAACATGCATCTATGTGTGGAAAGACATTCCTAAACACATGTGGATCAAACATACACCAAATATAATCATTAAACATCTGTAATATTCATCAAAGTTTCAAGCTTTACAACTGATTACAAAGCAAACATCATCATTAAGCATAAATCAAGTCCATAATCATCAAAGTTCACAACTTTATCATCCCAAACCTAAGTACAACCATAGATCTAGCCACAAATCATAACTACAGTAGCTAAACAAGTCTGATCAAGGTCTATAAACATTAAAAATCCAAACTTTAAACTAAGAACATGAAAAGTAAAGAGAAATACTCAAGATCTAGCTCCTTCTTCACTCTAACAAGCCCTAATCAAGCCCAATACTCCATGGTTAAGCTCCAGCTGCTCCAAGGCTTGATTAGGGTTCAAAATACGCAGAAGAAGATCCCAAAAGCGGCTGGAATGCGATGCATTTATAGAGGGCAAGAAATTAGGGTTTTAGGGCTCAAAACCATTATCAGGCGTAACGCCTGACGTGGATGCACAATGTCAGGCGTTACGCGCGGGTCAGAAGGAAGCTTGCCGGCTGAGGATTCCGCGCGCATCGCCTGGGTTCAGGAGGTCGCGATAGGCGTACCGCCTAGGTCTAAATCCATTGATTTCTTCGTTTATTCACCCGATCTTGATTCCGACGCCCGTTTGCCTTCATTTCCGCTCCTCCGGGTCACATTCCTGCACAAAAACACTAAAATGTAAAAAGGAACTAGAATCGACTCAAAATATAAACAAAACAAACGAAAACTGACTCGAATATGTACGAAAACTGATGTGTTAAAGTAACACATCAAAAATACCCACACTTAAACCTTTTTCGTCCTCGAAAAAGCTAGCAAAATGGAATCATAGATCAGGGCTTGGCTTTTATTTGCAAAAGGTATATCAATCCTAAATCCTTGCGTATTAACAGCGATTATTGATATAACGGTCCAATCTAAACCCAAACACCAATTTCAAGTTCCCTAATCATGATTTATTTATGTTCAAGTTAAATCATTCATCTTATGGATCCCATCCCTTGGTTAAAACGAGTTATCTTAATCCTAAACAACAGCTTTCAAGGCACAGGATTAAATCAGAAGACTTAAACCCACCTCTATATGCAAACTACCTAGATAAAGTTAAAATTTTAACCTAATGATGGAGATGGATGAAGGTGTGAGCATTTTGCCTTTTTATTCTCTCAATTTCTTTTTCTTTTACCTCACTTGAGCATATTACAGCACTGTTTCACTCGGTTATGAGCCGGGGTATGACAACTGCTTTTTAGCTCTTATTCTCTCTTTCTTTTATTTGCACAGGCTCAGCTCACTTAGTGGATTGTGGAATTTATTTAGCGGGCACCATAAGTCTCGGATTTATTTTCATAAAAAGAGAACATATGTGCCAGGTTTAAATTTTAAATAATCTAGGTTGTTAGTTTACAGAGGTTCCTTTATTCACTATTACTTAGTTTCAGATTTCCCGAATTTTCCAAGTCTTAAACCCACAAGAATCCTGAATTTAAGTTTTATTCTATCAAATCCTAAGGAACTTTCTATCGGCTGGGCCTACCAACAAATCCCAAATCAATACACAAGTTAGCCTTTAAAATCCTAAGCCCTGATCGTAGTCCGATCATCTTCCATTTATAAAATGCAAGCCAGAACGAGGACAATTTTCAAGACTCTAGATATATACATCCTAAAACACTAAACCCAATCAGAAAATGCAAAATAAATGCATAAACAAACAAATATTTACAGAAAGATAAAAATAGGGTAAAAAGTGGAAAAAACTTAGCTGATCACACAATCATCAGCACGAGTGAGTCTATTCCAAAAAGAAGCCAATCACTGCCGGTCGTTTGCAAAAGAAATAGCCTAAGTCGTCGCCACCCGAATGTAATTGAGTACGAATGGTTAGAACCAGACTGCAATTTAAGATCTCAAACAAACCAACTAGATTAACCGAAAACAAAAAGACTCAAAAACTGACTTGAAAAATATTTACAATGACTCAATTTAAAAGAAAAATGTTTTTGTAAAGTTTTTGAGTTTTTTAATTTTTTTGTGTTTTTTAATTTAAAATAATTACAATTTCATTATTTAATTACAAATTGAAGTTTATTTACAAAAATTTCAAAAATTTTATTCTAAATTACAAAGCTAAATTACAAAATTGACTTGATATATACAATGACTTGATTTTACAAAATTTACAAAACTAAAAGGCGCCAGCCTGACATACCCACACTTAGAACAACACATTGTCCTCAATGTGAATCCAGAACTGGCACATAATTATTAATAAAAATAAATGTACAAAAGGTTAGCACAAACTCCCTGAATATATGCAGACGTGTCGTAAATGGAGTTGCGCGCCTCTAAATATACAACAACACTCATGTACAAATGTTAATACAACAATAATATAATTACAGTTTACAACACAACACAAATAGTACAACAAATTAATTACAAGTGTTAGATACAACATTATATACAAACATTGAATACAACGAATACATTACAAAAATGAGACAAATAATACAACCAACACATTATACAAATTTTAGAATAAATATACACAACCAAAGCACAACATAATATACAACCCCAATAATACATGAAATAAATAAACACAACCACAGAACGAATAAATAAACAACAGACATACAAAAAGAAATGACATAGATACTGTCCAGTTCAAATACATATAACGTAAAACAAAATACATAAACTAAACTAACTATATACTACTCCTCATCCTCATCCGCACCCACATCAGGCTCGGTGTCAGAGCCGTCCTCGGGATCGGATGGAAGATGAGGGTCTGGCATACGTGGGATCAACTCAACCTCCAGGCGTTCACCCAGGCGCCGGATGTTCGCGTCTATCGTATCCATCATCTGATAGAGATACATAAGGGTAAGACGACGACGAACAGGCCGGCGGCCCTGGGCATCACGAGGTGGTCGCTCACCAACGTGCAAGATACGACGCGTCGATGGAGGCGGAACGGCGGGCGCATGCACCGGGGCTGGCAAAATGGGCATCCAACGGGTGGTCGGTCAAATGTTACCATCCCCGCTGTCTGCATATCGTACAGCTCATAAGGCGTCGTATCCGGGCCTCGGGTAACATGCTCGACGGGGTAAGTCTGGAAGACCCGGAATACGTGCGCCAGATGCCCTATATAAGGCCCCATGTCGAGGCGCGCCGTGTTGCCTCCACGGCGAGGCCTCGCTAAAAGATTTTTAAAAAAAATTCGAAAAGGGGGGGGGGCTCCGGCAACTTTTTCCGGCCATACTTCGGCCAAATTCCGGTCGATCCTCAACAATCATCCCCAAATCAAACCTAACCTAATCTAAACTAATCTAAAATCGAAAAAACAAAATTAATCAAAAATAAAAATAAAAAGAAAAGGAGGGTACCGGTGGTTGCGGTGACAGTGGTGGTTGGATGTGAACAGAGAAGAAGAAGATGATGGTGACCGGCGGTGGTTGCGGCGGCTGTTGATGGCGGCGATGAGAGGAGATGATGTTTGTGGTGTGGAGATACACTGGCGGTTACTGGAGATGTAGACGGCGACGGTGGCGGCGATTGATTGATGGCGGCGGGCTAGACTCGGGATGATGGTGGTAGTGACGACAAATGGTTGCGATGAAGAGAACGACGGCGGCTGGATGTAGACGGTGGTGGATGGTGTCGAGGGTGTTGACCGGAGGATGGCGGTGGTTGTTGACGCAGGTGGCTACCGGCGGTGGAAATGGAGGTTAGGGTTTTTTTTTTTTTTTTTTTGGGAGAGTGATGGTTGTAATGGTGCGGTGGTTGAGGAAAGGTGGTGAGCGGAGAATGATGATGGTGATGTCAGATGATGAGGATGGAGACGAGCGGCGGTGGCGATTGCGCGGTGGTGGTTGACCGGAGGATGGCGATGGTGGTTGTGTGATGACCGGCGGTGGGGGATTTAGGGTTTCGGCGAAGTGGAGAGTGGTGGTGGTGGTAAAGTGACGGTGGTAGGTGGCATTTTGTTGACTTATTTTTTTTTCGCTGAGTTTGAACCCGCGCGCAACGCGCGAGATTGCGCGCCCGGATGGGGCGTTACGCGCGGATTGTTTTTAATATCTGATTTTTGATTTTTTTTTTTTTTATTAAATTAAAGAAATCTAAAAATTAAAAATCAAATAAATTTAAACTAATTAAATTCTAATAACTTAATTTAAACTAAACGAGGATTAAACTACATTAAAGTAAATTAAATCAAATTAACTAAATTTAAACTAACTAATTCCTATTAACTAAAATTAAATTAAATTCTAACTAAGCTTAACTAGGCAAAATTAATTTAAACTAAATCTAATTAAAATTACTTCCAATAAAGCAAATTAAACTAGGCAAGAAATTTAATTAAGATTCTAAATTACCTAAGTTAAACTAGAACATAAAATTAAACTAACTTAATTAAAGAAAATGAAATCAAAAATCAACATAGAATTAAAAGCAAACAAACCTTAAACAAATTAAAAACTAAAATTAACCTAACAAAAATAAAAGAGAAACCGAGTCAAGCAACTAGTGATACATAAAGTAATCAGATTTAATGTACGGTAGTAAAATCAGTCGTTCGAAATGGGGATATCGAACAATACTGATGTCATACCCACACTTGAATCTGACATAATCGCGAAGGCACAAACACACGTCAATCACATAGACTTGAAATAACAAATAAAAGCTATGTACACTATATACAAGTTGGGCCTAAACCCCAAATCCCTAAGTAGCTCGGGATTCGAGGAGGATAACCTCCTCGTCTGATGGAATCGGGCCTCCAATGTAGGGCTTCAAACGGTGCCCATTGACCTTCCACGTGTGGTCACCCGACTCCAACTCCACCGCACCATGCGGGAACACCTCGCGAATCACAAATGGGCCTCTCCAACGCGACTTAAGCTTTCCGGGGAAAAGCCTCAGTCTCGAGTCATAAACCAGGACTCGATCGCCCTTCGCGAACTCCTTCACATTCTTCAATCGCCTGTCGTGTAGCGCCTTCGTGCGCTCCTTAAAACTCCACGACCGAGCATACGCCTCGTCGCGTAGCTCATCTAACTCATGTAACTGGAGGAACCGGTGCTTGGCGGCCTGTGACATATCCAAATTCACAGCCTTCAAGGCCCAAAAGGCCTTGTGCTCAAGCTCAACCGGCAGATGACACGCCTTACCATAGACCATCCGATAGGGAGTCGTCCCAATCGGATTCTTAAACGCTGTCCTAAAGGCCCACAAGGCGTCATCCAGTTTGTCGGCCCAATCCTTCCTAGTATGGCCGACAGTCCTCTCCAGAATCCTCTTAACTCCCCGATTCGCGTTCTCCACCTGTCCGCTGGTCTGCGGATGATATGCGGTCGACAGACGGTGGGTGACCCCGTACTTGGCAAGCACTTTGTCCATCTGGACATTACAGAAGTGCGTGCCACGGTCACTGATCAACGCTCTCGGAGTACCAAACCTACAAAACAAATGCTTCAGAAATCTCACCACTACTCGCGCGTCATTAGTGGGGAGCGCCTGTGCTTCCACCCACTTAGAAACGTAATCAATCGCGACGAGTATGTACCTGTTCCCTCGAGAAGCAGGGAAAGGTCCCATGAAGTCGATGCCCCAGACATCGAAAATCTCAACAACCTGAATAGGGTGCTGGGGCATCTCATTCCTGGATGAGATGTTGCCTGTCCTCTGACAGGAATCGCACTTCCTACATAACTCATGAGCATCCTTAAAGATGGTGGGCCAATAAAAACCTGAATCAAACACCTTCTTCGCTGTGGAAGAAGGCCCGTGATGCCCACCAGTAAGGCCCTCATGGCAGTGCCTAAGGATCTCCAATCCTTCCTCTCTGCTCACACACCTCCTAAAAACCTGATCAGCACACACACGGAAAAGGTAAGGCGCATCCCAGATGTAATGCCTCGTGTCGGCAAAGAACTTCTTGCGCTGCTGGAATGTCAGACCCTTAAGAAGGAAACCGTTGGCCAAATAATTGGCAATGTCTGAAAACCACGGTAATCCCTCATCTAGCCTATCCGTGCGGCAGATCTCCTCTATCCCTACGCTCATAAGCGTCTCCTGTGGAAAGCAATCTCTCATCGCACCCTCTCGAATGAATTCCCTCTCCGGATCCTCAAGTCGCGACAAATGGTCGGCGGCTACGTTCTCAGCTCCCTTCTTGTCCTTAATCTCGATGTCAAACTCGGACAGAAGGAGGATCCATCTGATCAGTCTAGGCTTCGCGTCCTTTTTAGCAAAAAGGTAACGGAGAGCCGCATGATCAGTATAGACAACAGTCTTGGAGAGCACGAGGTAAGACCTAAATTTATCAAAAGCATAGACTACCGCCAACAATTCTTTCTCGGTAGTCGTGTAATTCTCTTGCGCGGCATCTAGGGTCTTACTCGCGTAATAAATGGGGTGGAAATGCTTCTCCACCCGCTGCCCAAGGACAGCCCCAACTGCGAAATCACTCGCATCGCACATGAGCTCAAACGGCTGGCTCCAGTCGGGGGCTATCAAGATCGGGGCACTAACCAGCCTCTCCTTCAGAAACTCGAAGGCTCGCACACAATCATCATCAAACACAAACTCCACCTCCTTCTCCAGCAAACGAGTGATAGGTCTAGTGATTTTTGAGAAATCCTTAATGAACCGGCGGTAAAATCCCGCATGACCTAGAAAGCTTCGCACAGCTTTCACACTCGTAGGGGGTGGGAGTTTGCTGATCGTCTCTATCTTCGCCTTGTCGACCTGGATGCCGTCACGGGATATTTTGTGACCTAGAACTATCCCCTCCGTGACCATAAAGTGGCATTTCTCCCAGTTCAACATCAGATTCGTCTCCACACATCTCCTAAGCATCCTCTCAAGATTGATCAAACACTGATCGAACGAGCTCCCAAAAACAGAAAAATCATCCATAAACACTTCCATGGAAGTCTCGATCATATCCTGGAAGATAGCTACCATACACCTCTGAAACGTCGCTGGAGCGTTACACAACCCGAACGGCATACGACGGTATGCAAAAGTGCCGTACGGGCAGGTAAACGTGGTCTTTTCCTGATCCTCCGGTGCTATCGGGATCTGGAAATAACCTGAAAAGCCGTCCAGGAAACAGTAAAACTGCTGTCCCGCCAAACGCTCCAGCATCTGGTCGATAAAAGGAAGTGGGAAGTGATCCTTACGGGTGGCGTCATTAAGCTTCCTATAGTCAATGCACACCCGCCAGCCTGTGACTGTACGTGTGGGAACGATCTCCTTCCTCTCGTTCACCACTACAGTCATACCTCCCTTCTTAGGGACCACATGAACTGGGCTCACCCATGATGAATCTGAAATAGGGTAGATGAGCCCAGCATCTAACAGGCGAAGGACCTCCTTCTTGACCACTTCTCCCATATTAGGATTAAGCCTCCTCTGTGGCTGAACCACCGGCTTATAATCCTCCTCCATCAAAATGCGATGCGTACAAAAGGAAGGGTGAATACCCTTAATGTCCATCAACCTCCACGCAATCGCCTGTTGGTGCTCTTTAAGCACAGCGATGAGTCTACTCTTCTCTACGGCTGTCAGAGCTGCTGAAATGATGACAGGTAGATCCGAGTCCCCATCAAGGAATGCATACTCAAGGTGAGGTGGCAACTCCTTTAGCTCTAATGACGGGGGAGCCTCAACAGATGGCTTGTCAGCCGGCTCAGAACTCTCAACCTCAAACACAGTGGGATAAACATGAGGCTCCATGGCTAAACTGCTAGGAATGTAATCAAGGTAAGCCTCAATAGCAGCAGCCTGGACCTCAACACCCACACTCTCAACTCTCTCATCACTGTCACCTAAGTCCTGATCTCCTAACAGATCAACTCCACTAATGTAGTCCAGGCAACGATCCATAGTAGAGAAAAATGCATCTAGAAAGTAAACCTGATCGTCCTGACCACTGGAGTTCCTCATGGACTTCACCACATCAAAGGTGACAGTATCATCTCCAACACGCAATGAGATCTTCCCCTCATAAACATCAATCATGGCCTTCGCCGTGCGAAGGAAAGGTCGTCCCATGATGAGGGGAACTCGGTCATCAGCCTGCATGTCAAGTATCACAAAGTCCACTGGGAAGACAAACTTGTCCACCTTCACAAGGACATTCTCAACAATCCCCCTAGGATACTTGACTGACCGATCAGCCAATGCTAAACTCATGCGTGTAGGTGCCGGCTCACCAAGATCTAGCTGCTTATAAATAGAATAGGGCATCAAATTGATGCTAGCACCTAGATCAGCCAAAGCATGGTTCACAGAAGAACCGCCAAACAGACAGGGAATAGTAAAAATCCCTGGATCCTCAAGCTTCTCTGGCAGCTTATTCTGAACCAGAGCCGAACACCTAGCTCCTAAAGTCACGGTAGAGAGTGTCTCCAACTTCTTCTTGTTAGACAGGAGGTCTTTCAAGAACTTAGCATATTTAGGCATATGCTGGAGGGCCTCAACAAACGGGAGATTGATCTTAAGCTGCTTAAACATCTCCAAAAAGTGTCCATACTCCTGATCACGCTTCATCTGCAGTGCGCGTGCAGGATATGGAAGCTTAGTCAAGTCAATCTCAGGCTCCTCCGCCACTCTCTTACCCTTCTTCTTCTCCTCTACCTGCTCCCTCCTCAACCTATCAACTGAAGACTCGCTGCTCGGCGCGGTACTTGCTGGGACTAGCCTCACGTGCGCCCCTGCAGGAGTCTCCATCTCTATCTCCTCGTCCACCGGCTCATCCTCATCAGGTATGACCGGTGGTGGCAGCTCAACATCTCCTCCCCGACCACTACGTGTGGTCACTGCCTTCACATGACCCCTCGGGTTAGGGTCAGTATTCGCCCTAAACGATCCATCCTGCCTACCCTCAAATCTCTTAGCTAACTCTCCCACTGATCGCTGCAAATCTAGAAATCCAGCCTGCTGGTTCCTCAACAGTGTATCATGCTCCTCGATCTTCTGGTCCCGCAGCTTATCCTTGTCCATAATCTGCTGAAGCATCTTCATCTGCTGCGCCATCATGTCCTCAAGCTTCGTGTCTCTGTCTCGGCTACCAGAACTCTCGGGAGTGTCTCTCTCAGTGATCGGGATCTGACGAGCCGGTGGCTTCTCATAGGAACTGCTGCCGCTGTGGTTGCCCCGCCAATTGGACTGCTGATGCTGATGCTGTCCCTGGTTCTGATTCCTCCAATGTGAATTCTGATTCCAGCTCGGGTTTTGGTTGAAAGGCCTATTCCATCCAGAATTGATGGCCTCAACCTGTGCCTGATCAGTAACCGGGCACTCAGCAGTAGTATGTCCACCCCTACATATCTCACACCTAGCAGCAGCCATCTTCAATTCCTTAATATCCTTAGCAAGTGCCTCTAAAGCTGCGGCGGTGCTAGTGTCAGGGGTGACATGGTGCATTCCTCTAACAGGAATGGGCGGTGCAACAGTGGGCTTAGCTGTCGGTGCAGCTCTCCTCGCGTATGATGGGTCCTCATACTCGGCTAGGGCAAAGTCCTCGAACATCGCCTCACACTCCTCCGGCTCCTTCTTATCCATGATGTGCCCCCCAGCGGCTGTATTGAATCTGCGCTTCGTCTCCAGTGTCAGTCCATTATAGAACTTCTCGACGAGGGCCCAATCGGATAGGCCGTGCTGTGGGCATCTGCTCAGAAGGGAGTTAAACCTCTCCCATGCCATGTAGTATGGCTCATCCTCGTCCATCCTAAACGAGTGGATCTGATCCCGTAATCTGGCAGATTTAGAAGGAGGATAATACTTCTTCAGGAATTTCGTCTGAAGATCAGCCCATGTGGTAATCGAGTCCCTAGGAAGAAGGTTCAGCCACGTAGCAGCTCGTCCGGCGAGTGTGAATGGAAACAAACGAAGGTAGACGGCCTCCTCCGAAACTCCATTGATGCGGAACGTGTCGCATATACGAACAAAGAGAGATAGATGGCCTGGTGCATCCTCGTCGTCCAGGCCATGAAACTGTGTCGAATTCGTGATCGTCGACATCACGTGGGACGGGATCTGCCAGTTGTTGTTGTTGACACCCGGTCTTGTGATGGCAGACCGGGCACCGACAACCCCATGACTGGCTAGCTCGTGAACAGTCCGCCTCGGTGGCGGGTGTGGTGGTGGATCCATGTCAACAAAGGGATCAAGAAAACTTACCTGCTGTCGGGCCCTCAGAATCTGCTCTGGTGATGTAAGCTCGAACTCTGGTGCTCCCTGCGATCGGGTGTGGGGCATGCAACTATCGACACCCTAATCAAACAAGCAAGTAAGGCTCAAGTATGCACAAGGAAAAATCTAAACTAAGGCACACGAAACAAATAAAGGCACTAAAGAGGAAAATTAAACTAATCCTAAAAGGAAAACTAAACTAACAAGGGGGGGGGAACAGTAAAACAAGAAAAGAAGCAACTAAAAGTCACAATCTAAGTAATCTTTGCTATTGCCTAGTGTCCCCGGCAACGGCGCCAAAAACTTGATGCGAGCGGTCAGTATACTAAAAACAGAACTAAATTTAATCTAATTAACCTAAGCTAAAGACACCAAATCTAATCCTAGACCTATACTTAACCTAAACACCTAGTAATAATCGGAAAACCTAAACTAGACCGCTCCTAAGGCAAGTGTACCTGTCGGGTGCAGAATAGCTGACGGAAGTCCGGATATCGAACCACGGACACTAGTGTGGCAAACTAACCTAGACTGTAAACTAAACTAAAGTAAAAGAGGGGGGGTTTTGGTGCAACTAATAACCTAATCAGACAGGATTTGACTAAGTGAACTAAACTACAACTATACTAAGAATAGCAACACTAAAACTGAAACTGAATCTGGAATCCGAATACGAATAGGAAAACAGGTGTACCTAGGCTGGGAATCAAAAGTGTGACAGATGCTGATCTGGACTGATTTACTAATGATGAAGACTAGGATCTTAATGAACAGACCTAAAATTACCTAAAGGGGACCCAGATCAGATACCAGGCAACTCCAATAGAAATCCTAAGTCTGTAATGAATACACTAGTCAATCGGGTATCCTCCCGGACTCCCCGACATGCATTTGCACTCTAACTGGTGGATCACCTCCTGGATTTCTCCACCAGTTTGCATCCTAAGATACTAGAGAGTCATAAAGTTGATAACTTTAACATGGATTGACACTTACACTAAGTAGATCTAAGACAACGCCCTCCCGGGTCGTTTAACTCAAAATTCCTAAGTGTAAGAGACCAACCATCTAACCTATCACCTCCCGGATTTCTAGGTTAGGTTACAAATGCAAATAACTATATTTAATGAAGTCTAATCCTATGGAATGTGATCAACAACCCATAAACTAACCTAAAACACAAAGTAGTAGGCCTAACATGCATCTATGTGTGGAAAGACATTCCTAAACACATGTGGATCAAACATACACCAAATATAATCATTAAACATCTGTAATATTCATCAAAGTTTCAAGCTTTACAACTGATTACAAAGCAAACATCATCATTAAGCATAAATCAAGTCCATAATCATCAAAGTTCACAACTTTATCATCCCAAACCTAAGTACAACCATAGATCTAGCCACAAATCATAACTACAGTAGCTAAACAAGTCTGATCAAGGTCTATAAACATTAAAAATCCAAACTTTAAACTAAGAACATGAAAAGTAAAGAGAAATACTCAAGATCTAGCTCCTTCTTCACTCTAACAAGCCCTAATCAAGCCCAATACTCCATGGTTAAGCTCCAGCTGCTCCAAGGCTTGATTAGGGTTCAAAATACGCAGAAGAAGATCCCAAAAGCGGCTGGAATGCGATGCATTTATAGAGGGCAAGAAATTAGGGTTTTAGGGCTCAAAACCATTATCAGGCGTAACGCCTGACGTGGATGCACAATGTCAGGCGTTACGCGCGGGTCAGAAGGAAGCTTGCCGGCTGAGGATTCCGCGCGCATCGCCTGGGTTCAGGAGGTCGCGATAGGCGTACCGCCTAGGTCTAAATCCATTGATTTCTTCGTTTATTCACCCGATCTTGATTCCGACGCCCGTTTGCCTTCATTTCCGCTCCTCCGGGTCACATTCCTGCACAAAAACACTAAAATGTAAAAAGGAACTAGAATCGACTCAAAATATAAACAAAACAAACGAAAACTGACTCGAATATGTACGAAAACTGATGTGTTAAAGTAACACATCAGAACACATGAATCACATTGACTAATTTGATATGAAAACACATTTGTTCTAACACTGTTTACAACTACCGTGACTAAATGTACGAATGTTACAGTCTCCCCTAGTTAAGGGAATTTCGTCCCGAAATTAACTAGTCGAAGGTACTGTAAAAAGATGAGGGTACCTTTACGATCGGGATACAGCTGCGTTTAAGTTTCTTGACCCCATGATCCATGATTTCAACCGGACGTTCTATGAATTGCATGTTGTTTTGAATCTGAATGTCTTCCAGTGGAATCTGAACATCATGATCTGCCAAGCATTTCTTAAGATTTGATACATGAAAAGTATCGTGAACAATGCTTAGCTCCACTGGAAGTTTAAGTTTGTAAGCTACGGGACCAATCCGTTCCAGGATCTCGAAAGGTCCAACGTACCTTGGTGCTAGTTTCCCTTTCTTCCCGAATCGGACAACGCCTTTCTAGGGAGAAACTTTGAGTAAAACTCGGTCACCGACTTGAAACTCAAGCGGTTTCCGACGTCGATCAGCATAACTCTTCTGCCGATCTCTAGCGGCCTTAAGCCTTGATTGAATGATCGTGATTTTGTCTGATGTTTCCTGAATAAGTTCTGGTCCTACGACCTGTGAGTCACCAACCTCGGTCCAACAGACCGGTGATCGGCACTTTCTACCATACAACGCCTCGAATGGTGCACATTGAATGCTTCTATGGTAGCTGTTGTTATACGAAAACTCAATGAGTGGAAGATGAGTGTCCCAACTCCCACCAAAGTCAATCACACAAGAACGTAGCATTTCCTCGAGTGTTTGGATAGTCCTTTCGCTTTGACCGTCGGTTTGGGGATGATACGCCGTGCTAAGATTAACACGAGTTCCCAAAGCCTTTTGCAATGTTTGCCAGAAGCGAGAAGTGAAGCGACTATCACGATCAGAAATGATTAATGTTGGAGTACCATGACGTGCAATGATTTCGTTGATGTACAATGTAGCTAACTTCTCCATTTTGTAATCCTCTCGGATCGGGAGAAAATGAGCAGATTTGGTGAGTCGATCAACGATCACCCAAATCAAATCGTAACCTCGCGGAGTTCTCGGCAACTTGGTTATGAAATCCATGGAAATTTGTTCCCATTTCCATTGAGGAATTTCAGGTTGCTGCAGAAGTCCCGAAGGCTTTTGATGTTCTGCTTTGACTTTTGAACATGTAAGACATTTTCCCACGTACAGTGCTATGTCTTTCTTCATTCCTGGCCACCAGTAAGATGCCCGCAAGTCTTGGTACATCTTATCTGTTCCAGGATGAACCGAGTATCGTGACTTATGAGCCTCATCACAGATGAGCGTGCACAATTCTTCTGACTTTGGAATCCAGATGCGGCCGTTGAGATATAACACCCCGTCAGATCGAGGTTCCAGTTTCTTCTCAATTCCGCAGTCTAAGTCTGCCTTAAGCTGATTGTCTGTTACTACTTGTTGTTGTGCAATACGAATCAAATATTTCAAGTTTGGCTGTGTGTTGATCTCCATGGCTCTGACACGAATTGGTTTGACTGGTTCCTTACGACTAAGAGCATCCGCTACCACATTGGCTTTACCCGGGTGGTAACGAATCTCACAGTCGTAATCAGTTAGAAGCTCAACCCAACGCCGTTGTCTCATGTTGAGTTCTTTCTGATTAAGGATGTGTTGCAGGCTCTTGTGGTCTGTATAGATGACACATTTAGTACCATACAGGTAGTGTCTCCAAATCTTCAATGCAAAGACCACAGCCCCTAATTCAAGGTGATGAGTAGTATAATTCTTCTCGTGAACCTTAAGTTGTCTTGAAGCATAGGCAATCACCTTGTCCCGCTGCATAAGTACACAACCGAGACCGAGGTTTGAAGCATCGCAGTAGACAATGAAATCATCACTGCCTTCTGGAAGACTAAGGATAGGGGAGTTGCATAACTTCTGTTTAAGAAGTTGAAATGCATCTTCTTGCTTCTGTCCCCATATGAACGCTTGACTTTTCTGGTTAATGTAGTAAGTGGCAAGGCGATCTTTGAAAAGTTCGCAATGAACCTTCTGTAATAGCCTGCCAATCCCAGAAATGAACGAATCTCTGTTGGAGTAAATGGGGTAGTCCAGTTCTTAATCGCCTCAATCTTTGCTGGATCTACATGTATCCCATCCTTGTTAATGACATGTCCTAAGAAGTGAACTTCTTTTAGCCAAAATTCACACTTTGAGAATTTAGCATAAAGCTGTTTAGCTCTTAGTAATTCTAAGACTTTCTTCAAATGATCTTCATGCTCTTGCTCTGTCTTGGAATAGATCAGTATGTCATCAATAAAGACAATAACAAACTGATCTAAGTAAGGTCTGGAGACTCGATTCATCAAATCCATTAACACTGCAGGTGCATTGGTCAGCCCGGATGGCATAACCACAAACTCGTAGTGTCCATATCGAGTCCTAAATGCAGTCTTTGGTATATCCTCATCATTTACTAGCAACTGATGATACCCGGATCGTAAATCAATCTTAGAGAAGCAAGTTGCTCCCTGTAATTGATCCAACAGATCATCGATCCTAGGTAGAGGATATCTATTCTTGACCATCAACTTGTTTAGCTCGCGATAATCGCTACACATACGAAATGAACCGTCTTTCTTCTTGACAAAGAGAACCGGAGCTCCCCATGGAGAGAAACTCGGTCTTATGAAACCTTTGTCTAGAAGTTCTTGGAGTTGACTAGACAGTTCTTGCATCTCAGACGGTGCTAATCGATACGGTGACTTCACCACTGGGTGTGCTCCAGGGACGAGATCGATTCTGAACTCCACTTGCCGAATCGGTGGTAATCCAGGCAAGTCTTCTGGAAACACATCAGGAAAATCTCTGATAACTGGAACATCTCCAACTGCTTTCTTTTCAGGTTTCTTCTCTACCACGTGCGCCAGGAACGCATAGTATTTCTTCTTCAAGTACTTCCTAGCCTTGATGCACGATACAATTTTCAATCCGCGGCAGGGTTTCTCGCCGTAGATTCTCATCGTTTCACCGTACGGTAAAGGAATCCGAATAAGTTTCTCCGAACATACAATTTCGGCATTGTTTTTGGATAACCAATCCATTCCTATCACAACTTCAAAGCTTCTGAGTGTCATAGGAATAAGATAGATGAGGAAAAGATGGTTGTTTAATCTTAATTGACAACCATGTATTATAGAATCTACAAGTAGGGTTTTACCATCAGCTACTTCTACGGTATAAGGAGCAGTAAGCATAGATGGTTGTATGTTAAATAAAGAAGCAGTATGAGCAGAGATAAAGCTTTTATCAGCACCAGTATCAAATATGATAGAAACGTAATGACCATTAAGGAGAAATGTACCCATGACAACTGCTGGCTCCTCGCGTGCTTCGGCAGCTCCGATAGTAAAAGCACGAGCAGTAGCAGTGTTGTTGTTGAGTTTTGGACACTGGTTTCTGAAGTGTCCCTCTTCTCCACAATTATAACAGGCCCTTCCACCAGTAGAAGTTGTGGCAGCAGTTGTTGCGGCAGCAAGATGTGCAGATCGGCATGTAGCTGCCAAGTGTCCCATCCGCCCATACTTGAGACACTTTTTGCATGGGGTAGTTGGTAGATGATGATATTGGCACTTGGTGCAAAGTGGAAACTGGCCAGTATAAGACTTTCTGACTGTTGCAGATTGTGGCATAGCAGTAATGGGTGTGGCATGAATGGGTGTAGCTGCAGTCAGGGCTGCAAAGTTCTTGATGGTCTTTTGCTTCTTCTTCTTGTGATGTTGTTGTTCAGGCTTCTTGCCTTCATCAATCTGTGCTCTCTTGTACCCCTTTCGAGTGAACACCCCAGACTTAACGTATTCTTCGGTAAGGCTAGCTCCAAGATGAATCGCTGCCTCTAGAGTAGTGGGGTTATTCCCCATCACAGTTCCTCTGACGACTAGAGGTAAGCCTTTGATGTACTTCTCTATCCTGCGGGATAGAGGAGTAACCAGGTGTGGCACCAGAATGCACAACTCATGGAAACGAGTTGTATACTTCGCGTACTCACCACTGTCTTGCACCAGATTCCACATCTCCACCTCAAGTTTCTTCAGCTTGTGGCGTGGAAAAAACTGTTCCACCAATACCTTCTTGAACTCCTCCCATGGTAAAGCTAATGCGACTTCCCGTCCTCTGGTGTTCTTCTCAGAATTCCACCAGGTGAGTGTGCCTTTGTGAAAAGCGCTCGAGGCCATTTTGACCTTCAGATTTTTAGGACATCCTGTGATATCAAGAATATCCTTGATGCTCTCCAGCCACTGCAGGAGGCCGGTAGTTCCTTCGGTACCAATGTACTTAGGAGGTTTAGCATCATTGAACTGCTTGAAAGTGAAGTTAGCAGTTCCAGTGTTGGTAGCATTTGAGTTATGTGCTGAATCACTAGTACTTCCCCGAAGATTCTGGGTAATATCAGTGACCATGCCCGGAATGACATCTCTCATGTGTATAGCGATGGCTCGGGCAATCTTGTTGATCTCATCGTCATTGCCACTTGTCGAACCCCCTCCGTTAGGATCACGTCGGGGAGGCATTCTACTAATAAAAGCCACAAGTGGGTCAGTAATGAGAAAAGATACAATTGAATTTGCATGATAAAATTAGTAATATATCCATACTACTAGTATTATCATTCAATTGTAATATGAGCATGTACACGTATAAGCAATCAGCTTATTAGCATACTTCTCATGTGAATGTGTATGATGTTCCATGATCTCATTCCACCAAACCTACACACTGACACTTTCCCGATATACCGAAGATAGCTTATATATAGGGCATACGAAAGGGTCAAGCAAACTGCCAGCCCAGACGCCATCCCACCACCGCTTCGACATACCACGATCATGTCCTTGCTAGCATTTGGCAACATGTTTGTACCGATTCCCATGTATGTTCCATTGATTAAGAATCCCATGAATCTTTGATCAATTTGAACTATGATTGAATCCATGATTGAATTATGATTATGTTATGTGTGCACCTACTAACAGTTGTTAACATGTAGAACTAAGTCATATGTGTGCTCTACATTTTTCTTGTTAAACTATGTTAGTAAGTACTAATGATGCAATCACTTAAGAATTTCACTTAAGGTTTACATTGAAAGAATGTTCACAACTTGATTGATTAACACACAATGTTTGACTCCGTCCAAGTCTAAATAGCACAATGATTTGATTCACCAATGATTGTATCTCAAATGATTGTATCTCATGTGTTTGACTAATGTTCAATGATTCCATTTGCTCCCAAATCTTTACTTCAAATAAGAACGCCGGATTCCCCTTGACATACCGAAATAAGCATATATATAGGGCTAGCTCTCACCGCCCACCACTTACCTCAGCACGTCAGCGTTAATCCGCCGTTTGTATCTGGAGTTAAGATTCCAACTTTTGATTGATTATGATTGATTCATGTGTAAACCTTGGTTCTTAATTTACTTGAAATTAAAACCTTAGGTTTTAGTATGTGTGTCCTAGGTTAGTTAACCTAGGTTCTCAATACTTATAGTATTGAGTATAATGATCTCCTGTGAGAACTTCAACTAAAGAATACTGTTACACAGATTCTAAGTTATAAAGTTCCTATGATAATGAATACCTGATAATGACAACATGACAAGGATTTCAAATCAAAGATTTTAAAATTATAGATCTTGACCTCTGAATTCCTATGATCAACATGACAAGGATTTTATATCAAAGATACTAAGAATACAGATCTTTGCCTCTAAATTCCTATGATAAACATGACAAGGATTTTAGATCAAAGATACTAAGAATACAGATCTTTGCCTCTAAATTCCTATGATGACTCCGATTGAGAATTCCAGATCAAGGATACTAAGAATACAGATCCTTGCCTCTGGAATCCTTTAATGAACTCTGTGTGAGAATTTCAGATCAAGGATACTAAGAATATAGATCCTTGCCTCTGAAATCCTTAAATGAATATATGTGAGAAATTTAATTCGGTTTCTAAAATTATAGAATTCCGATTCAAATTCCTTGACTCGATATCTAATCTTAGAAGAGTATCCCTAAGATCTTTCAAGCTTAATGTAGACTTAATGCTTCCTTAAGTTACTTAAATCCTAAGTATCCTTAAGCCTTTAGCACTTAGTCCTATTGGGTAGCTTAGGTTATAGTCTAGGTCATTAAACATTGGGTTTTTCCTAGTTCTCTACAACCTTGGCTCTAATACCTACCTGTCACACCCCCTGCGCCGCGTGCGGAATCCACGGCGCGGTGACGTATGAATAGTTGAATCATGCACAAGTATTGAATAAGAATAACCACAATGGATTACTAAGTTTCATAATGTTTAGACAGTTGTTTAGTTACAGACAATCTATCTACCAAAAGAATGACAATTAATGACCCAAAATATAGTTTACAAAATAAGACTTCAAACAAGACAATTAAACATTTAGGATTTTAGTGTGTCTCTAAATCCATCCTAGCATGTTTCTTCATCTTGTTCTATCTTAAACGGTCTCCTTTGTTGTCCCTTAGAATTTCTTAAACCTGATTACCTGAAACACGTGAAAAGTAACTGTCAACTACAGAAGTAGTTGGTGAGAACAATAGGTTTAACAATTTGTAAACATGAATTTGCATTGTAAGGCATACGTTTAAAGCAATAAATGAATTACATGGATGAGCTGCAACCCAAACTAACATCAAGTCTGTCAAACGAGTGTAAATAGTCCAAAGACTGTTTGCACAAAGACCAACATATAATCAAGTCCCAAACTACGTTTGGAGTCAGAAAATTTGTCACCAACATTGATAAAACCATACGTAACCAAAACCTGCAGTTAGCTTTTAAAACAAATTTAAAAGCTAACTCCAGAAATTGGTCTGCCCAAATGTGTCCGCTTTCCCTTGTTGTGATCACCCAGTACTAACGCTAATGAATATGTAACTTGATGTGTTTATAAGTTTGTTCACAACAGTGGACAACATGCTTTTGAACTTTGCTTTAAAAACCAATGATTTAATGCCTTATTTGATAACATGATTTGAAACCTTGTTGAATACCATGATTTGAATCCTTTGTTTGAAACCACCATGAAACCATTGTTGAATATCTTGTTTTGAAACCCTTAATTGAGTACATAAGATAGTGTCCTTGTATAATAACAAGGTTTATAAAAGATCAATTACGAAAACATGAGCTTATATTAAAAGAGTTTATAAATCACATTATTTTAAAGTGTTAGTCATTTATAAAACTATTCGAGTAAAACTGATATAAAATAATTCTAGAAAACTTTATAAAACCTCTTTAATAAAAAGTGTTTAACATTTGATAAAATCCTTTGAAACAGTTGAATAGTCTGATGAATTTATACCATGAACCTGTGATGTTTGTAGAATAACATACATGTTGTATAACGAATTACCAATGTAAGGAATATATTTGATCACGTGTTCCACCCCAAAACAGTTGCAAAACAGTAAAAGAGGGGCTAATGTTCTCACCTGTCTGCAGTAGACTCTGAACTATAACAAATAGCAAGTAGCAAACAGGACTTCTAACTGGTTCCTATATCATTGTAATCATACATAAGATATAAGATTTATAATTGTATAGACTTTGATTCATTGATTGACTTGTGTTAACATGATTTGTGATTAACATCTTGATTACATGATCTCATGATTAAGAATGTTGTGTGAACTTGAAAGCCATGATTTAACCACTTGATTGAGGGTTGTTTCATGTAAAAGAGGTGTCATATCCTTTTATGCACAACTTTTATGCATAAAATGACAAGTGTTTATGATCCTGGTAACCGTTGTTTATCAAGCAAATTGACAAGGTGTTCCAATTGTTTAAATTGTTAGAAATTATGACTTGGTCCACTCATAATGTTAAGTTACAACTTAACCCGAATAATCTCAATTCATAATTACCTTAAATTGTGGGCCAACAATGGGCCTAAGCCCATGAAACCACAATGGACTTAAATACAGATGTTGGGCCTCGTTGGTTTGCCATTGGCCAATTAAAGATCGTAATGGACCGACATAACCTAATTGGGCCGAAATGGATATCGTGAGACAAATAGGTGAATTGTTGGGCCAAGGGTCCTATTGAGCTTATTCTAATGTGGGCCGAGGTTAACCAATAGATTGGGCCAAGGTCTATAAAGAAAATTGCATGTTTGTGGTTCGGCTAACCCACTTGGCAGCGAACATTTTATGGTTCTGGCCTAAGGTTCGGCCCTATAGCAGGAGGGTTCGGTAATACATGAAACAGTAGGGTTCGTCGAGGGTACAAAGGTTCGGCAACTCAGTCGGCCAAGGTGAAAGGCTCGGTGTGCATGACTGCATGCAAGGTTCGTCTTCCCATGGTTCGGCCATGCAACCTTAAGGTTCGGCGAGATTAAGGTTCGGCCACACGAAGCTTCGGATGATGAGGGTTCGGCCGAGGAGGAAGAAAGGTTCGTCACCCTTGAAGGGTCCGGCTATAATCAAGGGTTCGCCATCAGTTCCAGGGTTTGTGACTAATGCATGGAGGGTTCGTTCGATCATGTATGGTTCGTTCCTAGCACATTAGTTCGGTAAAGGTTCATGGGGTCCCCCTAAGGGTTCGGCTGAAGATCTACGAACCATACAGGCTCGTGAACACCCCCCCTTAGGGTTCGGCTAAGTGCTGATGGAGGTTCGGCAGCCCTGCATCGAACGAACCTGTGTGGTTGCCTCTTCCTCATCAGGTCTAACCCCTTTGTTTAGGATTTCCTGTGATATTACCACACGTATACCAGTCCTCGTGATGATTAGGACTAGGATGACTTACAACCGGTTGCAACTATGTTTCAAAAAAACCCACGAAAACCCTATTTTTTAGCATATTCTTTCGATCATACCTCGTTTATGGCTGGACAAAACTTCAGATCCCTTGTACTTTCGTGTAGAGAATGTCAAGAGCTACGCGTGGGCGCCAAGAACACCGAAATCCGTTGAGAATTGAGCGAGTTACGAGCTTTTGAAGTTCGGTTTTCTAGAGAGAGAAAGGGTTGACGAATTTTCTAGAGAGAGGAAGGGTTGGTGGCTGATTTAATGAGGAATATAGCCTTCTTCATGGCTTTTATAGTCCAAGTGGTACTCGGGTTCGTTTCGGTCGCTCGGTTCGCGTTTCCGACACGTAACGCGTATTTTACGCGATTTAAAATAAAGGATTATTATTCTCATCATTTTGATGAGTTTCAAAATTGTAAAAATGTAAAATAATATATATATAATTATTTTTTACTCTTCGTGTGTTGACAGATCGTTAAACAACCGCAATTACGTGTATACCCGCAATCGCGTACGTTTTTCAATCGTATTAAATGTTCAAAGCAGTTTAATCATAATTATAAGTTCAACATTCGTATCATTATGGATCGTCACCCATAACTATTGTCACACCCCGAGCCGGCGGGATAGGATCGGTTGTCCCATCGGGCGGAAGGTTCCCGGGGCGCGATATCATGAGTGATAATCGTGATGATCAGATTGTTTACATTGCACATGATATGAATGAGAAATGCTAAATATAATAGAATTACAAAGTTAAATTACATCAGTATTGTTTATAATTTAACAATGTAAATCTACCATCAACATCATAAGTTTCTATCTTGTATTTACACAAGATATACAAAATAAATTTGTATAGTGATGTCTTCAAAAGTATGCAGGTCCAAAATGCTAAGCCTTCTATCTGAAGTCCTAGTCCAAAAGAAATAACTCCTTAGTTGACCTGTTCGTCACCTGAGAAGTCATGCAAAAATCAAGTCAACACATGGTTGGTGAGTTCATATAGTTTTATGATTTGAAAATGAATTGAAAACCTCTTTCGGTAAAGACCCTAACCTCATTAACTCCACATGTAATATCCACATCGGTATGCTTATATATAGGGAATCACGAAAGGGTCAAGCCCAGACGCTATCCCACCACATACTAATATGTATATGACACTGTTGTTAATGATAATCAAGCATTTTTACCCAACACCTCTGATTTAGATCATGATATTGAAATCTGATATGCCTATGATTTATTGGGTTCCTCATAGATATATGATTTTCCAAAAAGACAGTGATAATAGTAAAATGTCAAATATTTAATTTATTAATTAAATAAAACATTTAAATACAACTAAGACATGATGATTGGGTATGATTTTACTCAATCAGTTAGACTTAGTTGTTGGTGGTTGTCCAAGTTGTAACCTCTCACACGTGACCCATGTCAGGCATAACTCACAAGGAGTACACCTGAACTGAGCGGGATTTTAATGATTTGCCCGTTACAGGTTGACCCAATGGTCTTCTGCATCTGAGTGGGACTTTAATGTTTTGCCCGTTACAGCCTGACCCAATGGTCTTCTGCATCTGAGTGGGACTTTAAGGATATCCTGTGATTCTTGATCTCTTGATTCTCATGATTTTGACTTTGATATTGATTCCATTTGATCGTTCATGTTATTGCCCGTTACAGCCTGACCCGAAGGTCTTCTGCATCTGAGTGGGACTTTATATGTGTGTTACACGTGGTCTTGATTCCATATACAACTGACATCCACCTTGACTTAAGTATTAATGATTTCATTAGATTATAATGATTTCATTATTGCAATGATTCACACACATTTATGATTTCTGATTCCTTGAGTCTCTTGATCTTGATCTTTTGAATTCCCATGATTCACAATGATAATTGATTTGATTATGATTCTTTGATCTCAGATCTCACACTGAGCTATGATTCCTTTGAATGTGATCTTTTGATTTTGTTCACATGATTTCACTTTGAATTTAGATTCTTGAATTTGAGCTTGATGGACTAAGGGTTGATTTAGAGTTTAAATTTAAGGTATTACTCATAAGAGTACTTAAATTTATTTGATAGTTTGATCTGTTTAATAATTTCCTAGACAGGAGTCTAGGAGTATCAACAAACATATATATGTAAAACATATAATAAATAAAAGCATTTAAATAAACAGTTTAAGTAAAACAGTTTACGCATGCTTCTCAGCCCCGCGTTTAAAACAAAAATGTTTAGAAAAGGGGCAATGAACTCACCTGTGCTGCTTAGTATTGAATTACCACAAAATGCGCGCTCGTTGTTGTAGCCTAAGTATCTTCGGTTCCTGAGTTGTTTTAAGAGAATTCGCATACGATGAGTATCTATAATAAACATTGGGTCTAGGGTTTGGTCTTGGTGGTGCAACTAAGTGTCCTAGATTACTAATGTGTTTCTAAGACTCTTTCTAATTGACCTAACTTATTTCCCATTGATAACCCCTGTTCCACTATTAGTAGTTACTAAACCCCAGATGATTAGGGTTTAGTTTAATTACAATAAAAGTCTTTAGTTACATCATATTGAAATTATTTCATTCGAAGTTAATTATTTAGAAAAACATTATTTAGTATCATTTAATAAAGTTTCATGAATTTAACTTCTATTATAAGAAAACATAATTTAATTTTAATGAATACCATTTAACATGTGATGGGCCTAAATGAAGCCCATTGGGCCAACTTTGGGCCCAATGTTAACCTTTGATTTTTCCAATGTTTTCTTTTCAATACATAGATTAACTATGCTAAGATAGTTTAAGTAAAACCACGTAATTTAGTTGCATGTCTTTATACATTTTTCCTAGGGTCTAAGTGTTAATGATTTAATTAACACTTAAACTTTAGGTTCTTATTTGATCCATATGATTTCTTGACAATTTCAAATGTTTTAGCTACATTGATTCCGACACACTTGATTTTTGTACAAAATGATCCATGTAGATCTTTATTTATAAAAACCCTAATGTATCCCCATGCTTTCATGTGTCTTCCATGCGCACACACACCATGCATACGTATAAGACGTGTGTGTGTGAGTGTTTTAATCTACCCATGCATGCAATACCCTTTGTTCATGGTTACTGTTTATAACCCACTCTCAATCGAAGTGGTCGTAACCCATGCATCTTGGCCGAATAAGGTGGTAGTCGAATGAGTCTTGGCCGATTAAGGATGATGGTCGAATGAGGCCTTGAGTCGAATGGACTTTGGCCGACCGAATGAGAACAATGGTCGAATGGAGAATGGTTCGACCGAATGTGAGTTGTCATGGCCCTAGTTATTCGCCGAATGAGGAGGTGGGTTCACCCTTGGCCATTCGCCGAGTGAGGGTCGAATGGGACTGGTTGGCTGGATCAAGACATTCGGCGAATGGGTTGAGTATGAGGCCATTCGGCCTAACTGGGGATGCTCATTCGGCCTGCGTGACCGTGGAGGTGCAGCCATGGTTTCTTGACAAATAGGCTAGGTATTGAGGTAGAGTTGGTTCCTACTTCATCTTATGGTGTTGTTGAGTGGATCCTAAGGCTTGGAATGGTTTAAAACCCGGTTCCTAGGGGTTCGAACTTAGGGTTACAAAACCCTAAAAATCGTGACATAGAACTCGGTTTTACCTCAAATCAGTTGGATAGAACCTTAGATCCGTTGTACTTTCGTGATCTACGAGTGACTGTGGTCGTTTAGACACCGAAATGGCTTGATTTCATTGAGAAATGAAGGAGAACTCTTAGAGAGAAGATGAGTTTCTAGTGAGAGGTTAGAGAGAGAAAGTGGGTGAACGAAAATGGTGGAAAATTCTGGTTGGTGGTGGTTGTTGTGGCATTAAAAGCCACATTAAATGTGGGGGAAATACCCGGGTTTGTTCGGGTTCGTTCGGTTTCGCGTGGTTTCGCGTGAAAACGTCGTTTTCGCGTCGTTCTCGTCTTTTTCGTTACGAAACGACTCGGTTTTAAAATAGAAGTTCTAAAATTATTTTAGGTTGTGATTCCTAATAAATTAACTAAATATCTTTTAATTATTTAATTTACAAAAAAATATTTATTTAACGTTTAAATCGAATCGCGCGGTCATCGCGCGTATTTGTTCGAATCAAATACGACGATAACTACACTTTTCAATATTGTTTTCTAATTATCGAATATCATTCAGAACGTTAAACTTTTAGATTTATTCGTACAGATCGTCACCTATACGAATAATCTGTCGGTTTAGCATTCACTTAACGATATTCGTGTTGTTTTGTCCTGTAAGGCCTCACATACGTTTATACATAGTAAAATCCTAACAATTAAATCCCATGATGGTTCTGTGTTGCCAGATAATTATCTGACTCAAGAACCATTGTTCTGAATTGATTTCTCTGAAATGACTGAGAATTCACTGTTTTGATAATATGAAATGATACTAAGACTTTATATGAACATAAAATACACTGAATTACATGAAATTTGTACCTGATTACTGTTCATGCACTGTTACGATCACTGTTCCGGTGACGGTTCCGGCACTGATGTTACAGTCTCCCCTTGTTAAAGAAATTCCGTCCCGAAATTTAAGAATTGTTATCGGGTACAGCTTCCTCTTCAAACAGTTGGGGATACTTAAACTTCATGTGATCCTCACGTTCCCAAGTAAACTCGGGTCCACGTCTTGAATTCCAACGAACCTTTACTATCGGAATACGACTTCGTCTCAGTTGCTTAACTTTGCGATCCATAATCTCTAAAGGTTCTTCGACAAAATGCAACTGATCATCAACTTGAATCTCTTCGAGCGGAATGACGAGTGATTCGTCAGCAAGGCATTTCTTTAAATTCGAGACGTGAAACACGTTATGCACACCACTGAGTTCATCTGGTAATCTCAATCTATACGCCACAGGACCAATACGTTCAATGATTTCGAACGGTCCTACGTATCGTGGTGCTAATTTGCCTTTTGTTCCAAAGCGTACAACGCCTTTCCATGGGGATACCTTCAACATTACACGGTCTCCCACTTGGAATTCCAACGGCTTGCGCCGTTTGTCAGCGTAGCTCTTTTGTCTGCTCCTGGTAGCTTGTAGTCTTCTTTGAATCTGAGCAATCTTATCAGTGGTTTCCTGAATAAGTTCTGGCCCAGTTATACGGTTATCTCCCACTTCAGTCCAACAGATCGGTGATCGACACTTCCGGCCATAGAGAGCCTCGAATGGTGCACATCCAATACTGCTGTGATAACTGTTGTTGTAGGAGAACTCAATCAGTGGCAAATGAGAATCCCAATTCCCACCGAAATCCAAAATACAGGTTCTTAACATATCCTCTAGGGTCTGAATCGTACGTTCGCTTTGACCGTCCGTTTGTGGACGGTAAGCTGTACTCAGATTTAACTGCGTCCCTAGAGACTTCTGCAGTGATTGCCAGAACCTTGGAGTAAATCTGCTGTCTCTATCAGAAATAATTGACAATGGTACACCGTGACGTACCACTATCTCATTGATGTACAATCTCGCCAGTCTATCCATCGTGAATGTCTCACGCATCGGCAAGAAATGAGCAGACTTTGTCAAACGGTCTATGATCACCCAAATCGTATCGTGACCACTGGAAGTGCGGGGCAGCTTGGTAATGAAGTCCATAGCTATTTGTTCCCACTTCCAGAGCAGAATCTCAGGCTGTTCCAATAGACCAGCCAGTCTCTGGTGTTCCGCCTTTACCTTCGCACACGTTAGACATTGACCGACATATTCGGCTATGTCTTTCTTCATTCCCGGCCACCAATAAAATCCACGCAAGTCTTGGTACATTTTATCGGCGCCTGGATGAACAGAGTATTTTGTCTTGTGTGCTTCATCGAAGATAAGTTTTCTCAATTCATCTACCGCCGGAATCCATATACGATCCTGGTAGTAGATCATTCCATCTGACTTAGTCTCTAAATGTTTCTCTGCTCCGCAGTCAAGTTCTTTCTTCAAGTTTCCTCTATCAACTGATTCCTGTTGTGCTTGAATGATCTTGTCTCTTAAACTGGTCTGCACTGTTATCCCCATTGCTCTAATGCGTAAGGGTTTGACCCGTTCCTTCCGGCTCAAGGCATCAGCTACAACATTTGCCTTTCCCGGATGGTACTTGATCACACAATCGTAATCATTCAGAAGTTCAACCCAACGGCGTTGTCGCATGTTGAGCTCCTTCTGATCAAAAATGTGCTGCAGACTCTTGTGATCAGTGAATATGGTACACTTGGTGCCATATAAATAATGTCTCCAAATCTTCAGTGCGAAGATTACAGCTCCCAGTTCAAGATTATGAGTAGTGTAATTCTTCTCATGAGCCTTTAACTGTCTTGATGCATAAGCGATAACTTTGTCCCGTTGCATCAGTACGCAACCTAGTCCTTGATGAGATGCATCACAATAAACGACAAAGTCATCACATCCTTCCGGGAGTGATAGGATTGGAGCATTACACAACTTTTGCTTCAGTGCCTGAAAAGCATCTTCTTGTTTCTGTTCCCAGACAAACGGTTCACTTTTCTGAGTTAACTTAGTGAGAGGCAAAGCTATCTTAGAAAAGTTCGAGATGAACCTCCTGTAATAACCTGCCAATCCCAGAAAAGACCGTATCTCCGTTGGCGTTCTTGGAGTGTCCCAGTTCTTTATTGCTTCGATCTTGGCAGAATCTACGTGTATTCCTTCACTGTTGACTACATGACCAAGAAACTGAACTTCTTTTAACCAAAATTCACATTTAGAGAACTTGGCATAAAGCTTTTGTTCTGTCAACAGTTCCAAGATCTTTCTGAGATGTTGCTCATGTTCTGCTTTGCTTTTGGAGTAAATCAGTATGTCATCAATGAAGACAATGACAAACTGATCTAAATATGGCTTGCACACTCGGTTCATGAGATCCATGAAAACCGCTGGTGCATTCGTCAATCCGAAAGGCATCACTAGGAATTCGTAATGCCCGTATCTGGTTCGGAAAGCCGTCTTCGGTATGTCTTCATCTTGAACTCTAAGCTGATGATAGCCGGACCGTAGATCGATCTTCGAGAAGTACTGAGCTCCTTGCAGTTGGTCAAACAAATCGTCAATCCTCGGCAATGGATACCGATTCTTGATGGTTAGTTTGTTTAGGTCCCTGTAATCTATGCACATTCTGAATGATCCGTCTTTCTTTTTCACGAACAATACCGGAGCTCCCCAAGGCGAATAGCTCGGTCTGATGAATCCCTTATCCAGTAACTCCTGTAACTGGCTCGACAATTCCTGCATCTCCGAGGGTGCCAGCCTGTAAGGAGATTTAGCAACAGGGGTTGCTCCAGGAACTAAGTCAATTCGGAACTCTACCGGTCGCACAGGAGGCAAACCTGGTAGGTCTTCAGGAAATACTTCTGGATATTCCTTCACTACTGGTACGTCTTGTATCTTCTTCTTGTCTTTCTCTTTTCCCACTACATGAGCCAAGAACGCTACACACTTCTTCTGTAAGCACTTACGCGCCTTTATGCAGGAAATGATTTTGACACTTCGTTTTGCTTCATCCCCTCTGACTTCCAATACACGATCATCGGGCAATGGAACTCGAAGCAGCTTCTCAGAACAGATAACTTCCACTCGATTAGAGGAAAGCCAATCCATTCCAACAATGATGTCGAAACTACCCAACTCCATCGGTATCAAATCGATAGAGAATGTATGACCGTTAAGTGTCAATGGGCAATTCCTGTGAACTGTACTAACTGTGATCTGTTTTCCGTTAGCTACTTCTATAATATAAGGGGAATCTAACTGTTCCTCTATAGAATCTAGTTGGCATGCAAAATCGGCAGAGATAAAACTCTGATCCGCACCAGTGTCAAATAGAACAGATGCATAAAAGTCATGTAAGAGAAACGTACCAGTGACCACATTCGGGTCCTGGCGTGCAGCTGGTGCTCCAATAACAAAAGCTCTTCCACGAGGAGCTTGAACTGCTTGTTGTGCCTTCTTCGGGCAGTTCTTTGCAAAGTGGCCTTGTTCGCCACAGTTGAAGCATCCACTATTGTTCTGGTTGGCTGGTGGAGGAATAGCCAAAGCAGCATTGTTGACTGCTTGGTTAGGTGTCATCCGGCAGTGCTGGACCCAATGGCCCTTTCTTCCACATCCCGTATATTGCTTGCAAGGAGTGTTAGCAATGTGATGATACTGGCACTTAGTACACAAAGGATGTGGGCCAGTATACTGCCTCTTGGGCACATTTTGTTGTGCCACTGCTACTTGATTCAGAGGAGTAGCCACAATGTAATTCTTTATGAACTTCTGCTTCTTCTTTGGGTGTTGCTGATGTTGTGGCTTCTTTGAAGTCTCTTCCTTTCTCTTGCCGGTGTCTGCCTCTTTCTTCAGAACTCCAGAGGCAACCATCAAATCAGTAAGTTTTCCAGACAGTCTCACTGCAGATTCAACAGTGGTAGGGTTGGCTGAAACAACCACGCCCTGGATGCAGGCGGGAAGTCCACCCACATATCTGTCTATTCTCTTCTCCAAGGTTGGTACCATGTCAGGTACCAAAGCAACCAACTCATGATAACGAGTTGTATACCCCATGTGATCAGCCCCCTTCATCACATGGTTGGATAATTCAACCTCCAGTTTCTGCAGCTCATTCTTGGGGCAGAACTCTGTTCGCAGCAGTGTCTTGAAATCCTCCCATGGCATGGTCATGGCTTCTTCTCTCCCTCGGGCGTTGATCTGACCATTCCACCAGGTCAGAGCCCGCTTATTGAATGTTCCAGCAGAATAGCGGACTTTATGGTGCTCTGGACAGCTGCAGAGGTCCAGAGTAGCCTCTATCTTTTCAATCCATTGGATTAATCCAACGGCTCCTTCAGATCCGCTAAAGCTAGGCGGCTTACATCCTACGAATGACTTGTAGGAGTAGTGTGAGGTACCACCAGTATTCCCACTGGCTTCTCCAGATGAGTTGCCAGTGTTGTTCATCTCATTACGGAGAAGGTTGAACATCTCCGGTATCGCTTCCTTCATCTGATTGGTCATCTGGCTGCTCAGTAGAGTCATCAAAGCGATGGTGGTAGGATCCAGTATGGGAGTCGTTCCTGAACCTGATGCCTGTGTGATCAGTGGGGGAGGAGGTGGAGGCGGTGGAGGAGGTGGCGGTGGTGAGTCATTTGGAGATGGCGTGGAGGAGTGTGGAGCTTGGTCTTGTGTTGATGTCAACAGCGGAGGTTGTCTTCGTGGCGGCATTCTGATCATAACCAAATGAATATTGGTTAGTGCAATGATCGAATGCAGAAGACGCAATGCAATAAGCCTTAAATCCTAAGTTCTCTACATGCAGGGTCCCTAGGTTATACTCTAGGCCAAACCGTTTAAATAAGTGATCTATATTTCTCTATAACCATGGCTCTGATACCAATCTGTCACACCCCGAGCCGGCGGGATAGGATCGGTTGTCCCGTCGGGCGGAAGGTTCCCGGGGCGCGATATCATGAGTGATAATCGTGATGATCAGATTGTTTACATTGCACATGATATGAATGAGAAATGCTAAATATAATAGAATTACAAAGTTAAATTACATCAGTATTGTTTATAATTTAACAATGTAAATCTACCATCAACATCATAAGTTTCTATCTTGTATTTACACAAGATATACAAAATAAATTTGTATAGTGATGTCTTCAAAAGTATGCAGGTCCAAAATGCTAAGCCTTCTATCTGAAGTCCTAGTCCAAAAGAAATAACTCCTTAGTTGACCTGTTCGTCACCTGAGAAGTCATGCAAAAATCAAGTCAACACATGGTTGGTGAGTTCATATAGTTTTATGATTTGAAAATGAATTGAAAACCTCTTTCGGTAAAGACCCTAACCTCATTAACTCCACATGTAATATCCACATCGGTATGCTTATATATAGGGAATCACGAAAGGGTCAAGCCCAGACGCTATCCCACCACATACTAATATGTATATGACACTGTTGTTAATGATAATCAAGCATTTTTACCCAACACCTCTGATTTAGATCATGATATTGAAATCTGATATGCCTATGATTTATTGGGTTCCTCATAGATATATGATTTTCCAAAAAGACAGTGATAATAGTAAAATGTCAAATATTTAATTTATTAATTAAATAAAACATTTAAATACAACTAAGACATGATGATTGGGTATGATTTTACTCAATCACTTAGACTTAGTTGTTGGTGGTTGTCCAAGTTGTAACCTCTCACACGTGACCCATGTCAGGCATAACTCACAAGGAGTACACCTGAACTGAGCGGGATTTTAATGATTTGCCCGTTACAGGTTGACCCAATGGTCTTCTGCATCTGAGTGGGACTTTAATGTTTTGCCCGTTACAGCCTGACCCAATGGTCTTCTGCATCTGAGTGGGACTTTAAGGATATCCTGTGATTCTTGATCTCTTGATTCTCATGATTTTGACTTTGATATTGATTCCATTTGATCGTTCATGTTATTGCCCGTTACAGCCTGACCCGAAGGTCTTCTGCATCTGAGTGGGACTTTATATGTGTGTTACACGTGGTCTTGATTCCATATACAACTGACATCCACCTTGACTTAAGTATTAATGATTTCATTAGATTATAATGATTTCATTATTGCAATGATTCACACACATTTATGATTTCTGATTCCTTGAGTCTCTTGATCTTGATCTTTTGAATTCCCATGATTCACAATGATAATTGATTTGATTATGATTCTTTGATCTCAGATCTCACACTGAGCTATGATTCCTTTGAATGTGATCTTTTGATTTTGTTCACATGATTTCACTTTGAATTTAGATTCTTGAATTTGAGCTTGATGGACTAAGGGTTGATTTAGAGTTTAAATTTAAGGTATTACTCATAAGAGTACTTAAATTTATTTGATAGTTTGATCTGTTTAATAATTTCCTAGACAGGAGTCTAGGAGTATCAACAAACATATATATGTAAAACATATAATAAATAAAAGCATTTAAATAAACAGTTTAAGTAAAACAGTTTATGCATGCTTCTCAGCCCCGCGTTTAAAACAAAAATGTTTAGAAAAGGGGCAATGAACTCACCTGTGCTGCTTAGTATTGAATTACCACAAAATGCGCGCTCGTTGTTGTAGCCTAAGTATCTTCGGTTCCTGAGTTGTTTTAAGAGAATTCGCATACGATGAGTATCTATAATAAACATTGGGTCTAGGGTTTGGTCTTGGTGGTGCAACTAAGTGTCCTAGATTACTAATGTGTTTCTAAGACTCTTTCTAATTGACCTAACTTATTTCCCATTGATAACCCCTGTTCCACTATTAGTAGTTACTAAACCCCAGATGATTAGGGTTTAGTTTAATTACAATAAAAGTCTTTAGTTACATCATATTGAAATTATTTCATTCGAAGTTAATTATTTAGAAAAACATTATTTAGTATCATTTAATAAAGTTTCATGAATTTAACTTCTATTATAAGAAAACATAATTTAATTTAAATGAATACCATTTAACATGTGATGGGCCTAAATGAAGCCCATTGGGCCAACTTTGGGCCCAATGTTAACCTTTGATTTTTCCAATGTTTTCTTTTCAATACATAGATTAACTATGCTAAGATAGTTTAAGTAAAACCACGTAATTTAGTTGCATGTCTTTATACATTTTTCCTAGGGTCTAAGTGTTAATGATTTAATTAACACTTAAACTTTAGGTTCTTATTTGATCCATATGATTTCTTGACAATTTCAAATGTTTTAGCTACATTGATTCCGACACACTTGATTTTTGTACAAAATGATCCATGAAGATCTTTATTTATAAAAACCCTAATGTATCCCCATGCTTTCATGTGTCTTCCATGCGCACACACACCATGCATACGTATAAGACGTGTGTGTGTGAGTGTTTTAATCTACCCATGCATGCAATACCCTTTGTTCATGGTTACTGTTTATAACCCACTCTCAATCGAAGTGGTCGTAACCCATGCATCTTGGCCGAATAAGGTGGTAGTCGAATGAGTCTTGGCCGATTAAGGATGATGGTCGAATGAGGCCTTGAGTCGAATGGACTTTGGCCGACCGAATGAGAACAATGGTCGAATGGAGAATGGTTCGACCGAATGTGAGTTGTCTTGGCCCTAGTTATTCGCCGAATGAGGAGGTGGGTTCACCCTTGGCCATTCGCCGAGTGAGGGTCGAATGGGACTGGTTGGCTGGATCAAGACATTCGGCGAATGGGTTGAGTATGAGGCCATTCGGCCTAACTGGGGATGCTCATTCGGCCTGCGTGACCGTGGAGGTGCAGCCATGGTTTCTTGACAAATAGGCTAGGTATTGAGGTAGAGTTGGTTCCTACTTCATCTTATGGTGTTGTTGAGTGGATCCTAAGGCTTGGAATGGTTTAAAACCCGGTTCCTAGGGGTTCGAACTTAGGGTTACAAAACCCTAAAAATCGTGACATAGGACTCGGTTTTACCTCAAATCAGTTGGATAGAACCTTAGATCCGTTGTACTTTCGTGATCTACGAGTGATTGTGGTCGTTTAGACACCGAAATGGCTTGATTTCATTGAGAAATGAAGGAGAACTCTTAGAGAGAAGATGAGTTTCTAGTGAGAGGTTAGAGAGAGAAAGTGGGTGAACGAAAATGGTGGAAAATTCTGGTTGGTGGTGGTTGTTGTGGCATTAAAAGCCACATTAAATGTGGGGGAAATACCCGGGTTTGTTCGGGTTCGTTCGGTTTCGCGTGGTTTCGCGTGAAAACGTCGTTTTCGCGTCGTTCTCGTCTTTTTCGTTACGAAACGACTCGGTTTTAAAATAGAAGTTCTAAAATTATTTTAGGTTGTGATTCCTAATAAATTAACTAAATATCTTTTAATTATTTAATTTACAAAAAAATATTTATTTAACGTTTAAATCGAATCGCGCGGTCATCGCGCGTATTTGTTCGAATCAAATACGACGATAACTACACTTTTCAATATTGTTTTCTAATTAACGAATATCATTCAGAACGTTAAACTTTTAGATTTATTCGTACAGATCGTCACCTATACGAATAATCTGTCGGTTTAGCATTCACTTAACGATATTCGTGTTGTTTTGTCCTGTAAGGCCTCACATACGTTTATACATAGTAAAATCCTAACAATTAAATCCCATGATGGTTCTGTGTTGCCAGATAATTATCTGACTCAAGAACCATTGTTCTGAATTGATTTCTCTGAAATGACTGAGAATTCACTGTTTTGATAATATGAAATGATACTAAGACTTGATATGAACATAAAATACACTGAATTACATGAAATTTGTACCTGATTACTGTTCATGCACTGTTACGATCACTGTTCCGGTGACGGTTCCGGCACTGATGTTACAACTATACTCAGTCTCGCTTACGTATTACGACTTTTGTTTAATTAATTGTCATAATATTCGTCTCAACACTACGCACTAACACTATCCCATTACACCGAACGCAGTATATGTATAGGGCATACCCCAGATTCCAGCTACCTGCCGTACTTGACACCGTCCCACCACTGTTTTGATATAATACGATATTGTTCATGCCTAGCGAACTCGACTGTAAATAAATAATACATACTTGTTCCTAAATAATAAAGATCCTAACACACAAGCACATAATGAACACATAAATCACATTGACTGATTTGATATGAAAACACATTTGTTCTAACACTGTTTACAACTACCATGACTAAATGTACGAATGTTACAGTCTCCCCTAGTTAAGGGAATTTCGTCCCGAAATTAACTAGTCGAAGGTATTGTAAAAAGATGAGGGTACTTAAGCTTCATCTGGTCTTCACGTTCCCAGGTGAACTCAGCACCGCGTTTGCCCTCCCATTGAAGTACGAGGAGGAGGAGTAAAATCAAACTCAGGAATAAAGGAGGGATCCCTGATCTCTTCAAGCTCAGTCTCACTAGGCCTCTTCCTCTTCTTCACCAGCCTAGTTCCCACCATCACGTTCTCAAACTCATCATCTGTTTTGTTAGAATTCGAGCTGTCAGAACCTTCTCCGTCATCATCTCCACCACCAGCACCTCCTGATTCATCTGAATCATCTCTCTCTTCGGCTGAAGTGGTACAAGCCATCTCTTGTGGAGTAGAGACGGTGGCCTGAATAGTAGCCATGAAATCCAGGTCTAATAATGCATCAATATCTACATCTTCCTCACCAGCACCTGAACCAACAACACCAGCCTCAGAACCACCACTAACACCACCTTCAATAACACCTGCCTCACTAACACCAGCAGCACTAACACTTGCAGCACTAACACCAACTCCAGCATCACCACCACCCACATCACCAGCACCATCATCTCCATCATCATCACCATCATCACCCGGTACAATAATATCTTCTATATCTGAATCTGAATCATCATGTCTCCACTTCCTACCTCCTAGAGCAATGTAGTCAGGGTTCTGGAGATGACAAAAAGAGTACGAACTGGAGGCTTTGTCTCCTTTCCCCTGTAAGATAGCGCTCTGTTGAGAGTGATGTCGTTCATGTGCTCTAACCGAATAATGTCTGCGCTGGTCTTCGGCAGGTTAGGCACTTGAGTATCGAAAATCTGCTGGAGAAATCTAGGGTACATGAGAAACTTCTTGTCACCCTTGAGCACGACGTTCTCCTTCAGATGTGTAAACACCATCTCAGAAAAGTTGAAGGAAAGGTTCAGCACCAACGCCACAAATGCACACTGTATGGTCTCCCTCAGCTCATCAAATCCCCCTCTCCTCGAGCCCAGGCAGTGAATAAGAACATGTGCCAAATACTTGAACTGAGGAGAAAGAAATGCCTTGTTGAGGACCCCGACTCCTAAGTCACCATCGTACTTGCATCGCATGAAGCATCCTCGTACGAGATAGCGATCAAGTAGAATGGGATGATCTGGTGCATCATGAAATCCACAGATCCTCCTGACGTGCTATGCAGAGACTATCACATCATTCCCTAGCACCTTGCCTCTAATAACCGGTGGCTCAATCTCACAATCTATATCATCGGATCTCCAGAAATCCCGCTGATGTGACTGATATGGCTAATAGACAGTGGAAATAGCTGGAAAGATCCTAGAACGCCTGAGAAAAGTGATAATCTCTCTGAAATGCTTGGCGTTCTTGGTAGCAAGATCCAAATGGGCACAAATGTTGTTCTTCGACACTGCTTTATAATCAGCCATTCTGAAAAACAAGAAAATAAACATGTCAGTTCAATTCAGTTAATCAATTGATTAAAATCAGAAAATTTTCACAAGTGTAATGCTTGTACGAATGAGACTGCATTGACCGAATGTGCCTAGGCCGACAGAATCTACTGACCGAATAGATCAACTCAGCCGAATGATAACCGAAAGAACTCATTCGGTTGAACCAATGACCGAAAGAGTCTAGTCAACCGTATGACTGGCGAATGAGGCTAGAGACCGAAAGAGCCTCATTCGGCCATATGACTTCATTCTGTCGCTGCACTCATTCGGTCGGCTCCTGAAGTCCGAAAGGCGTCATTCGGTCGGTCGAAGTAGTTCAAAATCCCAAGTTCACAAAAACACAAATCAAGCCACAAAAATAACACCAATATGTTCAGAAACAGCCGATTAAGGTTTTAAGAAAGGTATTAGGTGATTTTGTGTTCGATTTTGCCATTTATTAAAGGGCGACAGTTGCAAGCCCTAAATCCCTAAACTAGGTGCTGTTCACAGCGAATCCATGGACGAAACTTGATTATCTTGGATCCACAAGTACTTGTAATAGTCACAAGAAGGAATATCGGCACAAAAGTTGGGTTAATCGAAGAAAGCTTGATGAACAGATGAGAGAGGGTGTTTCGGCTGAAAGAAAACACACAGTAACCGAAAGTGACTTTTTGGGGGGGAATGAGTTGCTTCGGCCGAAGAACCCTTTAAATAGGAATTTTCATTCGGCGAATGACTTATTCGCTTGAATGAGTCATTTGACCGAATGAGCTATTCTCCTGGTTCATTCGCACGAATAAAGCTTAGCACTCACAAACTCAACTTAATTTCAAATTTAACATTATGAAAAGTTAAACGAGTGCAATTATGAAGATTAGTCTGGTTTGTGATGGATTCAGATATGGCTGAACATCTAAACACACAAATGATCATCTAAAACAAATTTGAACATATAAAATCTTTTTGTATTTTTTTGAAACAAAATACAACTATACAACTAAAACTAAAAAAAATTAAGAAGCACATATTTTTGTGAGCAGTCTATCAAGAAAATAACACATACACCTAATCACATCAAATCAGCATTACTAAATGTTACACTTCAGACATATTTGTCTTATGATATGATTACTAATATACATGTCCACTTTAAGCCTGACAATACATCACTTCTAAACAAATTTGATGATCACTTGCATTTTCTGACTGAGTTACCCATTTTATTTAACCCATAAAGATCAAAATCAGTTTGTAACTCATCTCTGCATAACTTAATACCTAACATCATAAATTCTATAAGGTTCCAATTTATTTTCTTTTTGTATTTTTATTTTTGATTTGTCTCTCATGTTCAACACATTCTCATCGACGACTTCAGCTAGGTCTTTACAAAGCAATATGGCACGTATACAGAATTGTATTGACATGATCAACTTGTTTTATTCAAAATGGATGGCTTCAGCTAGGTCTTTACAAAGCAATATGGCACGTATATGGAATCGAACTTATTTTATTTTTTTGTTTTTCTTAGCTTATCCTATCTGAATACACGGCCTCAGCTAGGCTGCAACCCAACACTATGGCACGTGTACTGAATTAGATTTACTTTTATTTTCTTGTGATTCAATCATTCTCATCTGAATGGACGGCTTCAGCTAGGTTTTTACAATGAAGTATGGCACGTGTATAGACTTGAATTCATGAATCATTGGAAACCTTATTAGATCCTACGATAACAGGTATACGTCTGATTTGAGTCAAAAACTATTTATCACTTAGCTAGTTTTCTAAAATGGATCCCACAAGTCAGACTTTCTAAGTAACCACCAATTGTCTATACTTTTTGTAAAGTCGGCCTATCAGTACATCAAATCACAAATCTCATGTGTTTTTGGTTTATGCATTCGCTTTTGCTTTTAAGACATGATAGGTCAACGCATCACTTTCTCAAATAAGACTTTCTCATTTTTACACTTTTTAAAATGTTTTTGGATTTTTAAAATTTTCAAATGTTTTTGGTTTTTCAAATTAATCTACTTCTTCTCCCCATAAAAACCTAAAACAGAAAATCTTTTTGAGTTTTTGATTAAATGAAAGAAAAATAACAGAAATACTAACATTGAAAAAGGTAAAATAAAAGAAACTAACTAATAAAAGCGATGATCATTTGTTTGAATCAGATGAAGGAATGGCTTCATCCTTTTCAAAAACACCATTAGCCGATAGCAGATATAAAAATATAGGTTTATCAAAAGCTTTTGTATAAAGATCGGCTTTTTGGTGGTCGGTGTGTATTTTAACAACATCGATGAGTTTCTTTTCAAAACAATCACGTATGAAGTGGTATTTGATATCGATGTGTTTGATTTTTGAGTGCTGGACTGGGTTTTTAGTGACAGCAATGGCGGCAGTATTATCAACATAAATAGGAGTATTAGAAAAATGTAACCCATAGTCCCTGAGTTGCTGCTGTATCCACATGATTTGTGAACAGTAACTAGCAGCAGCAATGTATTCAGCTTCACATCTTGAAGGAGACATAGATGTCTGCTTCTTGCACTGCCAGGTAACTAAACGGGTTCCAAAGAACTGACATCCTGCAGATGTTGACTTGAAATATTTTTTGCATCCGCCATAGTCTGAATCACTGTATGCAGTAAGCTCAAAATTATCATCATTAGGGTACCATAAACCAAGATCAGAAGTACCCTTCAGATAACGCATAATCCTCTTCACAGCAATCAGATATGATACTCTTGGTTTGGACTGATAGCGAGCACACAAGCATGTGGCGAACATGATGTCTGGCCAAGAAGCAGTAAGATACATGAGAGATCCAATCATTCCTCGGTACAGAGTTGCATCGATTAACTCCCCCTTTTCGTTTGGTGTAATCCCGTGATTAACAGCCAGTGGGGTACCAGCAGGTTCTGCATCCGACATACTGAACCGGCTCAGAATGTCACCAATGTATTTGGTCTGATGAATGAAGTTCCCCGCCTCATATTGATCCACCTGTAACCCAAGGAAAAATTTCATCTCCCCTATCAAGCTCATTTAAAACTTGTCTTTCATAACCTTCTCGAAATACTTGCACAGACTATCATTTGTAGAAACGAAAATGATGTCGTCCACATAAACTTGCACCAAGAGTAAATCACCATCCTTCTCTCGAATGAACAGTGTGCAATCAATGACACCTCTTCTGAACCCGTTGTTCAGAAGGTGAGTAGACAGTGTCTCATACCACGCTCGCGGTGATTGATGCAATCCATATAAAGCCTTGTCTAGCTTGTAGACTTGGTCACGATGCAATGGATCATCAAACCCGGGAGGTTGATTGACATACATTGTTTCGTTGATCACACCGTGAAGGAATGCACTCTTGACATCCATTTGATAAACTTTGAATTTCTTGAAGGACCAAGAAAATACGGATTGCTTCGAGACGAGCAACCGGTGCAAGCACTTCATTATAGTCAAGTCCTTTAATTTGTCTGAATCCCTGCACCACCAGAAATGCTTTGTTTCTTACAACGATCCCGTAATCGTCCCTTTTGCAACGAAGAACCCATCTGGTGCCTATAACCTTTGCGCCTTTCGGTTTGTCGACAAGTTGCCAAACACCTAATTTATTGAATTGCAAGAGTTCTTCTTGCATGGCATCAACCCATGATTGTTCTCTCAATGCTTTGGTGACGGTGCACGGTTCAACTTGAGAGATGAAGCAAGAATGGGCAAGTAGTTCACATCAGCAAAGTCAATAATATCAGCAAGACCTCCAGAAGATAGCTGATTTCTTGTTTTAACCCCATCAAGCGAACTTCCAATAATGTTCTTTTGAGGATGAATGCGATTAATTCTTCCAACAGGATGAGCAGGAATCTCGACCTGTTGATCAAGGTTGTTCAGATTCAAGTCCTCAAGACCCGGTACAATATTGTCAGCATTTGGTTCGGGGGCAGCTGGTTGAACTGGGTTATCATCTGTGTCTGAGCTGTCGTCATTTATCTGTACTGTGGGAATTGAAGTTGATGAAGGTTGCACAGGTTCATCAGGTGCATTCTGTGCATCATACATCATTTGAACAACAACATCTTCATCTAAGTACATGGGAGGCATATTGAATGAGTTGGAAAGGTCTGAATAATTAAACATCCAGTCTGGACCTTTCCCAGGTGGGGGCATAGAATGTCTCTGAACGTCTACGTGGTACCATTCCTCCACATTCTGTGTCACATCCCGAGCCGACGGGACAGATCGACTTTCTCGTCGGGCGGAAGGTTCTCGGGGCGCGATATCGTGGGTGATAATCGTGATGATCAGATTGTTTACATAGCATCAACATTGAGAATAACTAAAGCACAAATAACATTTAACTAGGATTACAAAGTTAAATTACAACTATTAATGTTTGATAATTTAACCAAGTAAACCTATCAAAATAGCTTCACAACGTTCATCGAAACATGTGCTTTTCAAAATATACTAGGTCCTCTAACTGGGCATCCTAGCATTCATTCCTTAACCTTAGCTTATTCCTGTATGTCACCTGAGAAGTCATGTAAGAAAACAAGGTCAACACAATGGTTGGTTAGTTCATATAGTTTAATAGTTGAAAAATAGCTTTAGCAATCCTCTTTCGGTGAAAACCTTAACCTCGTTAACATCACCTGTAATATCCAATTCGGTATGCTTATATATAGGGCATATTAGGGTCGAACTTACCGCCCGCCCAGCCACCGTCCCACCACATACTAAATCACATATGACATTGTTGTTAATGATAATTAAGCATTTTACCTACACCCTAATCCTGTCCTTATCATAGCTTTAGCGTACTGTTTAAAAGTTTACAAGTTTATAGCATTCACATAGCTCGGCCTTTAAGTATACTGTATGCGGATAATAGCGTCACAGAATTGTCGTTTAGCATTCACGAATCTCATGCATGGGTACAAGCTTTTCACTAGCATAGTTTAGCATTCACGTAACCCATGATTAGATACAAGCTTTGGTCTAGCATAGTTTAGCCATCACGTATCTCATGAATCGATTCTAGCTTTGCATTAGCATAGTTTAGCATTCACGTATCTCATATATGTAGATACAAGCCTTGCTCTAGCATAGTTTAGCATTCACGTATCTCATATATAGACACAAGCTTTGCATTCGCATAGTTTAGCATTCACGTATCTCATGCATAGATACCAGCTTTGCATTAGCATAGTTTGGCATTCACATATCTCATGCATAGATACCAGCTTTGCATTTAGCATGTAATCATAGCTTGTAGCATTTAGCATCTAGTATTAGCATATAGTTTGAGCATGCAGTTCATAGCATTCGCATTAGCATATAGTTTAGCATGTAGCTTGTAGCATTAGCATGTAGTATTGGCATATAGTTTAGCATGTAGCATTAGCATTAGCATTAGCATATAGTTTAGCATGTAGTTTGTAGCATTGGCATTAACATTAGCATATAGTTTAGCATGTAGCTTGTAGCATTTGCATTAGCATTAGCATCGAGTTGAAACATGTAGTTCATAGCATTAGTATTATCATTTAGTTTGAGCACGTAGTATATAGTATTGGTATTAGCATTAGCATTAGCATATAACATTAGCACTTAGATTAAAGTATTAGCTTTTAGCTTTTAGAATAAGTGTAACAAGCATAAGCATTAGTATTAGCATTATGAATAAGTGTAAAAGCACTTATAAACCATTTCAATACTTGTTTAAAATGTATAACATGCTTCTCAGTCCCGAGGTAAAACAAATTAGTTTGAAAAGGGACAAATGAACTCACCTTATTGTTGAAGTGGTTGACTAAGTATAAACAAGAAATGCACGCGCTCGTTGTAGTATTCGTTGTTGTATTCACGATCCTGTATTGATTTCATATTGTTGTAACTTATAAGTATAAGTCGTAGTGAATTGTGTGCGTGTATGTGTATGTGTTAGCCCTAAAGTTGGCTAACACTTGTGAGTCTCGGTCTTCATTCGGCCCTGATTTACTTGTTATCACTTATGTTATTATGACATGTCTTCATATTGTATGTTAAGTTTACTTGTTGCCATCTATAGACTCTTATTAGTTTGTTGCATCATAATTGTGAAAGTTAGAGTTTCAATATTTTCTAAGTATAACACTTAGATTTATACTTTAAACTTAACATGTGGTTATTGACTTAATTTGTTTCATCATTGTTTCTAAATTCCTTCACCACCCTTGTAGTAAAATAACGATTATCATTCATATATGTTATCATCAATTAGTTGGTTTAAGTATTTGTTTCCATTTAATGCATATGGGCCGAATGATAGGTTGTGCTTTGGGCCGGATGGTTGGGCTGAACTATGTGTGTTATGGGCACGATGTATGGGCCAAGTGTTTGCTATTTGGCCCAAGCAGCGTGAGCTTAAAATGATGGTGTGCATGGCCGAGTAGATGCATTGACCCCCAAGTCCAGCGAACCTTTGGGTTGGTTGCCGCTAGGTTCGGCGCTGATGGTTTAGTGATCACCCCAGGTTCGTGACTGCTGAGGTTCGGCCATATGATTCGTGAGTCCAAGGTTCAATGGCCAGGGGTTCGTGGCATCACACAGGTTCGTGACATCTTGGTTTGGCCATGCATGCGGTCCATCAGAGTATAGGTTCGATGGGTAGCAGGTTCGCATGAAGGGGAGGTTCAGCCACAGGAGGTTCGTAGCAGCTAGGTTCGTTGGCAGGGGTTGGCGAACCCAAGGTTCTGATGATGACAGGTTCGGCCAAGGGTTTGGGTTCGCTGCTCCTACACCGGTTCGTAGCTCATGGAGTGGTTCGGCCATGGAAGGTTCGTGGATGATTGGTTCATGAAGAGAGCTTAGGCTGCTAGCAGGTTCGCGGCTAACATGGTTCGGCCATGATGCATACAGGTTAGGCCGCCTGCTACTCAAACCCAAAAGGTTCGGCCGATCTCCCTCTCACAAACCACCATATTCATCATCATCATCCTCGACCTTCTGCATCATGCTAGCTCAACCGTGTTCTTCCCATTCACCTACTAGTTCATTTTAGACTCAGGGCGTGTAGAACCATCTTGTAAGGTGGCTAACAAAACCGGGTGTGGGTTAGGTGTGGAAAAGGTGCCAAAAACCCTAGTTTTCGTGTGATTCAAACCTCATCACCTCAAGTTTCAGTGGATGAATCTTCAGATCAGTTGTACTTTCTTGTAGAGGATGATTGTAGCTACGTGTGGACACCAAGAACACGAGATTTCACCAAGAAATGAGCAAAATATGAAGGTTTGAAGGTGATTCTTCTAGAGAGAGAGAGAGGAAAACGAGTTGGTGAGTTTAGAGAGAGAGAGGGTGAATTAAATGAAAGAAATGAGCTAGTGCATTTTTGTAATAGGTTGCTTATCAAACAAGTAAATTATAGAAGGTTTATAAATTTGCTTAGGTTCGTCTGGCCCACGAACCTTAGCAGGTTCGGCGAACCTATCACATTGATAGGTTTGGCGAACCTATAACCTTGGAAAGGTTCAGCGAACCTATTAGGTTTGGCAACCTAGGATCGCCCAGCGAACCTCAAGGTTCGGCTGGCGAACCTTAGGGTTCGACTAAGGGAATAGGTTTGGCTGACAGTGTCTGTATATATAGAAGGTTTGTCTGATTATTTCATAACTCTTGGAGAACTTCAGAAAACCTGTAAAGAGTGTGTGTGTGTGTGTGTGTGTGTGTATTCTCTATGTGAGAATTCTCTGTGTGAGACTTGTATTCATTTCAGTTTGATTAATGAAATGAATTTGATTATTCGAATGCTTGTTCTTCTTTGATTCTTATAGATCAAACATAGATTCCGCATATGTTTGATTGTTCATAGAACTTCTTGATACGATCCAGATCGATTTCACCAAATCAACAGTGGTATCAGAGAATTTGGTGAAGTTCTATACAAGATTTGTCAAAGATATTCAAGTATTTGAAGATTTGAAGATTAGAAGATCAAGAAATGGATCAAAATTCTACTTTTCTTTGTGATTGATTGTTGTTTTGAGTGTAATTTCATCATCAATTGCTTTCAAATACTACAATAAAGAGTTTTGTGGTGTTAATTTGAATATTTGGAAGGATTTTCTTCAAATTTTGGAAGGTTTTCCCTCCAAAATTTCGAATTTTGCAGTACAGGTTCGTGAGCCGAACCTATGGATTGCTGGAACAATAGGTTCGCTGTTCAAGGCATTTTTCTGAGGTTCGTTTGCAGTTTTCAGTAGAGGTTTGTTGGTTTTATGCATAGGTTCGTCTGCATGGTTCGTCTGAAGGTTTGTTGCTAGGTTCGTTGCTATTCAGCAGAGGTTCGTCTGACTTGAGGTTTGTTTGTCTCAAGGTTCGTGAAAATCAGATTTGTTTCAAGGTTCGTTGCATCAGGTTCGTGTCTCAGGTTCGTGTGACTTGAGGTTCGTGAATTGAGGTTCGTGACTTAAGGTTCGTGACTTAAGGTTCATGACTTGAGGTTCGTGAATAGAGGTTCATGTCTTAGGTTCGTGTGACTTGAGGTTCGTGAATTGAGGTTCGTGACTGAAGGTTCGTGACTTAAGGTTTGTGACTAGAGGTTCGTGAATAGAGGTTCGTGTCTTCAGGTTCGTGACTGAAGGTTCGTGTCTTCAGGTTCGTGACTGAAGGTTCGTTCAAATTAAAGATTGGTGAAGGTTCGCCTGAGTATTAGGTTTGTGAAGTGAAAAGGTTCGCTGTTGAGAAATTTTAAAATCATGGCGGAGATGTATGCTGCAGTAGCTAGTTAGAATTCTAATATTCATAGCATTCTGATTAGTGAAACTGAGGTTGGAAGTACGAACAAAGTTCCAAAGTTGCTGGATTTGACATATTACGATAACTAGAAAGGAAGATTTGAAACACACCTTAATGGAACGGATACTAATCTTTGGGAAAGGATTTTGGCTCCATATGAAAGACCTAGAGTGGTGGGAACTGATTTGTATCACCTCATTGAGAGATTAGATGTTGATGAAAGAAAGAAGTATGATTCATAGAAAAAGGCGTATTGGATGTTAAGCCAAGAAATTCCAAATCAGATTTTACATCAGTTTGATGAGCACAAGACTTCTTATAGTCTATGGAATGCTTTGAAGCCAGAGTTGAGAGAAATACAGATCTGAAAAAGATGAAAGCCACTGACATTCGTAAAGAGTTTGAAAACTTCAATTATATAGGCAATGAAAGTCTTGAAGCATTGATCGCTAGATACAGACATCTGCTGACAGAAGTTAGAAAGTGTGGCATTGATTATACTGAAGATGAAAAGATTGATTGCCTTGCAGATGCTTTGCCTGACAAGTGGAATTCATTGGTGCTAATCTTGAGAGAAAATTTACCAGGAATGACCTTGGTGGAATTTTATTCAAAAGCTTGAAGAGCAAGAGATGAAGGATAAGAGAAAAGCTAGAAGAGTAAATGTTACACAAGATCCTTCATTATACGGTGGATCTATAGTTACACCACCGGTTTCATCTGCAAGGATTTAGAAAACATTTGTTTCTAGTACTTCTGAAAGTACTACTGCTCCTTCTGCATCAGCAAGTTCCAGTTCATCTTTTTCTACAAACAAGAAGAAGTCTGACTCGACACCAACTCCTGTTCAGCTAAATACAACAAATCTGGGGAAAGTAACTGTCGAAGCTGTTCGGGATCACATGTCAATTCTGTCTTGTGTAGTCAGTGTGTATGATGAACAAATTGCAGGAAGGATTGGAAATTCTAATCTTACATTTGAAGATTACGAGCAAATCGATGATGATGAAATGGAGCTAATTGACACTCAATAGGCACTGGCAAGTGTGATTCGAAGAATCAATAGATATGAAAAGAAGACTGGCAAGAAATTCACTTTTGATCGAAACACCAAATTTGGATTTAATCCAAAGACTACTCAGTGTTACAACTGTGGTGAGTTAGGTCACTTTGCCAAAGAATGTAAGAATCCGAAGAAACAAGGGAATTTAAACCCGTTCAAGCCAAAAGAAACCTATCAGAAGAAGAAAGAAAAGTCTGAAGAGTCTTCGAAAGCTTTGGTTAGTCAAGCTGATGAAGGCTATGATTGGGGCAAGTAGTATGATGAATTGATGGGTGCTTTTATGGCTTCTTTGGATGAAGACACTGGTAAAGGCAAAGAGAAAGTGGATGAGGTAAATGAGGATCTGTTAGAGATCATTGATAAACTACAAGAGATGAATTCTCAGCTGACTGCTGATCTGGTAGAGTGCACAGAGGCAAACAAGAAGCTAATTTCAAGAGAAAAAGCTTTTGACAAAAATATAATTGATTTAAGTAAAGAAAATGAAGATCTGAAAATCAAAGTTTTACAAAATAACCATGTTGTGTCTGTGCATATCGAATCAGTGCAGAAGCTGAAGGTTGAATTATCAGCAGCAAAAGCAGAAGCTGAAGTGAACAAGAGCAAGCTTGAAAATTATCAAAATTCTAAGTATGTCATTGATTACTTTGCTGCCACGCAAAGATCATCACATGATAATACTGGAATAGGTTTTCATGATGTACCACCTCCTTCCAGCTTTGTGCCAAGACCACAACTTGATCTGAATTTGGAAGTTCATCCTGTTTCTTTGGATGAACATGAGTCTGAATATGTGGTTGCAAGTGTTGGAGGATCATCATCTCATAACATTGTGTCTCTTGATAGTGATGCTCCTATTGTTGAAGACATCACTGAATCAGAATATTCACCTAATATTATGAGACAGAATGGTTATCAACTTAAAACTGGTGATAAAAAGATTCTTAAGTCTCAGAAGTCAAAAGTTGAGATGAAACCATTTGAGAAAGTGGTGATCAAAACCAATCTTGTTTCTAACCTAGTGATGAAACCCAAAACAACCACTACTCTCAAACCTATGGTGTATGTAAAGTCATCTACTACACTTAAAGGAGAGTCTAGTAGTATTTTTCAAAAGCAAAAAATGTTTTCTGAAAAGGTTGACAAGGTTGTTAACAAGGTTGTTGAAAAGGTTAATAAGGTTGGGGTTGGAAATAAAGGAAAATCAAAGGTTTTTCAAAATCAAAAGAAGAATTCAAAGATAAAATCAACTGGTTTGAGAAACACATTCTCATCTGCAAAGGTTGCTTCTAAACCTTTAAGTTCATCTAAGTATTATGATGAACCAAGACCAAAGACTCATTCAGAAAGAAAGTGCTACAGATGTGGTAAATCTGGTCATTTGATTTCTGGTTGTGATTTGGATTTCAGTTCTACTGATTGTAGCAGCTTTAGGTCTTATTCACCAAAAGAAACACCAAAGTGTTTTACTTGTTGTGGAAAAGGACATATTTCTGCTAATTGTCCAAACAACAGAATCAGAAAAAGTTCAGATGATGATAGTCGGGTGAATGATTTGGGTGGAAGTCCTAGGAAAGTTAAACCTAGTGAAGAAGAAATGAGAGTTCTCAGGTTTGATCTTGACTGTGTTTGGGTTAAAGAAGAAAAGAAACAGAAGAAAAAAGTTTTTGATAACAAAAAGAATGTGAAAAAGCTTGTCAAAATATTGACTTTATTTGATGATGATTTCTATGATAAATTTTCTTCAAATTCATTTTCAAAACAAAATGGTAAGTCAAAATCTTTTTGGAAATTGAAATGCAGGTCAGGTGATCAAATTTCAGGGAAAAAGGATGAAAGCATTGAAGATGGGTTTTCAAGCAGTTCATCACAACAAAATGGCAAGAGTCCATTCAGGGAGACTCGACGCCGAAATGGCGGGGGTCATCCCTTTTGAAACTGATTGGTTTTAATTTATTGTGCAGGTGGCATTCATGGGCCATATCAATAGTCGCTGGATTGTTGATAGTGGATGTTCACGGCACATGACGGGAGAGTTGAGTTTGTTGAAGGATTTTAAGTCGATGAAAGGTAGTTATGTTAATTTTGCAGGTGACAAAGGTGGTCAGATTACAGGGTTTGGTAGTTTGACTAATGGTAAAGTTTCCTTAGACAATGTTAATTACTGCAAAGAATTAACTAACAACATGTTGAGTGTGTCACATATTTGTGATAAAGAATACAAAGTGATGTTTGATAAACACAGGTGTTATCTACTAAAGCAAGGAATTCAGATTCCTGAGGAGTGGATTCCGATGACTTCTCACAGGAGCAAGGATTTGTATGTACTTGAGATGGCTAAAGCGGAGACGGTGAATAAGGTGGAGACGTGTCTGGTGTCCAAGGCAACTGAGCAAGATACATGTTCTTGGCACAGACGGATGGGGCATATTCATATCAGGAAGATGAATCATCTCGTACACAATCATTTAGTTGAGGGTGTACCGGTTAAACACTTTAAACTCCCTGATGTGTGCGTGTCATGCAAGAAGGGTAAACAGAAAAGAAGGTAACATAAAACAAAAACAGTGTTTTCTATTGATAAACCACTTGAACTTCTTCACATGGATTTGTTTGGTCCAATCAATGTGAAAAGTATAGGTGGTGAATCATATTGTTTTGTGGTGACTGATGATTTTTCTAGATTTTCATGGGTAATGTTTTTAAAGTATAAATCTGAGACTTATGAAAATTTTATAATATTGGTTAACAGGTTGGAGACATTATATAAGTTGAGAGTACGGCGTGTTCGTTCAGATAATGGGACTGAGTTCAGGAATCGTCAAATGGAAGAATTTTGTGATTCAAAGGGCATTCAGCAGCAATTTAGTGCACCATATGAACCACAGATGAATGGTGTAGCTGAGAGAAAGAATAGAACGTTGATTGAGTCTGCTAGAACCGTGCTCGCTGATTCTAAACTCCCTATTACATTTTAGAGTGAAGCTGTGGCTTCAGCCTGTTTTACTCTTAACAGAGTTTTGATTGTTAAAAGACACAATAAGACATGCTATGAATTACTTCAAAATCGAAAACCAAATTTGTAACACTTGGAAACTTTTGGGGCTCCATGTACCATGCTTAAGAAAGATTCAAAATTCAACTCTAAAGTTGAAGACGGTTTTTTTCTTGGCTATAGTCTTCCCAACAAACGTGTGTTTAATAAACGTACGGGTGTTGTGGAATTATGGTATAATGTGGATGTTCAAAGACATACACCGATACCGGACGGAAAAGGACCAAATTGGCTTTTTGATTGTGATAAACTGTTTGAGTCTTTTAATTTGTCTCCAAATGTTTCTGATGATGAAATAACCTTACAAATGTTATATGATTTGCAGAATTATGAAGATCAAGGTATTTCTCATCAAGCTAAAGATAATAATGCACCTGAGGAAGGCATTTCAGGAGCAATTAATGATGATTGGTCATCTGATGATGATAATGATATTTTTGAAGATGCTTTTTCTCATGATCAAGATGTTGATCATAATATTACAAATCTTGATCATAATGTTGGAGTCCCGCAAGTGCCTGTAACTAGACTACATGTAAATCATCCTGTTGATCAGATCATTGGAAATCTAAATGCCATAGTACAAACACGAAATCAAATTGCAAATGAGGAGAGTTTGTATGCTGAGTTAGAAAGAACTAATGGAACTCAAGAGCTATGGATGCATTCTGCATTTATTTCTCAGATTGAGCCGAAGACTGTTATTGAAGCATTGCGTGAGCCTGCCTGGGTGGAGGCTATGCAAAAAGAGCTAAATCAGTTTCAGAAGTTGGGTGTTTGGCATCTAGTTGATTTGCCAAAGGGAGAGAAGAAAATTGGCACTAGATGGGTGTTAAGATGCAAAAGAGATGATCGAGGCGTAATTGTTCGAAACAAAGCACGTTTAGTGGTTCAAGGTTTCAGACAAGTTGAAGGAATTGATTACGATGAAGTGTTTGCACCTGTGGCGCGGCTAGAAGCAATTAGACTCTTTCTTGCTTTTGCTGCCCACAAGAAATTCAGAGTTTTTCAGTTGGATGTAAAGTCTGCATTTCTGTATGGGTCTTTGAAGGAAACAGTGTACGTTTGTCAGCCACCGGGCTTTGAGGATCCTATCCACCAGGATCAGGTTTAACTCTTAGACAAAGCACTATATGGTCTACATCAGGCTCCACGTGCCTGGTATGAGACACTATCGACTCACCTTATTGAACACGGGTTCAATAGGGGTCATATTGACAAATCACTGTTTTATCGGGAAAAGGGCAAGGATATTATTCTTGTTCAGATATATGTAGATGACATCATTTTTGGATCTACCGATGAACAACTATGTTTGGAGTTTAAAGAGGTTATGATTAAGAAATTCGAAATGAGTGCCATGTCAGACATTAAATTTTTCTTGGGTTTACAAATTGATCAAACTGATGATCCAATTTTCAATTATCAGACGAAATACATCCAAGATGTGCTAAAACAATTTAGCATGCTTGATTCTAAACCAATTTCCATGCCCATTCAGCCCAATCACGGGATTGAGCCTGATATTAAGGGGGAGCTAATTGATGCTACTTTGTATCGTGGAATGATTGGAAGTTTAATGTATTTGACAGCCTCTAGGCCAGATATTGTATTTGCTACAAGTATCTGTGCTCGATATCAATCAAAACCGAAAGTGTCACATCTGATAGCAGTCAAGCGAATTCTTCGTTATCTGAAGGGTACACCAGACACCGGTCTATGGTATCCTAAGGATGATAACTTTTCCTTCACTGCCTACAATGACTCCGACTATGGAGGATGTAAGACAGATGCGAAATCCACAACTGGAGGTGCACAATTTTTGGGGGAGCGGTTAGTTTCTTGGTAGTGCAAAAAGCAAACATCTGTTGCTACTTCAACTTGTGAGGTTGAGTATGTAGCGGCTGCCAGTTGTTGTTCACTAGTTTTGTGGACACAACAACAAATGAGAGACTACGGTTTGAATTTTCTGACTACCTCGATTCATTTTTGATAACGAGGCTGCTATTACTATAACTAAGAATCCGATGTATCATTCACGATCAAAACACATTGATATTAGGTTTCATTTCATACGTGACTGCTATGAAAAGAAACTTATTGATGTGGTAAAGATACATACAGATGAGCAACGAGCAGACCTTCTCACCAAATCCTTTGATAAAAACCGTTTTGAGTATTTGCTCAAATTAAATGGAATTCGGGTTCTGGGTGAGGTAATAACAAATCAACTTCCTTCATAATCAATTTTTATTGAATTAACATCAGATATTTTCTTTTTGTTGTTTTGTGTTTTAGATTTTAGGGGGAGAAAATTTTGAAAAATACAAAAGTATTTAAAAAAAATCAAAAACACAAAAACATTAAAAAAAATTAAAATTTTGAGAAATTGATTCAAATAAGTGAGAAATGATAGTACATAGTTTGCAATTGGAAGCACATTTGTATCATAAAAGAACTTAAACATAAAGAGTAGTTACAATTACCAAGTATGATATGTTGGTAGGTTTATAACTTAGTTAATATAACATTTGACAAAATTTTGATTATGCTTTATGAAAAACAGATGCTTAGGACACAGTACTTAGTTTTGTACTGAATGAGTGGTAGTTAATCTTACAAAATGTTTCTTGAACAAAAGTTAAATTTCTAGTTTTGATCATGTGTTTAATTTTCAAAAGAAATTCTGAATTTTTTTTCTTTTATTTTAGTTTAAAGCTGAAACATTCTCTGCGTATACTTACGTATCGACCTGATTGTTATAGCTTTAAACAATTCAAATTTGTTTTCTTGGTTATTGATTAAGTTTTGGACAATCTCTGCGTATATGAAAATATCGATCTGATTGTTAAAAGCTTAATTTTAAATTATTGTTTCATTCATTTTCTGGATCATCAGAGCATACGTAAGTATCAACCTTGATTCCAAGATTTTGAACAAATTCAAATTGTTTTCTATTTTGTTATTTTCAAAAAGAAACTCTCTTTTGTTTTTACATGATCAAATTAGTTAAAATTGAAATGTATTGTTTTAAGAACTTTTTGGTTTGATTAATTTTTCATAAATCAGGGATGTGTTCAAGTAAATGGAAAACATAAAGTATTTGATAACGTTGTTTTAATTGATATCTTAACTAAGTAATTAAATTTAAAGAGGATTTTTATACTGACAATCATATTTGAATTGTAATTTGCTAATAAATATATTCATTAAGTCAATCAGGTGTGTTGATAATTGCAATACAATATGATCTCATGTCTGGATCTTTCTCAAACAAAAAGATGTGATTGTTTTGTTAGTAAATTTAGATTTGTTAAATTTGTAGTTTAGTTGTTCTAAAAATTAAAAAAAAAATTTACAAAAAGATTTTTTGTTTTTATCTGATGTTAAATCAATAATTTTTGATTATTTTTTTTGACTTTGAAACATTAAAACCTTGGTTTGTTTTGAAATCTTAAATAAAATTAAAATTGGATTTTAAAAGGTTCGTCTGAAAAGGTTTGTGAAGAGGTTCGTCAAAGAGGTTCGTTTAATAGGTTTGTCGAATAGGTTCGTTTAATTGGTTCGTTGGAAAGGTTCGTCCAACAGGTTCGTCCAACAGGTTCGTCCAATAGGTTTGTGGACAGGTTCGTCCAATTGGTTTGTGGACAGGTTCGTCAAAGTGGTTCGTTTGACAGGTTCGTCCAACAGGTTCGTTCAATAGGTTTTCAACAGGTTCGCCTGAGAAGGTTCGTTGACAGGTTCGGTCAACATATTGGTCAAAGGTTCGTGAAAAAGGTTTTTCAACAGGTTCGCATATAAATACGGGGTTCGTGAAAAACGTTCGTCACTTTCATCAGATCTGGTTGGCGAACCTAGAAAACTGATATTTTCGATTTTTGATTGAGGACCTCCGAAGCTTTTTGTCTGATATCATTAGACTCGTAATTGCATTGTAATCATTTTTAGGTATAGATCTTGGAATTTGACCGGCTAAATTAGGAGATATGACTGGTTTTAGGAGTTTTAAGTCGAACCTGGTTTGTTGAGTCAAAACCTGTTAAAATCTAAGTTTTGGACAAACTGCTTTCATTAAAGTTGTTCATTGTTGAGTTTCGAATCTTGGGGTATAAATTTTATAAACTAATTCGAAGATTTGAAAATCTGATTTTGAAATGAATTAGGTTCGCTGGATGAACTAAGGTTCGCTGGAATCTTAAAGGTTCGTTTGAACCTGATAGGTTTGTGACGAACCTTTGAATTGCATAAGAACCGAACCTTTGTTGGTCAAGGTTCGTTTAACCAAAAGGTTCATTTATTATGAGGGTTCGTTCAATGAAGGTTCGTTCTTTCAAGGTTCGTTCATTCAAGGTTCGTTTATTCATGGTTCGTTCATCAGAAGGTTCGTTCAATTGAATAGGTTTGTCTTAACAACAGGTTCGTCTAGAATTAGGTTCGTCTCAGGGAGGTTCGCTGGTTTCAACACTTAGAAAATTTTTTTATTTTTTTAAATTTTGTTTTAATTTTTGTTTTCTTTCTGGTTGTAGAAGTGGCGAATCTTACCTTCGGAGACAAGCACAACCTGTGTGCTTATCTGGATCCTACTACCAGAAAATGGAAAGATTTTAGACCGATGATAGAGTTTCTGAGACAGTCAAGGATATATCATGCCATCTCTAATTCATGCCAGATCTACAGATCACATATACAGAGCTTCTGGGAATCTGCAAGATTGATCAGTGTTGATGAGGAGTATGCGATTGAGGCGAATGTGCTGGGTCAAGCAATTCGTATTACTGAGGCAGATATTAGACGGGTTCTACTGTTTGGGGGAGAACCTGCTGGGATGACACTTATACGAGAGAGGTGCATCAAAGGCTGCTTCATGCGGATTAGATACTTTGGAGTGTACAATGTTACATCCATCAAGAAAGGAAAGCTTCCTCTGCAGTATAAACTGCTTGCTCATGTTTTGCTGCATTGTCTGAGCATGAGGAAGGGGACATTTGATGAGCTTAGAGACTTGATGAGATCCGCTATGGTGGCATTGATTTTGAACAAACCGTTCAATTTCTCTGCTATGATATTCAGATATATGTCTGACAATATCACCAAAGCAAAGGATCGATTCAATATGTATCCCTGATTTGTTTAGATGCTTATTGATGAGAGGTTGCCCAAGCAGATGTTGCCTAGAGTTGCTACTGATCTTCTTAAGCTTAAGCATATGAGTGACTCAAGTCTTGGTCAGGTCAAAGTATATCAGAAGAGCAGTGATGATGTGTTGGATAAGGACTTAAATTGTCACTGTCCTAGGGCTAATTATGTAGCTCCTGAGGATGATGGCTGGAGGCATACAGATTGAACATCTGATAATGAAGTGTTTAGTGATGATGATGACCAGCAACAACCACCTCCTCCTCCTCCAAGACAATAGACAAAGAAATCACCAGCTCAGTCTTCAAGATCACAACAACAATGTCAAGCTAAATCTCAAGAGCCAAGTGTAACTCCTACTACCTTGGTACCTCTTGATGTTATCTTTCCAGATCAACATGAAGAACAAAGGCAACAAGAAGACACTTCTTCCATTCATGTTGATGATGAGAATGTTGAAGGTGAAGATGAAGGTGTAGAGTCTACTCCAGAACAAACAGAGGAAGCAAGAGAAGAGAAAGATGATCCTAGTTTTGTTGCTGAAGAGCCTGAGTCATCAAGGCCAAAGAAGAAGAAGAAGAGGATGGCCAAAGGTCCAACAACAAAGAAGAAATCTAAAGCTCCTAGGATCATTGTATCCTCATCTGTTGTTACTCCTGTAGTTTCTTCTCCATATGTTCCTGCTGTTACATCTACATCAGTTTCTACTACAGTTCATATTTCTACACTAGTTTCAGTTATACAAACTCCTGAGTATGTGAATGTAGCTCCTTTTGTTCCTTCTTTCATGGAGACTACTACAGTGACAACATCATTTCCAGAAACTTCATTTCATCCAGCTTCTACTTCCAGAGATGATTCTTTGTTTGGAAATTTAGATGATTTGGATCTAAATTTTACTGTGGATTATGATGACACCGAGCTTAGAAGAAGAATTTCTATGTTGTCAAAAGAGTTTGATCTATACAAGATGGAAAAGGAGAAAGTCAAAGCTGATCAACCATCTTCTTTGGGTACCAGTGAATTAGATGAGATGAAAAGTCAAATTGCTCAACTGATGAAGTGGAAGGAAGAAGATGTGGCTGAGAAGAAGGTGTTGAATGACAAAATTGCTTCTTTGGATTCTTTGATTGATATACAAAATGTTGATATTGCTGAGCTGCAGAATGAGAATAGAGATTTGAGACAAAAGATTGATGATATGCAAGTCAAAGATTCTCAAGCTGAAGCTTCTGGTGCGGAGAAGGTGTTTGTGAATGTGGTTGATGAAGAAGAGCAAGAAGAAGATGAGAAGGTGGACTATGGTGATTCTGATATTGATGAACATCCAGGTTTGAATGCTCATGATGATGGTGATGTGGCTGGTGGATCAAGAGGATCGGGTGGTCTGAATTCATTTACTGGAGCTATGGTTGTTTATGATTCTTGAAAGATTACCTTGGATGCTACTCATGTTACTGCTGTTTCTTCTGATAGGGCTAGAGATTGTACTGATGATGATGTTGAAGATTTAATTGAAATGGAACCAAAGAAGATTATTTATTATTCTCTGCCTACTTTTCTTGATTTGTTTAAACAACATTCTGAAATTGATTTACAGAGAAAAAATGTTGAAAGATCTACAGACAAAGATTTGGAAGAAGGAGAGATTGCTGGTGGATATTCAAGAAATGATTTTTATGAGATGTTTGAAGTGGATTCTGATCAAGTTATTGATTTAGAACAAGATGATGATATAGAGTTCTTTGATTTTGAGCATGACGATCCAGTAGATGAAAGCTTGTACAATCTGAATACTTTAAAAAAGATTTTGGATCTTGGAGGTGTATCAAGAACATCATTGGCTCAAGTTAAAGAAAGGACTAACATGGATCTATGGAAGGAGAATCAAGATGTATTGAAGTACATTGTTGATCACTTATATATATTCAAGCAAATGATTGAATTAATAGACGATAAAGCTCAAGACAACCAAGCTAAACAATTCACAATATTCAAGATAGGATCTAAATCGAAGATGATTGGAAGAATTGTTAGTTATGGTTACTTTCACAATATTCCAGGAAGTATCACTGATAAAGGATGTTATGTGGTGAAGCGGATTGATGGATATCAGTATTTTGGAAAGGCATTAGATTTAATGTCTTTACCATCTTTTGAATGTATGGAGTTGTCCAGATTGAAGATGATGAAACCTATTCATACAAAACACAATGAAACTTTTGAGAAGTTATTTAAGAAGGAGGCTAGGTCTAGGTGGAGTTTGTTGTCTCCTCAAGCAAAAGACAAGATACATGGATATCCAAAGCCGAAAGTGTTTAATAGACCAAGGTTAAGGAAGGTAGAACATAATTGGAATTCATATTTCAAGTTCTGGTTCTATGATGAGAAGACTTCTGAATGCTGGATCCTGTTTGGATTGTTAACTGCTCGAAGGATGACATTGATTTGCTTAACATGGCTGAGATTTTTGCAGCTGAAGGTTATCATGATGTTGGAATAAGATACAAGGATATGGCAGTTCAGTTTCAGACCATTGTGCGGATGTGTTACACTCTGGGTATACATTCAGGATGCAATTGGGAAGATGTGAACTATCTGTATGTTGAATTGATGAAGGTTCAGAAAGAAATTGATGACAGGGATGCTAAGTTGGAAGCAGAAAGATTAGCCAAGATTCCTAGATCGGTTGTGATACGAGCTGTTGACAATTTTTGTGGAGAAACCAGTGGAGTTGATGACAAAGTTGAAGATAAAGACTGAAGACGAAGACTAAAGATTTTTGATAGCAACTATTAAGGGGGAGTTTCTTAGTGCATTTTTGTAATAGGTTGCTTATCAAACATGTAAATTACAGAAGGTTTAAGGTCCTTATGTTGGAAGACCAAAGCTAGTTTTCTCTTGTGGGCTGAACCTGTACTTCCTTAGGGGCTGTTTGTTTTTTTCCAAAAAAGTCTGCGTGACCTCTTATGTCTGCGCCACGCAGACACGGGAAGAGGTTGGTCTTCTGCAGACCGTTTGTTTTCTCGCAGATATTTCATTAAAAAAGGTCTGCGCGACCTCTTCTTGGCGTAGACATGGACCAAGCTCTTTTTGAGCTCTTCCAACCTCTTCCAACCCACTCCTCCAATTTCAGCCCTTCGACCGAACTCCTCCACTGCCATACTCGCCGTCGCCGCCCCACTCCACCGCCCTAGTCGCCGTCGCCGCAACTCACCGCCGTCGTGTCTGCACCTCAAGCCATCGCCTAAACCCACCGCCGACTGTTTCTCCTCCACCGCGATCGTGACGGTTCCAACATCTAGGTCTTTCGATCGAACCCTAGGGTTTCTTCTCGCCGCCGTGAGGGTTTGCTCCACCTCTTCGCCGCCGCCGTAGGTGGAGGGGCTGAGCAGGGAAGTCATCGATCAGAGATGGGGCGACAAAAACGAACCCTAGGTTGGAAGATTGGAGATGAGCAGCGATTGGTGGAGGATCGGAGATGAGCGGCGGTAGGTGGAGGGGCTGAGGTCGACGGTGGGGTTGGGACGGTGGGGTTGGTGGAAGATCAGAGATGGTCGATCAGAGATGAGGGGAAACGGTGGGGTTGGGAAGAGGTTTTAAGTTGATCAGAAAACAAACACCCCCAAAAGCTCTTCTTGCAGGGGTTTGGTCCACCTCTTCTGCAAAAGATGTCTGTAGATGTGGTCCGCAGACCGCAGACATTTTACCTCTGAAAAAACAAACACCACCTTAGTCTCTTGTAATGTTCCTGTATGGAACTCCTCATGTAACTTTGTATTATCCACTACATTTGATATAATGAGAAGTGCTTGTACAATCCCATCCTGTGAATGAGATTATCGCATTTTATGAAAGAGTTTATTATCTATGCCTTGCTTGTGTTGTCGATAACCAAATCCGCTATTACACTCTGAAAAAATAGTAACACCTATTTTTTATAATGGCTGCAAGATCATGGCTCAAATAAACAACCTTATTCTTTTTCTCTGCCTACAAAACAACCGAAGAAGGCAGGGCCGATCTGGTTATCATATTCAAAAGATTTATATAAATCTAATTTAAGCTAAATGCTACAGCTAATACTTTGGAAAAAAAAAAGTATTTGACAATAATATGTTGTCATGTTAACTCTATTTAAAGATTTATTCCATGTTTCAAATGAATATTTGTGTTCAAAATATGGACAAAACAAAACATACTCTAATACGAAAGAGCATACATAAATATATACACCATTGATCAATTTAGTTTGATGTTATAAGTTCAATGCTTCTCAAATTGGCGATCATGGCATGTCGCATCAACACCGGCCATAAATTCCTACATATGAATACATGAATCCTTATATATGAGTGCAGTATTCTTCTGAGAAGCTAAAAAACATAAGACTTTCTAAAGAAGAAAGCAAGGTCTCATGTTGGCACTTTAAAAAGCCATATGGAAATTTAAAAACTTAAAGACTTTTTATAAAAAGAAAGCAACACCCAAAAAAAGGGTGAAAGGGTGCAACGCCTTGTAAAGGCCACCCAATAACACCAACATAGGGAAAATCCATTGGTGAAATTTTGAACACCCAAAACTAGGGCGAATGCGGTCGAAAGCCTTGTAAGGCTAGCCGAACTGGAACACAAAGAAAAGGGACAACGATAGTCTCATAAAAAATGCAACTGAATGCATTCCAAAACAGGGAAAGAATCAATCCCACCAACACTCGCGCGAAACAAAAAGAAAAGCATGCATACCTCAGAAAAAGAGGCAACGGGTAACCGGCTTTAGAAAAGGGTCCCCGACAACGTACGTACACAAAGAAATATAAAAATCAAATGCATAAAACCTTAGAGTGATCAAAGGCATGCCAATGCCACACAAAAGGTGCATATTCCATTACAAAAAAGAAAAGAAAAGAGAGAGACAGGTAAAACGCAGAGTGTATCAGGGATGAACCTTACGAGTTCAGAAGGTGACCCCTAAAGAGGGGCACCAACTGAACTGGGGGGACTTGATGACGGCACATGAGACTACCACAACAAAAGAAAAGGCATGGTTGCATTAATTAAATGCAATCATGAAGTTGAACAAGTATTTAATGAAGCTCATACAGCATTTAATGCAAAAGCATGGCTGGCAATTAATGAAGGAAGGGCAGCCACATATCAGTCAGGATGCTGGCTGAGTTAACGAAAGGTCCTTACCCAGGGGGCAAAGGACCAGGAGATATTCGGAAGAACCCAGGTGGAAGGACCAAGAAGAATGGATATAAATGAAAGGGATAAGGGAACTCAGGGATTCATTCAATAACTTCCAAACTATCAGAAAGACAAAGATAAAAGAGTAAGAGTGTTCAGCATCAAAGACATCCGAAAGGTCCTTACGTTGGAAGACCAAAGCTAGTTTTCCCTTGTGGGCTGAACCTGTACTTCCTTAGTCTCTTGTAATGTTCCTGTATGGAACTCCTCATGTAACTTTGTATTATCCACTACATTTGATATAATGAGAAGTGCTTGTACAATCCCATCCTGTGAATGAGATTATCGCATTTTATGAAAGAGTTTATCATCTAGGCCTTGCTTGTGTTGTCGATAACCAAATCCGCTATTATTTGGTTCATCAGGTTGCATTAGCTAAAGTTGCATCAGCCTAATGCAAACTTTTTATTACATAATGCAACTTGTTTTAAAAAGTTGCATTTGGAAAAAGAAAGTTGCATTATATAACAAAAACGTTGCATTAAATCTAATGCAACTTCAGTTAATGCAACGTTTTTTTAAATATAAAGGTTGCATTAAAGTGATTTTTGTAAACTATCGAAGATTGGACTATCAGAGGTCTTGGGTGTCGTCACCGGTGTGAGAGCTTGATTTCTAATATTAGGTTTTCAAAGAAGTATAAAAAGGTATGATATGTGGTTGAAAAAAAATAGTTTTTATCAAAAACCAATCCATAAAATTAAAGCTAAAATTGGTGGTGGTCAAAGCTTTAAAGAATAAAATTCTAGTATTTCTTTTAGCATGCAATTTAATATATAGTATAATATTTTTTTTGATATATAGTATAATTGTTATTTTTATGTAAAGTTTTAAAATATTAAGACACCTAATTATAAACCCTAGTTATAACAACATTTGCAACCTTCAAATAACTAATAGAAAGGTAAACAAAACTTACAAAAAAATGTGAGCCACTACAAGAAAAAGCATCTAAAAGGGCGAGACCTATAGGTGACTTTTATCGTTGCTATAGGTGACTTTCCTTATAGTGAGCTAACGTAACTTCTATCTTGACCGTCTTTGTTGGCGTAACCTTAAATACTAAAAGAAATCAAAAAAATGTCTGCAACGGCATCTATCATAGAATTTTAAAGTGTACTATGCCGTAAAAGTTAGTGTCACACAGCTGTAAAATTTGCAACGGCAATGAAAGTGGTTGTCACTACACTATAAAACCCAAAAGATTACACCATTGTAAAATTGAGCGTTGAGACTTATACAAACACAAATATAACAATATACACAATATTAATCAATGTAAAACATATAACTATCAGTCTAATTTCCTTTTAACAAATATAAATGCTTCAACACCAAATGATTATGAATAATAAAACGTAAACATGTTGAAATGATTATTACTCCGCTATAACGTAAAACAAAGTTCGTTGTAAAAGTAAGTATCACTCTTCCATAAAACCCGAAAATGAACACCATCAAAACAACTAAATGTCAAAAACGTTATATAGTACATTAAAAACTGAATGTAATCGTATACTCAACAAATACATCAAAAACTATATTTTGTCGTATAATAAACATCTGAAAACAAAACACGTAAAGCATAAAACTAGAAGAATAACATAAAAAGAAAGAAAATATACAAACGAGAACAACTAGAGAAAAAAAGTCATTATATGACAAAATATGATCTTTTCATTTGCAATTATGTCCACTTACTAATATATATATATATATATATATATATATATATATATATATATGGGATGGTTCCATTGTTAACCCTCCCTTATAGCGTTAACCCGGGCATTTTTTGCCCGAGTCTTTGAAAAAAATTTCATGGCCTTTATTATACATAAATAGGGAGTTTCTTTTTTGTATTTTTACTAATTCATCACCGTTTAGAAATTAAAACAAAGTGTAAGTAAGTGTAGGTTGCTTACACTTACTTACATCAGATAGTGTAACTTAAACTTACACTTGATTTAAATTCTAAAAGGTGATAAATTAGCAAAAACACAAAAAAGAAACCCCCTATTTATGTATAATAAAGGCCATGAAAAAAATTTTCAAAGATTCGGGCAAAAAATGCCCGGGTTAACGTTATAAGGAAGGGTTATTATATGATCCCTTCCCTATATATATATGTATATGTATATAGTAAGGAGCCGTTGTTAACCCACCTTAATTGAGGTAACTCATTAACCCTGACAAAATTCGCTCAAATCTTTAAAAAAAATTCATGATCTTTTTTATACAAAAATAGAGGGGGCTTCTTTTTTAAATTTTTGCTAATTCACAAGCGTTTAGAAGTTAAACGAAGTGTAAGTTTGCATTACACTGCGAAACTATATTTATTGTTGCTCTAATTACATTGACGTAAGATCCTAAACGGTGATGAATTAGCAAAAGTGTAAAAAAATAACCCCCCTATTTTTGTATAAAAAGGCAATGAAAAAATTTCGAAGATTTGAGCGAATTTTGTCAGGGTTAATAGGTTGTCTTAATTAAGGTAGGTTATTATATGATCTCAATCCTATATATATATATATCGACACACAAAATAAATGTTTCTAGCAAATCTCAAAAACACTACCACCATGACCATGAGCATCCTAACCAACATCTTAGCCATAACCACCACTCTATGTTTCTTCACAAATTCATACCAACCAAAACTATACTATCACTCCCTGTACACATCTCCATCATTAACCAACAATGAATCGATATCCCACCACCTCTACATCCTCACGCGCCGCCCTCACCTCGCCGGAACAACCGCCAATGCCGAGGCTGCATCCCACGTCTTATCAACACTTTCCGCCAATAATATCCGATCACATCTAGCCGAATACGCAGTCTCCCTCACTTACCCTGACTCACGTTCACTAAAACTAACCCGCCCACCCCCCGAACCACCCACCACATTCGATCTGCAGCAAGTCGTATATAAAGATGACCCATACGCAGACGTGGCAGACCAGGTGGAACCGACGTTCCATGCGTACGCCAAATCTGGCTCAGTAAATGGACCAGTGGCGTATGTAAATTACGGGCGTGTGGAAGACTATACGACACTTCAAGAGACCGGTATCAACGTAACGGGCTCGATTGTGCTAGCCCGATATGGGGAAATATATCGGGGAGATATAGTTGAGAACGCGTATGAAGCAGGCGCGATTGGGGTGTTGATTTATTCCGATCGTAAGGACTATGGTGGGGGTGGGGGTGGTGCGAAGTGGTTTCCAGATGGCAGGTGGTTGCCACCGAGTGGGGTGCAAGTGGGTTCTGTGTTTAAAGGGGTCGGTGACCCTACGACCCCAGGGTGGCCGAGTAGTATGGAGGGTTGTGAGAGGTTGTCGGAGGATGAAGTGGAGAAGGCCGGTAATGTGCCGTTGATTCCGTCGTTACCGATCTCCGGCGCCGACGGTGAGCAAATTTTAAGGTCAATTGGTGGGGTGGTGGCTCAAGATGACTGGCAGGGTGATAATGATGCTCCGGTTTATAGGATTGGACCGGGTCCAGGGGTTATCGAACTTAGTTATAAGGTAAATTCTTTCGGGAATTATTATTCAAAATTTATGTATTTACTTGTTTTTTTTTTCTCAAATAAATTGTTGCTCGTGATCAATGTTTTTGTGACCGGACCGGCCGGCCGGACCGGGGATCGTCAACATAACCGGCCCAAAAGTGTTAGGGAACCGCCAGGAAAGGAACCGGCCGGCCAAAACGATTCGGCGGTTGGGCCGGAGCCGGAAGAAACGATCGGACCGGAGCAAGCTCAGATCTGTTGGTGCGGCGGTCGGCGGCGGGACGAGAACAATCCGTTTGCGGCGGCGGTGGGCGGCGGAGCAAGCTGACGGAGCAGCGACCGGTGACTGGTGCGGCTGGGAGACTGGCGGCGGGTGACGGAGCAAGCTCAGATCCGATGGACGAGACGATTGATGCGGCTGGGAGTGATGCGGCTGGGAGTGATGCGGTAGTTAGGGTTTGAATGTTTTAGAGAGATTTGTCGAGAGAGAGAGTGAGCTGTGGGTTGTCTGGTTGAGAAATGGCAGATTTCTTTTGACAAGCCAAGGAGGCCAAGGAAGAGAGTGTACTAAACCAATCACAGTGAGACAACAAAAAATGAATATGTCGTACAACAAAAAAAATCTATATATATTTATATATATTGTATATTTAATATAAATATTATATATATATATATATATATATTATACTATATATATTTATAAAATATTTAAAATGTCACCCGGTTTTTAAATCCGGTCCGACCGGTCCAACCCCTGACCAGTTAAGAGACCGGTTCGACGTTCGGTCCGGTTTTAAAAACATCGTGATTGCCAGTTCATGTAATAAGACGACATGAACAGAAAAATCATATCTCGTTCGTACCATTATCAAATTACTCACGTTATGCACATGTTCATATTCCTACATTATTGTCCTCATAATAAAAGTAGGTTTATTGATACACAAATATACATATACCAATATCCTTTTTAAAATTAAAAAAAAAAAACAAAAAAAAAAGTATTATTGATCTAGCAATATACCAATAACTTAACCTTTTTTTTTTCACATGTTACTTTTGAATTTTAATCTTAAAATTTCATGTTTTGTTTACCTATTAACAATCTACTTGACAAATTTATAATTAAATATATAAATATATTTAAAATAATTACATGTATATTGTATAAAACTCGATGCGGATTTCTTTTATTATTTTCCTTTTTTTTTTTAGCTAAACGTGTTTGTGAATTTGAGTTGGAACCAATTTGGTCCGTTTAACCTAAACTCAATACTGTTAAATTTTGTAAATCCACACTTGTTTTGTGATTATGAGTTTTCCGATTTTGATTTGAGGGTAAAGTGTGACATATTTGATGACCGGCGTTGCAGGCAAAACAAGTGATAAGAACAATTCAGAATGTCATCGGAATAATTGAAGGAAGAGAGGAACCTGATAGGTACGTATCTTTTGGATCCATTATATCAAATATGTTAACATATAAGACGTGTAAAAATTTCAACTAAAATAAGGCAAAAAAAAGTGATCAATGATATGATTGTAGAAGTCGCTATACGGTGATAGGTCGATGAACTACAAAGTAGTCGACTAGACGGTACTTTACTCAACAAGTACTTGTAAATTACTAGACTAGTGCTCAGATTAGACCGGGCCTATAAGAAGATTTTTACAACATGGTATACTCCATGATTAAATGATTGTATAAATTGTAATGATTTTATCTTAAAAATCCTAAGTTGTTTCTATCTAAAAAAATAAAAAAATGCAAGTAGCCAAGAATCGTGTTAAAATTCAAATGGGCCGTCTTCCTAGGAAATAAAACTTATCATTGGTGGGAGGTTGAGGAGGGGCGAGGCTCTCTTGTCAATCAAATTTTCTGTCAATGGGGCATACTAATACAAATAGCAAAGCCAATAATCATGTAGTCATATTTCACATATTGATTACTTAATAAGATTAAGAAAGCTTTATACAAATGTAGTTTTAGTCAACCCATTTTGTCCCATGTGTAAAACAAGTGGGTTCCTCACGTGATGCGACGGGTATTCGGCTGTTAATTTTGTATATCAAAGCATATACATGTGTTGTCACTCTTGTGATAATATGACTTTTTGTCGGTTATCTTTCCACATATGAAGGCTTACAAAGGAAGCTTATGAATTCGAACCAATACTATCAAGTTAAATATATTTATTAAACATGATTAGTTGAGCCTGAGTTCTTTTAGAAACAAATACTTTATCCCATTGGGTATTTGTTTTCCTCCCACCCTTCCCAAACTATACGGATTAGTAAAATTTTACTGGGTATGATTATTTGTTTGTTTATTAATCATGATTTATGTACTAGTGGTAGGTTGTTTATGTTGTCTAAACCTTGTATTTAGATTCATTATTTTGGGTAATCACCGCGATGCTTGGACATTTGGAGCCGTTGATCCTAATAGTGGCACTGCTTCCCTACTCGAGGTAAATCACACGATTTTTGATCATTTTGTATCATAATTTCTTAAAGTTTTATAGATGATAAACGTGTAAAATATGATTAAAAATCACAACATTAATACTTTGTATTATATTTCTTTATAAAATTTGAACATTGGACCATTTGAGGCTAGAAAATGGGTCAAAACTGTCACCTCTACCTAAATTCTGATCATGATAACATTAAGTTCAGGTTGCTGAAAGATTTGGGAAGCTGCAGAAAAAAGGCTGGAAACCACGAAGGACAATTATCTTTTGCAATTGGGACGCAGAAGAATATGGATTGGTCTCTATTTGTCTTTAGCATAAATTTTATGAAAATAAAAGTAAAATTTTTTAATATATATTTTGTTTTTTTTAAAGATTGGATCGACAGAATGGGTCGAAGAAAACCAAGAAATGTTAGCATCAAAAGTTGTTGCTTACTTAAATGTTGATGTTGCGGTTGCTGGAGCTGGATTTCATGCCTATGCCACTCCACAGCTTGATCAATTAATTATAGAAGTTATAAAACAGGTAAATAAAAGTGGTAGTTTCAACCTATTTACGTATTGCGATCTATGAAAGTAAATAAATATGACAGAAAAACTATAAAAAAGCTATTAAAGGGGTCCATAGTAGCCCAATACTAATAAAGTCACCAATTTCGATCCATAAGTTATGAATGGGTCACTTATATTTTATCTCTACCGTATGCTACTATTCAAATAATAATATAATTTAAAAGGAAATGGGTTGAATGGGTAGAACGATTCTTCACACACCCAAAGTATACCTTCAATGCGTATAATCTCCTAATTCGTGTTGTGCAAATTATTAGTTAAGTATTTGTAATTGCATTGCTTTTGTTAAAATATATAACTTGCTAATTGTTTATTAGGAGAATGTAATTAACTCGTGTATTACACGGATGTAATATAAAATATTAAATAGTTAACAATGAAAATTTAGCAATTATAAAATAATATTTTGATATAAAATGATTAATTTGCATATTAATAAACATTTTAAATGATAAAATATAATTAAAAACTTTAATCATATACAAATACAAATGAAATATGACCTTTTAATATTTAACAATTGATATCTTTGAAATAATTAACGTTAAAAACTTTATTTGATATTATATTAAAAACTAAGTTTTATAAATCAATAATACAAAATATAATTTTTATAATTACTAAATTTAAAGGACTCAATTTAAAAATAGCGTTAAAAATAACGGACCAAAAGTATAACTTTCTCTATCATTTTTATTACTTTAATTTATAAATAAATTAAAAACGTCATTTGTTTATAAAAATCTCATTGTTTAAAACTTCTTTTATAGTTTACTTTATTTTTAAAAAAATATTTTTTAAGATAACTTATTTTTTACATAAATGTTGTTCTTTTGAAAATAAAATATTTCTTACTTTAAAAAGTTTTGGTTTTAGAAAATTTCATATTCTATAAAAAAATTTTAATGCGTATTATAATAAAAAATAAATAATATATTAATTATTATTATTATTATTATTATTATTTAATAAAAGAAAAAAATTATTTAATAAGAGAGAGAAGATAGTTATTAAATAGGATAGAGAATTAAGTGAAATAATAAAGAATTGACAAGTGATACTAATGATGTAAGGCCACTAGGAGTCATCCCATCCTTCCCCGCTTTTCCCCGTTGCCACATCAGCGCCACATCAGCTTTCCTCACTTTTCCTCACTTTTTCCCACTTTTCCTCATTTTGCACGGTGTCGTCCAACTTTTCCCCACTTTTTCCCATTTTCAAATCTTATTTTTAATTAATTATTTTAACAATAAATAATAATAACAATAATAATATTAATAAAATTTAAAATTAAAAAAATACAACAAAAAAAAATGTTGAGTGCCCGGTGAATATTGCAAATATGGAGGCGGGTTCATTGGATCGTAGTAAAATGTTGGTTGATTCGGAGATGACATTTGTGGATGATACCCGGGTGTGTTGAACTGGTTCATTTGAGGCGCTTGAACATTTTTTTGTCGTGGTTTTTTAAATTTTTTGGTTGACGAACCTCCTTCCATTTTAGTTGAAAATTTTATAAATTTAGTGTATAGATTGTAGAATATGAGAGAAAAGTGTGAGATTTGTGATTGTTTTGGAGTTGTTTAAATAGAAAAAAATTGGATTTTTTTTTTTAAATGCCCAACGGTTGAATGGTTCAACGGTCGAAATCCTTCCTTTTCCCACTCGGCTTGAATCGGTGAGGAGTCCCCGAATTACCCCACCCCATTTCCGGGGGGACGGTGTTCTCGTTCTTCCCCGAACCGGTGAAAGGCTCCCCGGTGGAATCCCGGCTTCCACTCCGAGCGCTCTAAGGATGTGACAAGTAACAATAGTGTTGTAAGGAGGTATTATATTAAAAACTAACTTTTGTAAATCAATATTATAAAATATAATTTTTATAATTATTAATTTAAAAAACTCAATTTAAAAATAGCGTTAAACATAACGGACCAAAAGAGTAACTTTCTCTATCATTTTTATTACTTTAATTTATAAATAAATTAAAAAACGTCATTTGTTTATAAAAATCTCATTGTTAAAACTTCTTTTATAGCATACTTTATTTTTTTTAAATATTATTATTTAAGATAACTTATTTTTTACATAAATTTTGTTTTTTTTTTTTTTGAAAATAAAATATTTATTACTTTAAAAAATTTTGGTTTTAGAAAATTTCATATTCTCTAAAAAAATTTAAATGTGTTTTATAATAAAAAATATAAATGATATATTAATAATTATTATAATAATTATTTAATAAAAGAAAAAAAATTTTTAATAAGAGAGAGAAGATAATTATTTAATAGGAGAGAGAATTAAGTGAAATACTAAGGAAATGACAAGTATGTCACTAGTGGTATAAAAAGATGACAAGTGATAAGACTACCCGCAATGCTAAAGACCGCATTTACTACATGCATCCTAGTCATCACTGCCACATCAGCTTTTTACTAATTCTTTTCACATGCATTCTCTCTCCTCTTTTTAACTCCAATCCATCATTCTCACATACATCATCCTTCTTTCATATCATTTCCACCTTCTCTCTCTGCATTTGGTTGCACTTATGGAAGTGCAAAGTGAGGAAAGTATGGAGCACTCCATTGCATCCTTTGGAGGTGCACTTGTCCACGTAGGACAAACACATGCCCGTAAGGGCGCATTGGAGATGGTCTAATAGTGTTGTAACAAGGTGACATGTGGCACAATATTTACTTTTTTATTATACAGTATAGATTGTACAAAAAAGGGTTACAGGCCACATAAATTTTTTTTAGTTCTTTCGACTTCTTTCATTTGACATGTTATCCAACACACCCATTTTCCTCCTCTGGGCAAACATAGTAAGAAAAATATATTTGTTTATTCAAACTTTTGGTTTTGAAGGTTCAAGATCCGGACAACTCATCGCAAACAGTTTATGATTCCTGGGTAAAAGCCATCGAAAATCCCGAGGTCAGTGTTCCAAAATTACCTTCCTGCTATCTCAAGTAGTTAACCGAATTGTTAGAAAAAAAAAACCCTTAAAATTGATGTTTGACTTCTAAAGTCAACATAATTATAACATTCAATATTATTGTTCTATACCTAACATGAATTTTTATTAAAAAAGATCGGACGGTTAGGAGGTGGAGGATCGGATTATGTAGCATTTGTGCAGCATATTGGTGTTCCTTCAACAGACATGTCTTTTGGAAGTGGTAAGTTACAACTTTATCTTTCTTATAGGTGTAAACGAGTCAAGATGCTCATGTGCTATTTTAGATTGACTTGTTTACACCCATGTATGTAGTAGCTTTTTGTGTATTTGCTTTTTAAGTTGGATTTGATTATAAGAAACTCGTCACAAAAGCCATCTTTTTGCCTATTTAACGAAGAATAAATATGTTTTCTTATACATACGCCTACTACTATAATTTTAATTCATGCAGCCTACCCAGTCTACCACTCAATGTATGATGATTTTGTTTGGATGAACAAATTTGGTGACCCATTGTTTCGTAGGCATCTAGCAGGTATGTTGTTACGTGTTCTAACTTGTAATAATAAGTAATCATAAATAGTAGCTTTTAGGCTTCTTAAGAATTGATGTGTTTACTTAACAAGTTAAAACACATTTTTTGCATGTTAGTAATAATATAAACCGACGAATTGCTCATCATCATTGGCGATACACTACCCCTGCTCACATGTCCACACATCTCACTAACAAATCGGTTTGGCTAATAGATAGACCTAAAAAATACAAACAGATAAACCAAACTATAAGCCAAACCATTCAACACTCCTAATTGATGAACAATCCCAAATTTAAAAATGGATCTCGAATTTTATATATCGCCTTGAGCCTTCAAAATGCTTAAGTTGACATGAGCTAATAAAAATCAAAACTTTCATAAATGAGTAGTAGTTGATAGAAATAATGCTTGTGAACTTTATATCTATATGCATTTATGGGTATTTATTTGAGGTTTAATTCTTTGTTAATACTTGCTGACATTTGATAACAGCTGCAAGCATTTGGGGTTTATTAGCTCTTAAGCTTGCAGATGAAGAAATATTGCCTTTTAACTATTCATCATATGCATATGAGCTTCAGGTATGCTTACAAATATATTATAAATTTAAAATTATTATTCCAATATAATTAATATATTTAATACTTTTTACAGAAAAGTGCAGAAGATTTGGAAACAGAATTATCAGGTAGCAGCAACATAAGCCTCATTCCCTTGTTCAAATCTATAGAAAAATTGAATAAAGCAGCCGTACGGATAAACGATAAAATCAAGGTATCGCTCGAGTTTACGTTCATAACATATATTTTTTAAAGCTTATATAATTAAAAATAAATAAAAAAAAGGTACATTGAAAACATAAAATATATTGAATTTCAGGAAATTAAAGAAGAAAAAGGTTGGGAATTCATGTGGAAAAATGAAAATAAAGCATGGATAATGCGAGAAGTTAATGACAGATTAATGTTGGCAGAACGAGCGTTTACTGACCAAGACGGCCTCCCGGAAAGACCGTGGTATAAGCATCTGGTATAATTTTGTTGAAAACTTTTTTATTTTATTTTTTTTCCCCCAAAAGTGATGCATTTACAAAGTTTGACTATAAATGAGTTGATTGGGGTTGTATTTTAAGATAAACAGGTTAAATAGGTCAAAAGCTTCTTGTGTTTACTTTTGATCTCTTTTTTAAAATTTAGAATATTATTCAAATAATATAATTTGTTGTGGTTTGTGAGACATTGATTATTAAAAACTAGTATTACTTCGAAAACAAAAAAAAAAACCGTTTGTGACATGCTTAAAAGAAATAAAAAAACTTTATTTAAAAAATTACTTTTATACTCTTTAAATCATATATATATATAAATATATATATATATATATATTTATATATATTTATATATATTGAGCTAAAATTACATGTTTTAATTGATTATCTAACAATGATGTCTACACCAGATTTATGCTCCATCGAAGCACGATAACTATGGATCAAAAGGCTTCCCAGGAGTAGATGATGCAATTGAAAATGCAAATAAACTCAACACTAAAGATTCGTGGCGTTCAGTACAACACCAGATTTGGAGGGTCTCGAGAGTTATCACACAGGCAGCATTAGTTCTTCATGGTGAACTAACATAATTTTCTGTACCATATGATATGAGTTTACATGTCAATTTGTCACCTATAATAGAGATAATAGAACATAAAGTTGTCTATTATGCTCTAAAAAGCACTAATAAGAAAGGTTCTCTTAAAAACAGTTTCGTAGAAAAAAACATGTTCTCTCTGAAAAACCCACATACAACGAAGACTTTTTGTTGCTGTCGGAGAAAGAAGAAGTCTTAACCCTATTAACATGGTAACTAGAAATGGAAGAAAAGATATTATTCACGCATATTTCATTTTGTCTAAAAAGACTAAAAATAATTTTTAAAAACTCAAAAACCAAGATAAATAAACTTTGTTTGAACTAATTTTAGCATCGCTTTAACCGACTTAAACACTAAATACCAAACGTTAAACCACAAACCATAAATCACAATACTAAAACCTAAACTTTAAAATCAAAACATAAAGTCTAAAGATAAAACTCTAAAACCTAAGCTTTATAGCTAAATGTTAAAGTTATAACTTGAAAACTAATATCGTAGTGTTTGACGATACAGTTCAAAATCGTCGGAATGAGTTCAATCGGAGTTAATTTGAGACGGTTTCGATGGCCTTAGAAATATTTTTTTAGCTTTTTTAAGCAAAATTGACTTTTTATTTGACATAGTATATATATATATATATATATATATATTTCTGTCTTGAGCAGTTGTTTGGCCTATTTCTAAGCCGAGTCATAAAAATGTTTCTAAACAAAAGTTATCTAGGATATATTGAAATACTTGGCAAAGTTTCAAAATCTAATACAAAAAATTGGTATTTTTAAAATCAACCCGAAGAAATTGGACATAAATCGTTTAAAAAATACGAACTCTAAAACCTATACATATTTCAACAAGGCTAATTACCTATATATATAAAAAGGAATGTCGGTGGCAAAGATTCTCGGGCCTTTCTTCTTTTATTTCTTATCACATATACATACATATATATATATATATATATATATGTATGTATTCAATGATGGAGATAAGATTAGCCAACAATTGTAGTTTAGTGGTTACAATCCTTTTTACTTAACTTTTCTAACTTTTAATTAATAAAATAATTTTTTACTTTTTAAAGTTTTCTAAATAACTTTTTAACCTCTAACGTTTTATAAGTTTTATTTCTTTTGTTTTATTAACTAAATCATCTTTTTATTATTCTTTTTTTATGACTATAAGGCTTCTATCTTTTTACTTTAAAAGTTATTTATATATAGGAAACTAGACAGATTGTTGGACCAACTTTCTTTGTAGCCAAGCGATAAGCTTAACTAGGGGTGAGCATACCAAACCGATAACCAAAAAAACCGAAACTGAACCGAAAACCGAACCGAAACCGACTTAACCAATCGGTTATGGTTAACATAGGGCAATAACCGAATCATTCGGTTGCGGTTTCGGCTTACCCAACTCCAATAACCGATACCGAACCGATATATATATATTTTCATGTATTTTTCATATGTTTCCCATATTTTTTCATGTATTTAAATCATATTTTCATGTGTTTGAACCTATTTTCATGTATTTTTCATGTATTTGATATGTATGCTTGAAAGAGATTCAAAACACTTCAAAACAACAAAAACAAGTTCGATAACCAAATTTATAGCTTCAAAATAATCACCACGAAAATAACCAAAATAACCGAAACCGACCTTTAAAACCGAAATAACCGAAGCTGGTGCTCGGTTTTAGTTTTGGTTTCCAAAATTTCATTAATCGAAACGTCGGTTTCGGTTTTCCGTTTCGATGGAGGCTAATAACCGAACCGAACCGACTTTTCCACACCCCTAAACTTAACGGATAGCAAGGAAGGGGTTGTGGGTTCTACCCTTTTGCTTGCCATAAATTTATAATATTGTTATTAGGTGTTACTTTTATACTTTTATATATATCTTGAAATGTTGGTAGAATCCATTTCTTTTAAAAGCTTATATATACATACCATTTTCAAAAGTTGAAAATATATAATTAATCATACATCTGTAATCAGATTTTTCTTTAATGCATTCGTTAATTTTCTTCATTTTCTTTAGACTTTATTTCTTAACACACCCCTGCTTTAGCCTCTTAGGTTTTTTAAATTTAAAGTCTATCCACTGTTGTATATATATAATATGATTTTTCTTTAATAAATATGTTTGTTAATTTAAAAAAAAATAATCGTAACTAGAATGATGTTAAATAAGAAGACATCGACTGAAGAACATCCATACACTTATATAACCATTTTGTATATATGTTTCAGTCTCTATAATCAATTCATTGTACATAAGTTTCGTTTATGTACCTAACCAATGTAATGTTATCGACACAACATGAGTCATTAACTTTGTTAACATACTACAAATCACGCAATGTCATTTTTTAGTTTTCTTGAATTTTTCTATTAAATTGTATTTTTATGAATTTTTATACCACAATGTATACGTACAAGGCATAATCAAATTTTTTATTTACGTTCAACTATAAAGCAATGATTTAATCACTGCGCTCCGCCGCAACGTGTGGGCATGTTCCTAGTTATTTAATAATATGCATGTGAATGTGTGTATATCTATATGCTTATATTTATATGAATGAATATATGCAAACATATATATGCTGGTGATTATTAATTGTTGAGTTTGTAAAATAGAATTGAAAATTTATCAAAATACGTCGCTGTGAAGTCGAAATTTAAAGTTTCTACTAATTACCTAAATTTTATTAAGTTATTTGTGAAGTATGTTAAGGTGTAAGATTTCATAAGCATTTTTATTTATCTAAAGCAATATATACAATTATACACATGAAAACTCAACATATTTATTTCCATAAAGAAACTCAACATATTTATTTAGTGGGTTATTTTTTTTATCATTTCTCTCCATCTATCTATCTATCTATCTCTCTCTCTCTCTCTATATATATATATATATATATATATATATATATCTACCTATTCTAATAAAGAAGTATTTATAGGAGATACATGTCACTTGGTGATGAAATTTGGAATTACTTTTCTCGCCTCTCCTTCCTATTAAATACTAATAATTTTTAGTGATTAAATTATATAATTAATTATTAATAATATAAATCTTCTTATTCTAATATGTTATTAATTTATTAAAATTTAATAAATTATAAGAATATTTCAATTATATTTTATATTCAAATATAATTTTACAATTAATAAATATTTATTATTATTTTATGTGAATGTTTTATATTTTTTATTATTAAACCCATGTAATACATGGGTTTCTGGGCAAGTATATGTATGTATGTATGTATGTATGTATGTATGTATGTATGTATGTATGTATGTATGTATGTATGTATGTATGTATGTATGTATGTATGTATGTATGTATGTATGTATGTATAGGATATGGTTCAAATAAGAACCCACCAAAATTGTGTTAACCTAATAACTCAAATCCAATGGTTTTAAATTTCTAGATTTAATAAGATGTTGTCATGTGTCACCTAACCTTTTAAAATTAAAAAGGGTATTTCAGTCATTTCAGTTAATATAAAAAAGTCAGATTTAATAAGAGATTGACAAGTGTCACACTCTTCAAAATCCATCCATTTTCCTTTTTTTTAAATCAAACTTTCCCCCTTGATTTTTATACACTTATAACTTTTTTATACTATGTTATTTTTTTTATAAAAATTACACCATTAAACTCATTATATTTTTCTCGTTAATTCCATTATAGTCATGCCATTTTTTTTTTAATTTTTTTCGAGCGTTCGTAATTACACCAACATAACGAGTAATAAATACAATAATTTTCTCTCATTTTTTCAAAATACTTCCATCTTTAAAATGTTTTACAAATTATGTTTGAGCGTTCGTAATTTTCTCATTTTTTCGAACATTCGTAATTACACCAACGTAAAATCTTTCCGTCTCGTTACAAATTATTTTTTATTATAAAAATTAGTTCATTAATATTTTAAAAAATTAAGAACACTTTGAAAAAACACAACTCCTTACATCAGTGTAATTACTAAAACTTGGTAAAAATTCAACTCGTTACATCAGTGTTGTCACACCCCGAGCCGGCGGGGTTGGATCGAAGTCCCCGTCGGGCGGAATGTTCCCGGGGCGTGATATCGTGGGTGATAATCATGATGATCAGATTGTTTACATAGCATCAACGTTTAAGAATAACTAAAGCACAATCAAATGATATATAGGATTACAAAGTTAAATTACAATATCAATGTTCTGCAATTTAACTAAATAAACCTAACCAAAAGAATAAATGTTTATATCTTGTATATGTACAAGATATCAAAAGTAATATGTATCATTAACAAAAGATGTGCTTCCCAAAAGTCTACTAGGTCCTCTATCTGGGCAGCCTAGTATGCCAATCCAATAGCTTAAACTTAAACATATCCTTCACCTGAGAAAGCATGTAAAAAGATCAAGTCAACACAACGGTTGGTTAGTTCATAAAGTTTATAAGTTTAAAATAGTTTCACAAACCTCCTTCGGTAAAACCTTAACCTCATTGACTCCACATGTAATATCCAAGTCGGTTATGACATTGTTGTTAATAATAATTAAGCATTTTACCTACCAATCAATTCAATCCTCATCAAAGCTTTTGTTATCTGTTTCAAAGTTTTCATGTCTTTTGTATTCATAAGTGTTAGTTTCTCATCATGTTTATCAAGCATCATAGATTCACACACACATAGTTTAGCAATTTCATATCTCCTATAAGCAGACAAAAGCTCTGGAATACCAGAAGTTTAGCAATTACATGTCTCTTATATAGATAATAGCTTAGCATCCATTATATTCATGTTTAGCATTTACATACATCTTATAAGCCGACAAAAGCTCTGGACTACCAGAAGTTTAGCAATTACATGTCCCTTATAACGAGGTAATAGCCTAGTAACGTTACGTTTATGTTTAGCATTTACATACCTCATATAAGCCGACACAAGCTCTGGAATACCAGAAGTTTAGCAATTACGTGTCCCTTATAACCAGGTAATAGCCTAGAATCGATACTTTCATGTTTAGCCTTTACATACCTCACATAAGCCGACAAAAGCTCTGGAATACCAGAAGTTTAGCAATTACATGTCCCTTATAACCAGGTAATAGCTGAGTATCATTATGTTTATGTTATTACATGTATCTCACCCCATAGGTACAAGCTCTGGAATACCAGAAGTTTAGCAATTACGTAGACTATGGTTAGATACATGTACAATGTTTCATGCGCAAGTAATAGTTTCCAAGCATGAAGTTTCAAGTGTTCACTCATTGATTCGTCATGTATATCATATGTTTATTTAAAGTCTCATATACAGCACATAGTCTCATAGTATCAATTCTCATATATAAGTATCAAGTCTCATGTAATAGCATCAAGTCTCATGTAATCGGATCAAGTCTCATGTAATAGCATTAAGTCCCATGTAATAGCATCAAGTCTCATGTAATATCATCAAATCTCAAAAGTCTTACGAGTATCCAAACATTGATTTTAAGCATCAAGCTTAAAGTATAAGTTTCCAATCATAAGTAATCATGTTTATGTTTAAAGCATTAAGTAACATTTCAACAAAAATGTTTAACATGCTTCTCAGTCCCGAAGTAAAACAAATAAGTTTGAAAGGGGACAATGAACTCACCTTAGGTCCGAAGTGTTTGGCTAAATAAAATAAGAATGCACGCTCTCTTTGTTTGCACTTGTTGTAATGTTCAAGATCCTGTATTGATTTCACATTGCATTTGACTCAGAAGTTTCAATTGTTGTGCTTCGTGTGCGTGTATATGTTAGCCCTGTTGTTGGCTAACACTTGTAACTCATGGTCTTGATTAGGCCCATATTTCTTATGTTGTAAATGGTTATTGACTCATGATTTGATGTTGTGCACTTAGACTAACTTTACCCTTGTATAAGTTTCATGTTTTGATAATTGTTATCTTCTTGAAATCATAATCAGAACTACCATTTTGATAAACAAGTGTCGTATATGTAGTTTCATTTGTGTTACTATAGTGTATTAAGTTATAAAATAAATCATATGGGCCGAACATTAGACCATGGCCTAATTGGGCCCTCATGGGTCGATTAGATTGTTTACTGGGCCAAGTAACCACTGTTGGGCCAAATCCATGATATTGGGCCAATTATATGCAAATGGGCCGTAACTTTTGTGTGTGGGTCGAAATCGAAAGGTTGGGCCAACTAGGTGTCTTGTGGGCTTAGGCTAGACACTCATTGGCCACATAGTTTTGTGTGGGCTTTAAGGCTTGGGCCGAAATAGGTGTGAGTTGAGCCAAAGGAATGGAGTTGGTTATTATATGGGCCAAGTTAAAGCCACATGGGCCTTATAAATGTCATGGATCAAGTTTATGGGTCCGAACTGATTTAATTACGTGGATCATGCTATTGGGCCGATAGGGGTTTTGGTTTTCTGTTGGGCCATTCGAACAACCGGATCGGTTTGAGGACTAGGTCGTATGGCCACCTTCTATGTCCAGCGAACCCTAAGGCTCGCAGAGGTGAGGGTTCGTCCAACATGGGTGGGTTTTGTGGTCATATGGTTCGGCTGGTTAATGACCAATACAAGGTTCGGCCACCCATGTTGCATTCCAAGGTTTGTTGAGTCTAGATGGTTCGTGGGTCTCAGATCAACAAGGTTCGACCACTCATAGGTTCGCAAGGGCTCGCCTGACTGAAATGGTTCGTCGGTGTTCAAATAACCATGCTAGGTTCGCAACCATGCTAGAGGGTTCGCCCCTTAAAAGCTTCGGCTGTTGGTGACAACGAACCAAGGGTTCGGTAGAAGGAAACTAGGGTTCGGCAATATCATGCAGGCTCGTCGAGTCATGAAGGGTTCGTATCTGGTTCGGTGGAACATGGTTCGCTGCTTATGACCTGTTGAGGGTTCGTGAAGAATTCGGTGGGCGCTAAGGGTTCGTGAAACATACACCAGGGTTCGGCCGTAGCTGTGGCTCACGAACCCTGGTTCGAGCATCATTCCTCCCTTGTACTCATCATCACCGAACCATGTTTACACGCTGCATAAAATTTGTTAAGGCTGCTAGGCTCGAATGATGGTGCAAGAGACCGGTTATGTGTGTGTGTTGTTCAACAAGGCTAGAAACCCTAAAATTCCAGAACTTCACAGCCTCATACCTCGTAATCGGATGGGTAAACTTCCAGATCTTCTGTACTTTCTTGTAGAGGGCTTCAAGAGCTTCACGTGGGCGAAAGAATCACTCAAATCGGGCTAGAAACGAGGGAGATATGATCTTGCAAAGGTTGATAATGGTGGGTTTGGGTGGTGACGGAAATGGGAGGTTTGAGAGAGAAATGGGAATGTAAAAATGAAATAAATGCACTCATTTGATGTTTATATACCCCGTGGGTATTCGGGTTCGTTTCGGTTGCTCGGTTCGAAATTTCGTCGCGTATCCGGCACGTTACGCGTATTTTTCGTAATTAAACTAAAGAGAATTATTTTAAGATGTTTGGGTTACAAATATTATCAGAAATTGTTTTAAATATTGCTACATTTATTTATTTATTAAAGTAGATTATTTTACGCATTATATTTAATTTGTTCGCGTTTCGTTAGATTGTTTAGTGATTTAATAAGGTAATTTTGTTTTATGATGAGTTTCAAAATTGTAAAAATAAGAAATATTATATTTCTTTAAATTATGATAGTTCGTGTCCTCATTCGTTTTCATTCTCGTTTCGTCAGATCGCGTCGCCATCGCGCGTATTCGTTCGAATCGTCATTCGAACGAACACGTCGATGGTTTGGCTTTCTGATTCTTGTTTTCTACTGTTAAGTCATTATTTCAGAGCGTTAAACTGTCAGAATTATTCGTACAGATCGTCACCTATACGAATAACTCGTCGGTTTAGCATTCTGTAACAATAACCGTTATAGTTTCGTTTTGTTTAACCTCACATACGTTTATGCAAACTAATATCACATCAAGTATATATGTTTCAACACTGTGTTGTCTGACATGTTTCAGACTGTTAAACCCTAAGGTTTCAGTCAAATTCAGACAATTGTATAATAGTTTCATGTTAATCAAATGCATCAATAGTCTAAACATAGTTTTCTCGAATTGTGTACCTGAGTTACTGTACATGTTTACTGTTGCGATCACTGTTCCGGCACGCGTCCGGCACTGGTGTTACAGTCTCCCCTTGTTAGAGAAATTTCGTCCCGAAATTTAAGTCTCGTTATTCGGTACGACTTCCTCTGTAAAGAGTTGGGGATACTTGTTCTTCATGTGATCTTCACGTTCCCAAGTAAACTCGGGTCCGCGCCTTGAGTTCCAACAAACTTTAACTATAGGAATACGGCTTCGCCTCAGTTTCTTAACCTTGCGATCCATGATCTCTAAAGGTTCTTCCACAAAACGTAAGTGTTCATCCAATTGAATTTCTTCAACTGGTATGATAAGAGTCTCATCAGCTAAGCATTTCTTCAAGTTTGAGACGTGAAACACGTCATGTACACCACTAAGTTCATCCGGTAAGTTCAATCTGTACGCCACAGGACCAATACGTTTGATGATCTCGAACGGTCCCACGTACCGTGGTGTTAGTTTGCCTTTCTTTGCAAATCGAACTACACGCTTCCATGGGGAAACCTTCAACATGACACGGTCTCCCACTTGGAATTCTAACGGCTTGCACCGTTTATCAGCATAGCTCTTTTGTCTGCTTCGTGTCGCTTGTAGTCTTTGTTGTATCTGAGCAATCTTGTCTGTAGTTTCTTGGATAAGTTCTGGCCCCGTGATACGATTATCTCCTACTTCTGACCAACAGATCGGTGATCGACATTTTCGACCATAAAGGGCCTCGAATGGGGCACAACCAATGCTGCTGTGATAACTGTTGTTATAGGAGAACTCGATTAGTGGCAAATGAGAATCCCAATTACCACCAAAGTCTAGAACACAAGTTCTCAACATGTCCTCTAGGGTCTGAATAGTACGTTCGCTTTGACCATCCGTTTGTGGATGATAAGCTGTACTCAAATTTAATTGCGTCCCCATAGATTTCTGTAATGACTGCCAGAACCTTGATGTAAATCTGCTATCACGATCCGAAATGATAGACAATGGCACACCATGGCGTACCACTATCTCGTTGATGTAAAGCCTCGCTAGTTTATCCATTGAGTAGGTTTCTCGCATCGGCAAGAAATGAGCAGACTTGGTTAATCGATCAATAATAACCCAAATAGTGTCATGTCCACTGGAAGTGCGGGGTAGCTTGGTGACAAAGTCCATAGCTATCTGTTCCCACTTCCAAAGTGGAACCTCAGGCTGTTCCAATAAACCTGATGGTCTCTGGTGTTCCGCCTTTACTTTAGCACACGTAAGGCATCGACCAACGTACTCAGCTATGTCTTTCTTCATACCCGGCCACCAATAAAATGCACGTAAGTCTTGATACATTTTATCGGCACCGGGATGCACAGAGTACTTGGTCTTGTGTGCTTCATCAAAAATAAGTTTTCTTAACTCATCTACTGCAGGAATCCAGATACGATCCTTGAAGTAAACAAGTCCATCGGGTTTTGTTTCCAAATGTTTCTCCATTCCATAATCTAAGTCTTTCTTCAAGTTCCCTCGTTCAATCGCTTCTTGTTGTGCTTGCAAAATGTGGTCGTGTAAGCTTGTCTGCATAGTCATTCCCATTGCTCTGACTCGCAAGGGTTTGACTCTTTCCTTCCGGCTCAAAGCATCAGCTACAACATTTGTCTTGCCCGGATGGTACTTGATTACACAGTCATAGTCATTCAGAAGCTCAACCCAACGTCGTTGTCGCATGTTGAGTTCCTTCTGATCGAATATGTGTTGCAGAATTTTATGATCAGTGAATATGGTACACTTGGTGCCATATAGGTAATGTCTCCAGATCTTTAAGGCAAATATCACAGCTCCCAATTCCAGATCATGAGTAGTGTAGTTCTTCTCATGAATCTTTAATTGTCTGGAGGCATACGCAATGACTTTGTCCCGCTGCATAAGTACACAGCCAAGTCCCTGATGGGATGCATCACAATACACAACAAAGTCATCGCAACCATCTGGGAGAGATAAGATCGGAGCATCACATAGCTTTTGCTTCAGTGTCTGAAAGGCTTCTTCTTGCTTTTGATCCCAAACAAACGGCTCGCTCTTCTGTGTCAACTTTGTGAGTGGCAGAGCTATCTTAGAAAAGTTTGAAATAAACCTTCTGTAATAGCCTGCTAAGCCCAGAAAGGAACGTATCTCTGTAGGTGTCTTCGGAGTGTCCCAATCTTTTATTGCCTCGATCTTGACAAGATCAACGTGTATTCCCTCACTGTTAACAACGTGGCCTAGGAATTGAACCTCTTTTAACCAAAACTCACACTTAGAGAATTTGGCATAGAGTTTCTCTTCCTTTAACAGTTCCAAGATCGTTCTAAGATGTTGCTCGTGTTCTGCTTTGCCTTTAGAATAGATCAATATGTCATCAATGAAAACAATAACAAATTGATCTAAGTATGGCTTACACACACGGTTCATGAGATCCATGAAAACTGCAGGTGCATTTGTTAAACCAAAAGGCATCACCATGAACTCATAATGCCCGTATCTGGTACGAAACGTCGTCTTCCGTATGTCTTCGTCTTGTACTCTGAGCTGATGGTATCCGGAACGCAGATCGATCTTCGAAAAGTATTGAGCTCCTTGCAATTGATCAAACAAATCATCAATCCTCGGTAATGGATACCGATTCTTGATGGTTAGTTTGTTTAACTCCCTGTAGTCTATGCACATGCGAAAAGATCCATCCTTCTTTTTCACGAACAGAACCGGAGCTCCCCAAGGTGAGTAGCTCGGTCGGATGAAACCTTTATCAAGTAGCTCCTGTAGTTGGTTAGATAATTCCTGCATCTCCGAAGGTGCTAACCTGTAAGGAGATTTAGCAACAGGTGTTGCTCCAGGAATTAGATCAATACGAAACTCCACCGGTCGCACCGGTGGCAAACCAGGTAGATCTTCAGGAAACACTTCAGGGTATTCCTTCACTATCGGTACATCTTGTATTGTTTTCTTATCTTTCTCTTTCTCCACCACGTGAGCCAAGAAAGCTATGCACTTTTTTTGCAGACACTTACGCGCTTTTATGCATGATATGATCTTTACGTTTCGCTTCGCTTGATCCCCACGAACTTCCAATACACGATCATCCGTTACTGGAATCCGAAGTAGTTTTTCTGAACAGATGACTTCAACTCTGTTAAGTGAGAGCCAATCCATCCCCACGATGATATCGAAACTGCCCAACTCCATCGGCAACAAGTCGATGGTAAATGTGTGATCTACGAGTGTAAGTGGGCAGTTCCTAAGTATAATGCTAACTGTAACTTGTTTCCCATTAGCTACTTCGATAATGTAAGGGGAGTCTAAAGTTTCCTCAGTAAGTCTAAGTTGTTGTGCAAAGTCAGATGAAATAAAACTCTGGTCTGCACCAGTATCAAATAGTATAGATGCATAAGAGTCATGTAAAAGAAATGTATCAGTGACCACATTAGGGTCTTGGCGTGCTGCATTGGCTCCGATAACAAAGGCTCGTCCGCGAGGTGCTTGTGCTCCAGGTTGCACTCTCTTCGGACAGTTGGGGGAGAAATGACCCGTTTCCCCGCAGGTGTAGCATCCCCTGTTGTTGCCTGGATTATGTGGTGGTGGTGGTGGAGGTAGTGCTCTTGCTGCAGTGTTAGTAGCCTGGTTTACAGCAACTCGGCATTTGGTAACCCAGTGGCCAAACCGGCCACAATTAGTGCACTTCCTGCATTGAGCACCAGGTGGGTGATGATACTTGCAGTGTGTGCACTGAGGATGTTCTCCTCCATAACCCCTTGTAGCAGGATTGACAGGTGCTGCAGGTGCATGTCTCAGAGGGGTAACGGCCGCTTAGTTCTTTACGACCTTTTGCTTCTTTTTCTGGTGGTACTCGGGTTTCTTTGATGTTGTTTCCTTGGCTTTTCCAGCTTCATCTTTTAAGACTCCAGACTTTACCATTACCTTGGTAAGCTTAGCAGAGAGGGAAATGGTTGACTCCAAAGTAGCAGGATATGAAGCCAGTACAACGCTTTGTATACATGAAGGTAATCCTGCCACATAGCGATCAATTAGTTTCTCCAAGGTTGGTACCATTTCTGGCACCAGGGCTACCAATTCATGATAGCGGTTGGTAAAAGTCATATGATCAGCTCCCTTCATCCCATGATTCGAGAGCTCAATCTCCAGTTGTTGTAGTTCATGTTTCGGGCAAAACTCATTCCTCAGAAGAAGCTTAAATTCTGCCCAGGGCATCGCCATTGCTTCGTCTCTTCCCTTAGCCCTGATCTGTGCGTTCCACCATGTTAGAGCTCGCTTGCTGAATGAACCAGCTGCATAGCGAACCTTATGGTGTTTTGGACAGCTGCTAATGTCCAGGGTGTTCTCCATTTTCTCTAGCCATTGGATTAATCCAACAGCTCCTTCAACTCCAGTGAAGCTAGGAGGTTTGCATCCTACAAAGGACTTGTAGGAGCAGTCAGACGTATGGCTAGTGTTTCCACTAGCTTCTCCTGTAGTATGACCAGAAGTGTTGCCATGGCCCTGAATCCTGTTTATCATCTCTGGGATGACATCTTTCAGTTGGCTGGTCAGTTGAGTACTCAGTAGTGTCGCCAAGGCGATGGTAGCAGGATCTAATATCTGAGCAGTGCTTGAACCTGGTGGCGGAGAGTGTGGAGGAGGTGGAGGTGGCGGTGGTGAATCAGGTGGTGTAGGAGTCGAAGAGTGAGGTGCAGAGACTTGTGGAGTCGGCTATTTTCTCGGCGGCATTCTGATCATAACCAAAAGAATTTGGTTAGTGCAATGATCGAATGCAGAAAACATAATGCAAACTTAAGTCTTAAGATCTCTACATGTGGGTCCCTAACTTATAGTCTAGGCCAAACCGTTTAAGTAAATGACCTATTATTCTCTATAACCTTGAGCTCTGATACCAATCTGTCACACCACGAGCCGGCGGGTTGGATCGAAGTCCCCGTCGGGCGGAATGTTCCCGGGGCGTGATATCGTGGGTGATAATCATGATGATCATATTGTTTACATAGCATCAACATTTAAGAATAACTAAAGCACAATCAAATGATATATAGGATTACAAAGTTAAATTACAATAGCAATGTTCTGCAATTTAACTAAATAAACCTAACCAAAAGAATAAACGTTTATATCTTGTATATGTACAAGATATCAAAAGTAATATGTATCATTAACAAAAGATGTGCTTCCCAAAATTCTACTAGGTCCTCTATCTGGGCAGCCTAGTATGCCAATCCAATAGCTTAAACTTAAACCTGTCCTTCACCTGAGAAAGCATGTAAAAAGATCAAGTCAACACAACGGTTGGTGAGTTCATAAAGTTTATAAGTTTAAAATAGTTTCACAAACCTCCTTCGGTAAAACCTTAACCTCATTGACTCCACATGTAATATCCAAGTCGGTATGCTTATATATAGAGCATATGTAAGGGAACAAGCCCTAGCCAACATCCCACCACATACTAACCCGGATATGACATTTTGTTAATAATAATTAAGCACTTTACCTACCAATCAATTCAATCCTCATCAAAGCTTTTGTTATCTGTTTCAAAGTTTTCATGTCTTTTGTATTCATAAGTGTTAGTTTCTCATCATGTTTATCAAGCATCATAGATTCACACACACATAGTTTAGCAATTTCATATCTCCTATAAGCAGACAAAAGCTCTGGAATACCAGAAGTTTAGCAATTACATGTCTCTTATATAGATAATAGCTTAGCATCCATTATATTCATGTTTAGCATTTACATACATCTTATAAGCCGAAAAAAGCTCTGGACTACCAGAAGTTTAGCAATTACATGTCCCTTATAACGAGGTAATAGCCTAGTAACGTTACGTTTATGTTTAGCATTTACATACCTCATATAAGCCGACACAAGCTCTGGAATACCAGAAGTTTAGCAATTACGTGTCCCTTATAACCAGGTAATAGCCTAGAATCGATACTTTCATGTTTAGCCTTTACATACCTCACATAAGCCGACAAAAGCTCTGGAATACCAGAAGTTTAGCAATTACATGTCCCTTATAACCAGGTAATAGCTGAGTATCATTATGTTTATGTTATTACATGTATCTCACCCCATAGGTACAAGCTCTGGAATACCAGAAGTTTAGCAATTACGTAGACTATGGTTAGATACATGTACAATGTTTCATGCGCAAGTAATAGTTTCCAAGCATGAAGTTTCAAGTGTTCACTCATTGATTCGTCATGTATATCATATGTTTATTTAAAGTCTCATATACAGCACATAGTCTCATAGTATCAATTCTCATATATAAGTATCAAGTCTCATGTAATAGCATCAAGTCTCATGTAATCGGATCAAGTCTCATGTAATAGCATTAAGTCCCATGTAATAGCATCAAGTCTCATGTAATATCATCAAATCTCAAAAGTCTTACGAGTATCCAAACATTGATTTTAAGCATCAAGCTTAAAGTATAAGTTTCCAATCATAAGTAATCATGTTTATGTTTAAAGCATTAAGTAACATTTCAACAAAAATGTTTAACATGCTTCTCAGTCCCGAAGTAAAACAAATAAGTTTGAAAGGGGACAATGAACTCACCTTAGGTCCGAAGTGTTTGGCTAAATAAAATAAGAATGCACGCTCTCTTTGTTTGCACTTGTTGTAATGTTCAAGATCCTGTATTGATTTCACATTGCATTTGACTCAGAAGTTTCAATTGTTGTGCTTCGTGTGCGTGTATATGTTAGCCCTGTTGTTGGCTAACACTTGTAACTCATGGTCTTGATTAGGCCCATATTTCTTATGTTGTAAATGGTTATTGACTCATGATTTGATGTTGTGCACTTAGACTAACTTTACCCTTGTATAAGTTTCATGTTTTGATAATTGTTATCTTCTTGAAATCATAATCAGAACTACCTTTTTGATAAACAAGTGTCGTATATGTAGTTTTATTTGTGTTACTATAATGTATTAAGTTATAAAATAAATCATATGGGCCGAACATTAGACCATGGCCTAATTGGGCCCTCATGGGTCGATTAGATTGTTTACTGGGCCAAGTAACCACTGTTGGGCCAAATCCATGATATTGGGCCAATTATATGCAAATGGGCCGTAGCTTTTGTGTGTGGGTCGAAATCGAAAGGTTGGGCCAACTAGGTGTCTTGTGGGCTTAGGCTAGACACTCATGGGCCACATAGTTTTGTGTGGGCTTTAAGGCTTGGGCCGAAATAGGTGTGAGTTGAGCCAAAGGAATGGAGTTGGTTATTATATGGGCCAAGTTAAAGCCACATGGGCCTTATAAATGTCATGGATCAAGTTTATGGGTCCGAACTGATTTAATTACGTGGATCATGCTATTGGGCCGATAGGGTTTTTGATTTTCTGTTGGGCCATTCGAACAACCGGATCGGTTTGAGGACTAGGCCGTATGGCCACCTTCTATGTCCAGCGAACCCTAAGGCTCGCAGAGGTGAGGGTTCGTCCAACATGGGTGGGTTTTGTGGTCATATGGTTCGGCTGGTTAATGACCAATACAAGGTTCGGCCACCCATGTTGCATTCCAAGGTTCGTTGAGTCTAGATGGTTCGTGGGTCTCAGATCAACAAGGTTCGACCACTCATAGGTTCGCAAGGGCTCGCCTGACTGAAATGGTTCGTCGGTGTTCAAATAACCATGCAAGGTTCGCAACCATGCTAGAGGTTCGCCCCTTAAAAGCTTCGGCTGTTGGTGACAACGAACCAAGGGTTCGGTAGAAGGAAACTAGGGTTCGGCAATATCATGCAGGCTCGTCGAGTCATGAAGGGTTCGTATCTGGTTCGGTGGAACATGGTTCGCTGCTTATGACCTGTCGAGGGTTCGTGAAGAATTCGGTGGGAGCTAAGGGTTCGTGAAACATACACCAGGGTTCGGCCGTAGCTGTGGCTCACGAACCCTAGTTCGAGCATCATTCCTCCCTTGTACTCATCATCACCGAACCATGTTTACACGCTGCATAAAATTTGTTAAGGCTGCTAGGCTCGAATGATGGTGCAAGAGACCGGTTATGTGTGTGTGTTGTTCAACAAGGCTAGAAACCCTAAAATTCCAGAACTTCACAGCCTCATACCTCGTAATCGGATGGGTAAACTTCCAGATCTTCTGTACTTTCTTGTAGAGGGTGTAGCATCCCCTGTTGTTGCCTGGATTATGTGGTGGTGGTGGTGGAGGTAGTGCTCTTGCTGCAGTGTTAGTAGCCTGGTTTACAGCAACTCGGCATTTGGTAACCCAGTGGCCAAACCGGCCACAATTAGTGCACTTCCTGCATTGAGCACCAGGTGGGTGATGATACTTGCAGTGTGTGCACTGAGGATGTTCTCCTCCATAACCCCTTGTAGCAGGATTGACAGGTGCTGCAGGTGCATGTCTCAGAGGGGTAACGGCCGCTTAGTTCTTTACGACCTTTTGCTTCTTTTTCTGGTGGTACTCGGGTTTCTTTGATGTTGTTTCCTTGGCTTTTCCAGCTTCATCTTTTAAGACTCCAGACTTTACCATTACCTTGGTAAGCTTAGCAGAGAGGGAAATGGTTGACTCCAAAGTAGCAGGATATGAAGCCAGTACAACGCTTTGTATACATGAAGGTAATCCTGCCACATAGCGATCAATTAGTTTCTCCAAGGTTGGTACCATTTCTGGCACCAGGGCTACCAATTCATGATAGCGGTTGGTAAAAGTCATATGATCAGCTCCCTTCATCCCATGATTCGAGAGCTCAATCTCCAGTTGTTGTAGTTCATGTTTCGGGCAAAACTCATTCCTCAGAAGAAGCTTAAATTCTGCCCAGGGCATCGCCATTGCTTCGTCTCTTCCCTTAGCCCTGATCTGTGCGTTCCACCATGTTAGAGCTCGCTTGCTGAATGAACCAGCTGCATAGCGAACCTTATGGTGTTTTGGACAGCTGCTAATGTCCAGGGTGTTCTCCATTTTCTCTAGCCATTGGATTAATCCAACAGCTCCTTCAACTCCAGTGAAGCTAGGAGGTTTGCATCCTACAAAGGACTTGTAGGAGCAGTCAGACGTATGGCTAGTGTTTCCACTAGCTTCTCCTGTAGTATGACCAGAAGTGTTGCCATGGCCCTGAATCCTGTTTATCATCTCTGGGATGACATCTTTCAGTTGGCTGGTCAGTTGAGTACTCAGTAGTGTCGCCAAGGCGATGGTAGCAGGATCTAATATCTGAGCAGTGCTTGAACCTGGTGGCGGAGAGTGTGGAGGAGGTGGAGGTGGCGGTGGTGAATCAGGTGGTGTAGGAGTCGAAGAGTGAGGTGCAGAGACTTGTGGAGTCGGCTATTTTCTCGGCGGCATTCTGATCATAACCAAAAGAATTTGGTTAGTGCAATGATCGAATGCAGAAAACATAATGCAAACTTAAGTCTTAAGATCTCTACATGTGGGTCCCTAACTTATAGTCTAGGCCAAACCGTTTAAGTAAATGACCTATTATTCTCTATAACCTTGAGCTCTGATACCAATCTGTCACACCACGAGCCGGCGGGGTTGGATCGAAGTCCCCGTCGGGCGGAATGTTCCCGGGGCGTGATATCGTGGGTGATAATCATGATGATCATATTGTTTACATAGCATCAACATTTAAGAATAACTAAAGCACAATCAAATGATATATAGGATTACAAAGTTAAATTACAATAGCAATGTTCTGCAATTTAACTAAATAAACCTAACCAAAAGAATAAACGTTTATATCTTGTATATGTACAAGATATCAAAAGTAATATGTATCATTAACAAAAGATGTGCTTCCCAAAATTCTACTAGGTCCTCTATCTGGGCAGCCTAGTATGCCAATCCAATAGCTTAAACTTAAACCTGTCCTTCACCTGAGAAAGCATGTAAAAAGATCAAGTCAACACAACGGTTGGTGAGTTCATAAAGTTTATAAGTTTAAAATAGTTTCACAAACCTCCTTCGGTAAAACCTTAACCTCATTGACTCCACATGTAATATCCAAGTCGGTATGCTTATATATAGAGCATATGTAAGGGAACAAGCCCTAGCCAACATCCCACCACATACTAACCCGGATATGACATTTTGTTAATAATAATTAAGCACTTTACCTACCAATCAATTCAATCCTCATCAAAGCTTTTGTTATCTGTTTCAAAGTTTTCATGTCTTTTGTATTCATAAGTGTTAGTTTCTCATCATGTTTATCAAGCATCATAGATTCACACACACATAGTTTAGCAATTTCATATCTCCTATAAGCAGACAAAAGCTCTGGAATACCAGAAGTTTAGCAATTACATGTCTCTTATATAGATAATAGCTTAGCATCCATTATATTCATGTTTAGCATTTACATACATCTTATAAGCCGAAAAAAGCTCTGGACTACCAGAAGTTTAGCAATTACATGTCCCTTATAACGAGGTAATAGCCTAGTAACGTTACGTTTATGTTTAGCATTTACATACCTCATATAAGCCGACACAAGCTCTGGAATACCAGAAGTTTAGCAATTACGTGTCCCTTATAACCAGGTAATAGCCTAGAATCGATACTTTCATGTTTAGCCTTTACATACCTCACATAAGCCGACAAAAGCTCTGGAATACCAGAAGTTTAGCAATTACATGTCCCTTATAACCAGGTAATAGCTGAGTATCATTATGTTTATGTTATTACATGTATCTCACCCCATAGGTACAAGCTCTGGAATACCAGAAGTTTAGCAATTACGTAGACTATGGTTAGATACATGTACAATGTTTCATGCGCAAGTAATAGTTTCCAAGCATGAAGTTTCAAGTGTTCACTCATTGATTCGTCATGTATATCATATGTTTATTTAAAGTCTCATATACAGCACATAGTCTCATAGTATCAATTCTCATATATAAGTATCAAGTCTCATGTAATAGCATCAAGTCTCATGTAATCGGATCAAGTCTCATGTAATAGCATTAAGTCCCATGTAATAGCATCAAGTCTCATGTAATATCATCAAATCTCAAAAGTCTTACGAGTATCCAAACATTGATTTTAAGCATCAAGCTTAAAGTATAAGTTTCCAATCATAAGTAATCATGTTTATGTTTAAAGCATTAAGTAACATTTCAACAAAAATGTTTAACATGCTTCTCAGTCCCGAAGTAAAACAAATAAGTTTGAAAGGGGACAATGAACTCACCTTAGGTCCGAAGTGTTTGGCTAAATAAAATAAGAATGCACGCTCTCTTTGTTTGCACTTGTTGTAATGTTCAAGATCCTGTATTGATTTCACATTGCATTTGACTCAGAAGTTTCAATTGTTGTGCTTCGTGTGCGTGTATATGTTAGCCCTGTTGTTGGCTAACACTTGTAACTCATGGTCTTGATTAGGCCCATATTTCTTATGTTGTAAATGGTTATTGACTCATGATTTGATGTTGTGCACTTAGACTAACTTTACCCTTGTATAAGTTTCATGTTTTGATAATTGTTATCTTCTTGAAATCATAATCAGAACTACCTTTTTGATAAACAAGTGTCGTATATGTAGTTTTATTTGTGTTACTATAATGTATTAAGTTATAAAATAAATCATATGGGCCGAACATTAGACCATGGCCTAATTGGGCCCTCATGGGTCGATTAGATTGTTTACTGGGCCAAGTAACCACTGTTGGGCCAAATCCATGATATTGGGCCAATTATATGCAAATGGGCCGTAGCTTTTGTGTGTGGGTCGAAATCGAAAGGTTGGGCCAACTAGGTGTCTTGTGGGCTTAGGCTAGACACTCATGGGCCACATAGTTTTGTGTGGGCTTTAAGGCTTGGGCCGAAATAGGTGTGAGTTGAGCCAAAGGAATGGAGTTGGTTATTATATGGGCCAAGTTAAAGCCACATGGGCCTTATAAATGTCATGGATCAAGTTTATGGGTCCGAACTGATTTAATTACGTGGATCATGCTATTGGGCCGATAGGGTTTTTGATTTTCTGTTGGGCCATTCGAACAACCGGATCGGTTTGAGGACTAGGCCGTATGGCCACCTTCTATGTCCAGCGAACCCTAAGGCTCGCAGAGGTGAGGGTTCGTCCAACATGGGTGGGTTTTGTGGTCATATGGTTCGGCTGGTTAATGACCAATACAAGGTTCGGCCACCCATGTTGCATTCCAAGGTTCGTTGAGTCTAGATGGTTCGTGGGTCTCAGATCAACAAGGTTCGACCACTCATAGGTTCGCAAGGGCTCGCCTGACTGAAATGGTTCGTCGGTGTTCAAATAACCATGCAAGGTTCGCAACCATGCTAGAGGTTCGCCCCTTAAAAGCTTCGGCTGTTGGTGACAACGAACCAAGGGTTCGGTAGAAGGAAACTAGGGTTCGGCAAAATCATGCAGGCTCGTCGAGTCATGAAGGGTTCGTATCTGGTTCGGTGGAACATGGTTCGCTGCTTATGACCTGTCGAGGGTTCGTGAAGAATTCGGTGGGAGCTAAGGGTTCGTGAAACATACACCAGGGTTCGGCCGTAGCTGTGGCTCACGAACCCTAGTTCGAGCATCATTCCTCCCTTGTACTCATCATCACCGAACCATGTTTACACGCTGCATAAAATTTGTTAAGGCTGCTAGGCTCGAATGATGGTGCAAGAGACCGGTTATGTGTGTGTGTTGTTCAACAAGGCTAGAAACCCTAAAATTCCAGAACTTCACAGCCTCATACCTCGTAATCGGATGGGTAAACTTCCAGATCTTCTGTACTTTCTTGTAGAGGGCTTGGGGTTTGAGAGAGAAATGAGAATGTAAAAATGAAATAAATGCACTCATTTGATGTTTATATACCCCGTGGGTATTCGGGTTCGTTTCGGTTGCTCGGTTCGAAATTTCGTCGCGTATCCGGCACGTTACGCGTATTTTTCGTAATTAAACTAAAGAGAATTATTTTAAGATGTTTGGGTTACAAATATTATCAGAAATTGTTTTAAATATTGCTACATTTATTTATTTATTAAACTAGATTATTTTACGCATTATATTTAATTTGTTCGCGTTTCGTTAGATTGTTTAGTGATTTAATAAGGTAATTTTGTTTTATGATGAGTTTCAAAATTGTAAAAATAAGAAATATTATATTTCTTTAAATTATGATAGTTCGTGTCTTCATTCGTTTTCATTCTCGTTTCGTCAGATCGCGTCGCCATCGCGCGTATTCGTTCGAATCGTCATTCGAACGAACACGTCGATGGTTTGGCTTTCTGATTCTTGTTTTCTACTGTTAAGTCATTATTTCAGAGCGTTAAACTATCAGAATTATTCGTACAGATCGTCACCTATACGAATAACTCGTCGGTTTAGCATTCCGTAACAATAACCGTTATAGTTTCGTTTTGTTTAACCTCACATACGTTTATGCAAACTAATATCACATCAAGTATATATGTTTCAACACTGTGTTGTCTGACATGTTTCAGACTGTTAAACCCTAAGGTTTCAGTCAAATTCAGACAATCGTATAATAGTTTCATGTTAATCAAATGCATCAATAGTCTAAACATAGTTTTCTCGAATTGTGTACCTGAGTTACTGTACATGTTTACTGTTGCGATCACTGTTCCGGCACGCGTCCGGCACTGGTGTTACAAGTGTAATTATGAACACTTTGAAAAAATTCAGCTCGTTACGTCAGTGCAAAACGCCGTTGCATCAGTATAATAGCTCGTTACGTCAGTGCAAATTACGAACATTTTTAAAAAGTTTGACAAAACTATACTTGAATTAAAGATAAAAAAGTGACAAATTTAATGGTAAAGTTTTTACAAAAAAATAATGATTTATATGAAAGTTATGAATGTTTAAAAAATTGGGGGGTAAACTTTTTTAAAAAAGGAATCAAGTACACCCACCAAATGTCAAAAATACCCTTGAACAAATCTCATCCACTTGTTTTTTCCAGATTTAATATAGACCACTCATTTTAAAACATATTATTTAAACAACCAATAAAAATTGGTTAATGGGTTACCACACTTGAAGTGGGTTACCAATGGAACCATCCCCTATATGTGTATATATATAGGTTAGGTTATAATAAAAAGGATTATATTGGTGAGAAGTGTGAGAAGGATTGTAAGGTTGACAAGTGACATTTCTGTAATTTTTCAAAAATGATATTTTGTTCATTGTGTTTAATGTTGTAGGTCGTTGTGTAATATGTCTTTATTATTGTGTTTTACTTTTTATATCTTAGTGTATTATTTTGTTATTGTTTTTACGCATTAAATAAATTGTTTTATTTAATTTTTTATGTTTTATATATTAAAAGTACATTATTGTGTTATTTCATCATTATGTTTTTAAAACTCTTGATTTTAAAAAACATAAATTATCTTTATTTTTTGAAAAATGCATTTTGGTCATTGTGTTTTATGTTTAGGTTATTGTGTAATATATTAATTATTGTGTTTTATGTCCAAGACTTTGTGTAATATACTCATTATTGTATTTTACATTTAGGCCATTGTGTAATACTCATTATTATGTTTTATGTTCAGGCCATTGTGTAATATACTCATTATTGTGTTTACGTTCGGGTCATTGTGTGATATACTCATCAGTGTGTTTTACGTTTAGGTTATTGTGTAATTACTCATCATCGTGTTTTACGTACAAGTCATTGCTTAATATACTCATCATTATGTTTTACGTTTAGGTCATAGTGTTATATGCATTCATCATTGCGTAATATGTTTTAACTTAATGGTTTTTTTATGTTATTATTCTTTATATATTAAATAAATTTGTTATTTATTTTTTATGTTTTTCATATTAGAAGTACATAATTGTATTATGTTAGCATTTTATTTTTCAAAAGTTCTTATTTTAGTAACATATATTTCAGATTATTGTGTTATGTGTATTTATCATTGTGTTAATGTTCTTGACTATTTGTTTTTATCTTATCATTGTTTTTTTATTTATTAGATGAATTTTTTTGTTGTTTTCTGAATACGATTTACACAAAAAAAGTACGTGATTATGTTGTTTTATCATTATTATTTTTAAAGCTCATCATTTTATAAAAAAATAGTGAGACACAATGACAAACAAAAAGAAACAATGACAGAGAAAAATAACTGACAAAAATACACAATAACGCATTACAGATATACAGGGTGAAGGAAAACATAATTTATTTATTATTTATATAACAGCACGATACTCGTCTTAAAGAAAAAAAATGATCGCTTTTTTGTGTAATTTTTTAAAAAAAAATAATATTGTATATAAAAGTTATGACCATTTAAAAAAAACAGAGAGTAACATGATAAAAAAGTTAAAAAAAAGTATCTATAACTAAAATACACTTTCACTAACTTTTTAATACAACTTTGATCTCAACCATAATGTTATAGATATAATGGCCTACAATCTTTCAAAACTTATCACCAATTTAAGCATTTTTACTATAACCTCACCCTACACACACAAACATATATATATATATATATACACATGTATGTATATGTATGTGTGTATATATATGTGTTATATATATATATAGGGGAATGTTAAATAATAACCCACTCTTAAAGCAATAACTCTAAATAACCCGTCAAGATCAAGCCAAATTTTCGAATTTTTTTAACATCATTGTAAACACATTTAGAACACTTTATTATTTTATGAGCTTGCGTAAATTCATCACCGTTTGAGAGTTAACGTCGTTGTAAGTTTTTAAAATTTTCCTAATTAAATTTTAAAAATTTACAACATATCGAAACATTGTACATTCTTCGTAATGATACTTCATTATATTCTCTCCTTTATGATTTTTCACCCTTTATGCATTCTTCATACTAGGTACTTCAATACATTTTATTCAATCTTTAAGCTTATCTTATATTAATACGAAAAACTTTAATGTTTATTTATTTATATTAAATTGATATAAATTGAAATAAGGTTGTAATACTCATTGTAATACGTCTATTTTATTAATTATATTGTTTTACCGTTGTAAACACACATACATCAATTATTGAAATCAACAATATTCTCAAATAAAATGTTTGATATATATATCAAATAGTTAAAAACGGTAACATCAAAAAACAAAGTTGTTATAATTATTTTAATTTATGTGTCTTAATTTTTTAATTATAATCTAATAAAACATCTTTATATCCTTGATAGGTCAAAATGAAGAAGAAGAAGAAACATTCCGAAAACAGTCAACCTATTTTACCATCAGATCCTAATTCTCAAAATTATAGTTTAAATGGTACCATTTAAAAAAAACCTTAATAACTAATCTTTTCATAATTATTGTAATTATAAATTGTTCTAAGTAATGTTGTATGACTTATGTAGTTTGCAATATAAGAAGTCCTTTGTCAGACGTTTCAAATGATATAACTCTTTTTACCTCGAATTATTTGACACGTCTGATAAAAAGATCCCTTTTAAATTTAAAAGAAGACAATTTCCACTCTCTTTATGTTTCGTGATAACAATCAACAAAAGTTAAGGACAATCATTATCAAAAGTTGGTTTGTATTTAAGAGATTCAGTTTTTACATATGATCAATTATATGTTGCATTATTCAGAGTGAAAAGTAGGAATGGACTAAAGTTTCTGATTTTAGATAAAGGGGGGAAAGTTTCAAATACAACAACAAACGTTGTATACAACGAAATATTTGAAAACTTATGAACAAATTTTTGTGACTTTTTATTCTAATTTAGCATGTTTTGTGTGATATATAGCTTTATATGTTCAAGTTTCTTATAAAATCGTTGAATTCTTTATTTTTATGTTTCACTGCATATGATTTATATAGTTTGAAATCATACTTTCACATTTTATTTTTATGTATGTTTAATGATTGAAATCATAGTGTTATACGTCGATTGTAATTATATCATTATATTAAAATCTTTTATTTATTTATTTTCGTCTTAACTTAAAGTCAGCTCGTGTGTTAAACGGATTACTCACCTAGTTATTATAATAAACAAAATTCTATTTGGCAATTGTCACATTTTTATACCAACTAGGTTTTTTCCATCCTGCGCGTTGCGGTGGGTTATCACATTACACTTCTGAGAACGGATATTATATATCATTTCCAGAAGCATAAATTACATAACAAAATTAAATTTTTAATCACGAACTCTATACAAATTTTTTATAAAAACAATAATACAAAATTCACACAACTATGTTACAAAAATAATAGAAAAAAATTACTCATGAAATATTTTTCACTAGCAACCAATCGGTTGAATTAAAACAAAAACCGAAATATCCAAGCAAATTTTTCAAATTTAATAAAAAACAAATCTTTAAGAAAATCGCTCAATTTATGCCCTCATTTCTATTTACTACTTTTCAAAATTAAATAAAACTTCTGGTGATTCAAGATATTTATTATTCAATTTTACGAACCATGTTTTTTTACTATATATATATATACACACACACAATATTTACCATTCAATATAATAATATATATTTATCATTTATTTTCACTATTTAATATATATATATACATATATACATATATACATATATACATATATACATATATATATATATATATATTACTATTTATTTTCATTTAATTATATCTATCTATTCTAATAAACAAAAACCTACATTTGCCACTTGTCATATTCTAATGTCATAATGCCACTTGTTATTTTTTTATAAAATCATTTAAGTATCTCTTATTAAATACATTATATCATCTCTCCTATTAAATAAATTACATTATCTATCTTATTATATAATTATAATAATAATAACTAATGATATTATATATATTAAATAGGAAAGTCGGTGCTTCTCACTATAATTACTGTTCATTTGTTACACATTCTAAAACATAACGTACAAGTAAAACTCCACATGCAAGATACGGTTGCTTCTACCTCGACTTTCATAAAATTAATGATAATATTTTTTTGTATGGCTTACTCCCTTTGATTAATATATATATATATATATAGAGGATTAAAAATTAACCATTCCTTATTGCTTTAACCGAATAACTACATTTAATTACTTTAAGGCTTACACTAAAATAAATCTAAAGGTTGTGTTTTTTCCTCTTTTTTAATTAATGTAGGACCCACTTACATTAATAAAAAAATAAGAAAAAACATAGACCTTTAGATTTACATTAATGTGTGACTCAAAGTAATAAGATGTAGTTATTCGGTTATCGTAATAAGGAAGGGTTAACATCCAAACCATCCCCTATATATATGTGTGTGTGTGTGTGAGTGTGTGTATGTATACTTATATAGAGAAAGGATCAAATGTTAACCTATGTTTATTGCGTTACTCGAATACTACATAATATTACTTTGGGGTCCACCTTAAAGTAAATCTAAATATGTAGTTTTTCTTTTTATTTTTAATTAATATAGGACCCACTTATATTAATAAAAAAATAAGAAAAAACATACACCTTTAAATTACTTTAATATGAGTCTCAAAGTAATAACATGTATTTATTTGTTTATGGTAATAAGGAAGCGTTAACATTCAAATCTATCTCATATATATATATATATATGGATGGGAAGTAAAAATAACCCACTCTTATTATGTTTCCCTGAAATAAGCCATCAAGATCAAGCAAAATCTTGAATTGTTTACATCATTATAACACATTTATAACACTTTCTAATTTTATAAGTTTGCGTAAATTTATCACCATTTGAGGGTAAGCATCGTTGCAAGTTTTTGACTTACTGCACTGTAATTGTTATAAACCTAAAACTTACAACGATGTTGACCATCAAACGGTGAAAATTTACGCAAACTCATAAAAAAAGAAAGTGTTCTAAATGTGTTATAATAATGTTAAAAAATTCCAAAATTTGGTTTGATCTTGACACGCTATTTCGGGTTAACGCAATTAAAAATAGTCATGTATATTTGCATCCCCTATATATATAACATAATTTATTAATGTGATGTGAGCTGACATTACAATTTTTATGTTTATTTAACCATTTTAAAGTCAACATCAATGTTTTTAAAACCGGACCGGACGTCGGACCGGTCTTCTTGGCGGTCAGCGGTCGGACCGGTTGAACCGGATTTAAAAACCGGATGACGTCATAAATACTAAAATATATATATATAATATAGAAAAACTAAAAAAAATCTAAATAATTTAGATAGCTAATAATCCTAATAATAACCCTAAATAATAAATATAAATGTACAAAAGAGGCAAACATCAGCCCCAAAATCCCAAATCCCGCTCGTTCCCACTTTCACAGTTCCCAACTTCCCACTCCCTTACCGCCTTACGACTTACGTACTCCCGTTCCCGACTTCCCCTTCCTTGAACGACGGCAAGCTGCGGCGGCCAGCAAGCAGCGGCGTCGAGCAGCAACGAGCGGCGGCGGCGAGCGGCAACGATGAGCGGCGGCGGCGAGCAACGGTGAACGGCGGCAGCGAGCAGCAACGATCGGCGGCAACCAAGCGTCAACCGACTGTGAGAAATCATCATTCATCATAGGTAATTGATTGTCTGTTTGGTACATTTAGATTTAGGGTTCTTATTGTAGAGCAGAAGAGGAAAAGTGTAAACGGCCGACCGGTTTTTTTAGCGGTTTTGCGGTCCGATCGGCGGTTCACGGCCCGACCGCCCGGTTTTCATCAAAACGGTTCCAGAGGCTGAACCGGACCGTTAACACTAGCGAGTCCCGGTCCGACCGGTCCGACCGGCCGGTCCGGTCCGGGTTTAAAAACATTGGTCAACATAATTAGTTTATAATTAGTTTACGTTCGTTTAAAACTTTCAACTTAAAAAAAAAGTTCCATTTCAATATTTACTGATACTAATATTGTTATGGTGTGCTAGCTATTTAAAATCAAATATGAGCCTGAAACATGATCTATGAGTCTGATACATGATCTTATTTTTAAACGTCAAACTTTCATATACTATTGTTTCTTAAACAAATTTATTTATATCCCGCTGCGAAGCGCGGGTCATGACTACTAGTTATTTTTATTTTACAAATTTAAAATAGTTTTTATATATTTAAATCGAATAATTTTATTATAAAATATATTTTAAAAAGTTTATAAAATATATTTTTTCATAAATATTAATTTTTTTAAAAAATAAGAAATATTTCAATTTGTTTTAGAAAATAATAGTTTCACAAAAAAATTTCTTTAAAAACATTTTTTTTCAAAAAAATAAAATATAAGCAGAAAAATATGTAAATGATGATAAAAGTTGCATTTTTTTGTTTTATATGTTTAACGGTAATTTCAAATTAGGTTCTTTAACTTTAATAGTTACAAAAATATTACCTATCATCTCACTTTAAAATAGTTAGTTTTTGATAGAAAACTAACTAATAAGATCTTTAGCTTTAGTATGTTCAAATATTTCTGTTATTACAAATCAAGAATGTTAAAGATATTACTATTTTTATTAAAAAATTTTGATTATTGTTTTATTATCTAAAGTAATTATTAATACATAATTTAATCATTTTATATAAAAATATCATCATTTATAATTTTTAAATTTTTATTATTAATTGTTTAGTATTTATATTTAATCCGTGTGTTCACACGGGTAATAGACTAGTAGATAATAAAATATAAAAAATTTACTATTCATTTGAGTTACTTTTTAATTATATAGTATAATATTGACACTTGGCATCTTTTTATCATCTCATTTAACTCTCTCTATATTAAATATAGTTTTATATTAAATTAAAAATCAAAATTTTTATGAAAAACACACATTGAAAAACGTATATAAAATATTTTTGTTAAAAAATACTTTGTATTAGTATTTTTATTTTTTTTTTCAAATAACAAGTTTTCTAAAAAGAAATTTAAGAAAAATGAAATAAACTATAAAACAGGAATTTTAAACAACGTAATTTTTATAAAAAAATGACATTTTTTGAAACGAATTTTTTAAAAATAATTTATTTAAAAACCAAAAGTTACAAAAATTATATTGAGTTTTTATGCTTAACTAGGCTTATTTCACCGGCGCACTGCGACGGGTTATCACAATACACTCCCAAAAACGAGTATTATATATCATCTGCAAAAACATAAATTATATAGCAAAATCAAATCTCTCATCACGAAATAAACTCTAAGCCCTAAAGCTTAAACATAAACCCTAAACCGATAAAAACCCAAATATATAAGCAAGTCTTTCAAATTTTAATAAAAATCAAATCTCTAAGCAAGTATCTCTAATTTAATGCTCTCATCTGTGTTTACTAATTTTCAAAGTTAAAAAATCTTCTTTTAATCCATGTCTAAATTTTCAAAACGCCACTACATGGATCAAAAACCTAGCACTATACATTACTATTAATATATATACACACTATTGGATATTATATATATATATATATATATATATATATAATATCATGGACCCACCTCTATTTAATATTTATATATTTACTATTCAATTTCATGACATTTAATTATATAACTAGGTTTAATCCCACCCGCGCGTTGCGGCGGGTTATCACAGTACACTTCCGATAACGGGTATTATATATCATTTGCAAAATCATAAGTTACATAGCAAAATCAAATCTCTAATCACAAACTTTACACAATTATATATATATATATATAAACATAAAATTATACAAAATTGAAAAAACAAAATTTAAAAGTTTTAGTGGCCAAAATTAAATAAACAAAACTTTATATTATATAAAAGTTTTAGTGAAAAAAATTGAAAAAACAAAACTTTGTATTATATAAAAGTTTTAGTGGCCAAAATAAAAAAAAAACTTTAAAAAGTTTTAGTGGCCAAAATCAAAAAAACAAAATATAAAAATTTTAGTGACCAAAATCGAAAAAACAAAACTTTACTATTAAGTTTTAGTGGTCAAAATCGAAAAATCAAAACTTTATATTATATAAAAGTTTTAGTGGCCAAAATCGAAAAAACAAAACTTTATATTATATTAAAGTTTTAGTGGCAAAAATCGAAAAAACAAAATTTTAAAAGTTTTTGTGGCCAAAATCGAAAAAACAAAACTTTATATTATATAAAAGTTTTAGTGACCAAAATCGAAAAAACAAAACTTACTTTTAGTGGCCAAAATCGAAAAAACAAAACTTTATATTATATAAAAGTTTTAGTGGCCAAAATCGAAAAAACAAAATTTTAAAAAGTTTTAGTGGGCAAAATCGAAAAAACAAAACCTTATAATATATAAAAGTTTTAGTGGCCAAAATAAAATTGACAAAACTTTATATTATATAAAAGCTTTGGTGACCAAAATCGAAAAAACAAAATTTTACTATTTCTTTCAGTTGGTTTTTAATATATATATTATTATATATATTAAAAACCAACTAGTAATGATATTATTAAATTAATTTATTTAACTTTAATAATTAGGAAATAGATACCTTATTGATTTTACAATAGATAGTTTTGACAAAAAATAACTAAATTTAATAACGTTAGTTAGTTATAAATGTTCAATTATTACAAATTAAGTGTAACATCCGGCCTCATCTCCACAAATATTGTCCATTTTTTCCACTCGGAGCTCACAATTTTGCCTTTAGTTGCCTGGGCGAAAACTTTCGGGAGAGCTCACCCATCCTTGGATTGCTGCAATCTGAGCACGTTTAAGTTTTCATGTGATCCATAGCCAGTTAAGGCCGGAAAGACATCCCAGTTGGACCCAGACTGTGATGGTAGCGAATGTGGCCTCAACTCCCATGCGTTGGTGATATAAGAGACATTTTTACTTGTGAGACATGAATTTCTTCTAATCACGACCAATGTGGGATTTGCTTAGGATGTTACATTAGGATTATTATATACTAGTTCATTAGTTACTAAGTTTTAAATTACTGTTTTATTACTTAAAATATTTATTAATACGTAATTTAATTATTTTATATGAAAATATTGACTTAAAATTCCTGAAGCTTAAAACTAAATATTTTATATTAAATTCATGTAACAAACATGGTATAATGTAGTATAAACTATAATTAAATTAACTTAAAAAACCCAAATTGTGTATGAGATTCCTTTAAGGCATGCATTGTGATCACATACTCATCACTTCACGTTGTCATCATATAAACAACCAATATCATCATCCCCTCATCACTCTACATCATCATCACATGTGTTATCATCACTCTCCTATCACTCAACACCATCACCACCTTTACGCAATATTTTATTATTTGATTTTTATTTTTTTTAATTTTAAAATAAATTAAAAAAGAGATCATATTATTAAAAATAAAATAAAATTACATAATTAAAGTAAAAAAATACATAAAAAAATACATACATATAAAATCAATCCATATTGTATCTTTTCATTATCTGCTCCTTCGTCTTCTCGGTCATCTCACAAGAGCGACCGATTAAGTGATCGGTTGGAGTCCACAACAATTTCACGTCATTTTTGTATTGTTTTTAATCCTTTAAGTCGACAAATTTTTGTAACGATTCGAAGATGGTTTCCCACGTGTCTTTGTAGTCGGTTGAAGACAAACTTGTGGTCTTTTCCTTTATTGTTTCGATCGGGCGGACGTTGAGGAGAGGATGGAGGCATGTCCATCTCAACTTTCTCATCCGACTCATTTAAGTTAAGGAAACACCGACTAGTGGAGTCGGATTGAGTGGTCGTATATTTACCGAACGATGGCGTCTTCGTCCGTTTCAAGTTTGTAACTTCGAAATGTGGTCCCATTTTGTTGATTTTCTCATAACTTGTTACGCCACGATTTGAGAAAATGACCCGTTTTCTCTAGCATAGGTCATCAACATCTCGTTCATGACCGTCTCGTCATTGTCACCACTTTTCCGGTTATCGTGGTGTTGGATCTATATTCCGTTAAATTTTGTTACTTTACGTTGTAACCAATTTCGGGAAATCATGTCGTTCATCCGGTAGGAGTCACGACCCATTGCTGAAAAAACCAAGCTCTAAGACGTTTACAAAATTCCGTACTCGTTTGGTTATTACCAACGAACAGATCTTCAGAAAATTGATGTAGACACGAGCTAGTGCCACCTCCTCAACTTCCGTACATCGAGTGATGGTTGGTTTCGTTGTTTTTTCAGGCATATCCTTTCGTCTATGCATCCGTCATGATGTAGCCGGTTGGGGGTCGGGTTGTGTTTCCAGAACCACCTCAATGTCTGGTTTGGGTTGGGTTTTGGAAACGTTTTCAAAAGCGGATAAATGTTGGTTGAAAAAATGTTGTTGTGGGTACTAATTTGAAAATGTTAAAACCGGGTTTGGGTTGTTTGTATCGGCTTGAGGTTGATAACAATTTATAAACCGGTTAAAAAATGGATTGTTTGGGTTGTTTAAATCCATAATGTGTAGAAGATTTTTTGTAAATTTAAGAGTTGAATTTTTGAAAAGTTAGAAAATTTTTTGGAGAGTATAAGTAATTTTTGTTGTGAGAGTATTTTTTGTTATGGGTTCAATTGGTTTATATATGTAAAAAAAATTAATTTTTTTTCTTTCAAACGGCTATATGACCTTTAAAGTACTTTTTTTATTTTTATTTTTTTTACAAAGCTTCACGTTCATCTATGACGCCTCTCACGTCACTGCCTTTATGCCCTGTATAGTGAGAGGAGGACACCGGTAGCGCGTGACCAATGTTTTTGTGACCGGACCGGAGGCCGCCAACATAACCGGTCCAAAAGTGTTAGGAGAACCGCCAGGAAAAGAACCAGCCGGCCATAGCGATTCGGCGGTTGGACCGGAACCTGAAGAAACAGTCGGACCAGTACCGTCTCCATTCTCCCAGATCTGTTGGTGCGGCGGTCGGCGACGTGAGGAGAATAGTTACGTTTGGGGCGGCGGTGGGCGACGGAACAAGCTTGACCTGCGACTGGTGCGGCTGGGAGACTGGCGACGGGTGACGGAGCAAGCTCGGATTTGATTGACAAGACGAGTGGTGCGGCTGGGAGACTGGTGCAGTTTAGAGAGAGAGAGCTCACTGAGAACTGAGAAACGGGGAAGACGCAGGACTGTAGGGTTTTAAATTGAGAGATATGGAAAGCCAAAGAAGAGACAAGGCCCAAGGGTCTAAATTGTACTTCACCAATCACAATGAGACAACTTTTTCATAATACAACTCTGGTTTTACATCTTTTTTTTTTGAACGGCGGTTTTACAGCTTACCATACCACCTTTAACTTACATGAATATTGCCCGTCAAAAAAACATGTATATATGCTCTTCAACAAAAAATCTATATATATTTAAAACGTCATCCGGTTCTTAAATCCGATTCAACCGGTCCGACCGCTGACCAGTTAAAAGACCAATTTGACGTCCGGTCCGGTTTTAAAAACATTACGTGTGACAGACCCGTTAGACAAAACATGGTAGACCACAAACTTGAATAAACGTCTCCTATTACTATTACGTAGCTAACGATCACGCAAGACTCGCTTCTGCAAGTCACGACGTTCCCTTTTGCCCCGTTCCTGGAGTTCAGATCCTTCATCTCCGATTACCTGCTTCCGACGCCGGCGATCTATCAAAACTCCGTCCATCTTCACCGAGATGCACTGTAATCATGTTCAATCCGATCAGTCTCGCTTTTGAAAACAAACTTTGTTCCACACTATGAAACCCTAGCATCACTGTTCGAGTTGAATTCGTTTGAATCTATAATTACGCACCAAATACTATTAAACAATGGGGAATAAAATTGCAAGAACGACGCAAGCTTCAGCGACGGAGTATTACCTGCACGATCTACCTTCTTCGTATAACTTGGTACTGAAAGAGGTTTTGGGACGGGCACGGTTCCTGAAATCGATACAGTGTAAGCATGACGAAGGATTGGTGTTAGTGAAGGTGTATTTTAAGCGCGGTGACTCGATTGATCTTCGTGAGTATGAACGACGATTGTCTCAGATTCGTGAGATCTTTAGCCGGATGGAGAACCCTCACGTTTGGCCATTTCAGGTTTAATAATCTTCTAATTGTAATGCTATTTGAGGATTTCGATTATCAACATTTTTAGTTTTTCTTTTTTAAGTTGAAGGCAGGGGTTTCGGATTACATCATCACTGTGAAAATGTTTTTGGAATGATGATAAACACACTAAATTGGTATCTGTTTATAAGGAAAAGAAAAAGATGTGTATATACTTTGGAGATTGATAACTTTGTAGTCTGAAAGGTTATGAAATTTCTGTCAAAACAAAGGGAACGTATAAGAAATAAATAGAATGCTTATAGCCTCATAACTCTTAAGTTGAAGAATGTTTATAAGAATGGGTTGCTGTATTGCTTAGGTAATTCTTCAGGTTTGTTGCAAAGGCTCTCTTTCAAAAAATTTCTTTCAAATCATAGGGTCACAATGATAATGTGGATACTTATACTACTATCCTTTTTAGATTGGATAATGCTTATTGTATTATAGTAACTGTAGAGTGTAAATTTTATGTGATTCTATCTTTTCTGTTGCATGGTGCCCTTGCTATTTTACTTGGTTAATGATTATAGATTTCAACACAACAACAACAACAACAACACATACCCAGTAAAATCCCACTTTGTAGGGTGGGGGGGATGAAGACAAACAATATGGTAGAGGGGTTGCTTCATGTGAGTGAGCAATTTGATAGTTTGAGTGTGCAATTTGGTTTGTTTTGCTGGGAAACAAGGAGGGTCGAGTTTACTTCTTATGGATGATCCATTATAGAAAATAGGCTAAAAAGATTGTTCGGACTCCTGGGGACTTAATAAATGAGCTTAATGGAACACAGGCTTTATAAGATACACGTAATGTTGTGTGCAGTAAAGAAAAAGCTTGAAATTTAGAATCTATGAATATTTGTTGGGGTTTTGATTTCTTTTTAGTTTTAGCAAATGCCAAGGTACAATAGTTATGAAATTTAAGTTTTGAATAGAGTAGATTTCTTGTCTCTATACCATGGTTGTAGAAGTCGCTAGGCGCTAGTTGGGCGGCGAGGTACCGCCTAAGGATTAATCGGCGCTAGGCGGATTGAAATTTTTATATGTAATTTTACAAATATATATTATACACACACATAAATACTCATAATTTAATATAATACTTCAAATATTTTATAAAATAAAGTTAAATATACTAAGTCAAGTACTTTAAAGTTCAAACTTAAACACCGAGTTCAAAGTTTGGACAATGTAAAGTGGCTGGATTCGATGTTTTGGTGACATATTAAGGATTTTGGGTTGAGAAATGTCTAAATAATCATGGAATTGGTCCCTTTTTGCCGGAAAAAAAGTCAAAAAAAAATAAAAATCTAACTAGGGCGACCAGGCCCGCCTAGGCCGCCTAGACCCTAGGCACCGCCTAAGCCAAAATCGAGACTGGAGACGGGTGCCTAGTGCCTAGGGCGCCTCCTAGGCCGATTTTTACAACAGTGCTCTATACTAAGGCAGGAATGCTAGGCAGTAAAACCACAAATAATTTTGTTGCATCATTGAAATCTTCAGTAAGGGTCTTAGCAGAAATTAATATGAGGACGGAGTTTGGTGATACATGTAAAACAGTCTCCACTAAACCACGTTATCTGTCATTTCTCATATCTGCCTATTATCAACGGGCCTGATTAACTCCCTGCTCTCTTATTTTAAACACCAAAAAATATATATCATTCAATCTTTAAGATTTTATATAATGGAACACATGGGCTTTAAATTCATGTATTATTTGAACCATATAGACTATAGTACTTCCTTACACAACAAATCCTTTATGCTAAATGAGTTAAATTAGCAGAAAATGAGTTTGGTGTAGCTCAGTATAGCCTAAAAACGGTTTAATTTCTAGAATATGTTGTTGATTGGATGTCTCTATTGTTATATATGCCCAAAGAGCTGTCTATTGAAGCTTGTTGTATGTATATATGTGTATTTATATATATAAAAACATACTGGTGACACATTAAGGTGGTTACATAAGTTGATATGTTAGTAATCTTTTTTTTAAAAGCAAAATATATTGTAGTTTTGGCTTGAGACTGATAAAGCGGCTTACTTGTTGAGGCAATACTTCTTCAATAACCTTCATGATCGACTTAGTACACGGCCTTTCCTAACCCTTGTTGAGAAGAAATGGTTGGCTTTTCAGGTTTACTCTTCATCTGTGTTTAGTATTAACCATGACATTTGTAACTTCATTAGTATTACAAGATATCAATTTTTTAATGTTTCTTGTGTAGTTGCTTTATGCAGTGAAACAGAGTCATGACAATGGAGTTTGTCACGGTGAGCTCATTGATTTTATTTATTTTTTTCACTTTCTCGCATGGGATAATGTATATACAAGCCACATAAGCACTCAAAGGTTTTTACTGTGACCATCCAATTATTAAAACAACTTTTAAGGCCACAAAATCTAATTTTTGTTTGGTTTATGCTTATTTCGGCAAAAAGCTTACTCGAAAATTATAAAATGACAAAATGAACCTTAGTTCAAAACATTTGTCATATCTACAGTTGTAAAGTGAAAACAAAACTCCTGAATCTACTCAAATATGTCTTGAAAATCCATATAGAGTTAATATTAAGAAGAATGAGGGACAATGTTGTCATTTATACAACTCTAGATGTGATGGAAGCTTTAAATTAAGTTCATTTTGCCAATTTACAATTTTTCAGCATTTTCTTTTGTGAGATTTACATAAACAATCCAAGTTGATACTTGAGTGTCCTCTAACATTGTTTAAATAGTTAGGTAAGTCTTAATGAGAACGTTTGAATACTTAGGTGGCCTATGTATACATCATCCCTTCAGTATTTGCTTTTATTTACCATTTGTGTGGTCATTGTGGTGTAATTTTATTACATTTTTAGGTGATATTAAATGTGAGAATGTGTTGGTTACTTCTTGGAACTGGCTTTACCTTGCTGACTTTGCATCCTTTAAACCAACTTACATTCCTCATGATGACCCCTCTGATTTTTCATTTTTCTTTGACACTGGAGGAAGGAGACGCTGCTATCTTGCACCAGAGGTGCGTTTATGCTGCTTAAATGTTGTTTGCTTCTTCATTTTATGTTGTGTTATTGTTATTATTTTTTATCAACCTGAATACATAAATGCCCTGGAGTTCTTTATTAAGTTTCATTTGTAATATCATCTATCTTGCAAGTTTTAAAGAGGGGTGATAGTGTTTTTTTTATTCCTTTAAGCTATTAAATTTTGTTTGGTATCCCTATGCATCGATTGTATGATCTTTAGAATATATATATGTAAATGCATATGACATGTATATGTAATATGCCGATGATATGGAAAATTTTATATTTTCGAATGGAGGTAGATAATGTCAAAATCATATGATCTTTAGAACCTATCATTTATCAAGAGTTCATGCTCTTAAAGTAGAGCAGTTAATAGTTATGGTCGATTGATGCAAAAAATGCTTTACTAGTCTACTTCAAACTTGTTGGACAAATAGTTATTTCTGTATTATTGCATTTTCTGTTGAAGTTCAATAAATTTAGTTACCATTAACTTTAAGAAATTAAAAATTGTTGTGATAAATTGATTACGAGTTCTCACTCACTCACCCATACACACACACAAATAGACAAAGAGGATTTGCTGACCTCACTATTGTTGTTTAGAGATTTTATGAGCATGGAGGCGAGGTTCAAGTTACACAAGATGCACCTTTAAGGCCATCAATGGACATCTTTTCTGTCGGGTAAGTTTTTTGGTTTTAATCATAGTTGCCAAAATCGCTAGACCTGCCGTGATTTTCGAATTAGTACGTTGTGTACTGGTTCGCAATTCGGTAACATACCCAATCACTCCAGTATGGCAAGTTGGCTTGTCTTTGGTAAAGACTATGGTACGACGTTTGATCGTCTGGGTTCGGCGATTTGAACGTCTCTGGTACGGTGAATTTATCGACCATTTTTTTGTGGGCGGGAAAGACCAGCGACGATACATACTCTGGTACAGACCTTTAGAATGCTCACTTGTTCATGAATCATCAACGATTCAGTTTCCTAAATCATAATTTGGTGCCATATAATTATGTGTATATATCCATCAATTCCTACAAATTAAGATCACTAATTTTTTCTTCTAAGTTCAACACTTCTTTATAGATTTTGATTATGGAATTTATATTTTATGTTATGAATGGTACGTCGTATTGGTTTGTACTGAATTGAACCTACCCACTCCGTACTGAATACACAGCGAATCGCGTACCCGGTCTGCATACCCGTACTGTAGTGTACCGCGATTTAGGAAACTATGGTTTTAATTATATTTAAAGTTTAAACAGCTAAAGCAATGAAATTTTAGATAAATTGTATTAATCTGTCTTAATTCCTTCTGTGCATCACGAAAGTGAAATTACATGGTATTCTGTTACTGTTCCAATGATATATTGTTATCTGCTTTTGTTACTTTAGGTGTGTGATTGCAGAACTTTTCCTAGAGGGTCAACCCCTTTTCGAACTGTCACAACTACTTGCGTATCGAAGGGGCCAATTTGATCCTAGCCAACATTTGGAGAAGGTACACTTTTGCTATTTTGGTATTAAATTTAAATTTTATATCTCATTAATTGTTATGCATATATGGTGCAGATTCCAGATTCAGGAATCCGCAAAATGGTACTTCATATGCTTCAACTTGATCCTGATTCCCGTTGTTCTGCTGAAAGCTACCTGCAAACATATGCAGGTGTTGTTTTTCCATGTTACTTCTCTCCGTTCCTGCATAATTTGTATTCAAACTTGAATCCCATCAATCCTGATTCTAGGGTAAGAAAGACCCAATATATTGTTTGGTATGCCGGAATGGAATTGACCCAAAAAATGTGTTTATCAGCCATCTAGGAAGGATTACTTAAGGTTGGGGGTGTTCAACTATCATTCCTTCGAGGATGGAATGAAAATTTAGAAAATTTTCAACTTAGTGTAATTGTTAATGTTAAAACTCATAATAACATTAACTAGAATTTTTGCAATATATCAAAACTAAAAATAATTTCCTTACAACAATCTTCTTTTTCCTTAATTCTTTTTATGTCGTTTGAAAGTATACTTACTAAAGTAAAATAAATATTTCAGTTTTTTTCTTAAACATGTCTTGTCTGATTATAATTTGAATTAGGAAATGTCAAAAATGGTGAGAAAAATACATGCCAAACAACATACTTCCATTTTGTGGTCTATTCCATTCCTTTCTCATTCTGTTTTATTGCCCATTTCATTTCTTTCAGCTTCCATTCCATTCAACCAGACTTTGAGTATCTATTTTTGAGGGATAAACTTTATTGTTAACCAGAATGTGTAAAACTCTTTCATGTTTTTTTTGAATCTTTTCATACAGGTAGCAATGCTCCAGCTTTCTTTCCCTGAAATACGAAAACAAATGTTAACCAACAGAACAGGGGAAGAATCTGATATAAATACAAAGATGGAAGATGTTATTCTTTCTGAAAATTCTCAAAATAATAGACAAGGGAAGTTACTTCAGACAATCTCCAATGTTTTCAAGAGAAATCACCATCCGTTTTTAAGAGAAATCACAATGAGTGATTTAAACTCGTTAATGTCTGACTATGACAACCAGTCGGATACTTTTGGAATGCCGTTTTTACCCCTACCACAAGATGACACAAGCTGTGAAGGAATGGTTTTGATTGCCTCATTACTTTGTTCTTGTATAAGAAATGTGAAAACACCTCAATTAAGAAGAAGTGCTATTCTTTTATTAAAGTCATGCTCATTGTATATCGATGATGAGGATCGGCTACAGCGTGTGCTTCCCTATGTTATTGCCATGCTCTCAGATTCATCAGCAATTGTTAGATCGGCTGCTTTGGAAACCCTTTGTGACATTTTACCATTGGTTCGGGATTTTCCTCCAAGCGATGCTAAGATATTTCCCGAGTATATTCTCCCAATGCTCTCCATGCTTCCAGATGATCCAGAAGAAAGTGTAAGGATTTGCTATGCAAGCAATATTTCTAAACTTGCATTAACTGCATATGGTTTTCTAATTCACTCAATAAGCTTAACAGAAGCAGGGGTTCTCAATGATGCGAGTTTAAACCAGAAATCACAAAAAATAACCGGGAAAAATGATGCACAGCTGGCACAATTAAGGAAATCGATAGCTGAAGTTATTCAAGAGCTTGTAATGGGCCCAAAACAAACACCAAATATAAGAAGAGCATTGTTACAAGATATCGGTAATCTCTGTTGGTTTTTCGGTCAAAGACAAAGTAATGACTTTTTATTGCCGATATTACCTGCGTTTCTTAACGATCAAGATGAGCTTTTGAGATCAGTTTTCTATTGTCAGATAATTTATGTTTGTTTCTTCGTTGGTCAACGAAGTGTTGAGGAATATCTTCTACCATATCTTGAACAAGCCTTAGGTGATTTGACGGAGGGGGTAATCGTAAATGCGTTAGATTGTTTGTCGATTTTATGCAAAAGTGGTTTTCTAAGGAAACGGATACTTCTTGAAATGATTGAACACGCGTTCCCGCTTTTATGTTATCCAAGTCAATGGGTCAGAAGATCAGTTGTTTCGTTTATTGCTGCAAGTAGTGAAACCCTTGGTGCAGTTGATTCATATGTTTTCCTTGTTCCTCTAATTCGCCCTTTTCTTCGTAGGCAACCCGCTTCATTAGCTTCTGAAAAGGCTCTTTTTTCATGTTTAAAACCACCGGTATCAAGACAGGTGTTTTACCAAATTTTAGAAAACAACAGGAGTTCAGACATGTTAGAAAGGCAAAGGAAAATATGGTACAACAATTCACCATCCTCAAAATCTAAACAATCTGAAAATGATGATGTGTACCAGAAAGGGGTTCGTGAGTTGGATCAAATAAAAATGTGGCCTGATCGAAAGCCCGTCATGGGCACTATACACCAGTCATTTTCTCTTGGTGAAATTGGAAACTTTGCTAGATCCGCTTCGGGTTCAGTGGATATCTTGGATCCTTTATTTTCAGATAAGTTAAAGTTTTCGGGATTTATGTCACCACAAATGAGCGGTGCAAATAGTTTAATCGGTGATAAGTCTTCAGACGGTATACCATTATACTATTTCAAATACGATAACAAGAAATCACCACCAGGAAACACTCGATCAGCGCCGGAATCCTTTTCGTCAACTGCAGATCCTCAACTTCACAGAGTGGTACATGAGCTGGAAGATCGTGAACCTGATCAAACAGTCCATGTCAGCCACAAATTTCAAGAACTCCATGTCAGCAACAAGTTTCAAGAAACAGGACCTCTAAAAGGAATCTCTGTTATTGTAGATGATAACTCCAACTCCCCGGTAATTCCTGATTCTGGGTGGCGCCCCCGTGGTGTGCTGGTGGCACACCTACAAGAACACCGTTCAGCAGTCAACGACATGGCACTTTCAACAGACCAGACATTTTTTGTTACCGCATCTGATGATTCCACAGTTAAAGTTTGGGATTCTAAAAAGCTGGAAAAAGACATATCATTTAAATCAAAATTAACTTATTGCCTAGATGGAAGCCGGGCACTTTGTACCACAATGATACATGGGTCAGCCCAAGTTGTTGTTGGGGCGTCTGATGGTACAATTCATACATTTTCAGTCGATTACATCTCTCATGGGCTTGGATCTGTTGTAGAAAAGTATTCTGGAATCACTGATGTTAAAAAAACTAACATTAAAGAAGGTGCTATTCTCACCCTCTTAAACTACACTTCAGGTGGTGGTGATGATGGTAAAATGTTTCTTTACAGCACCCAGAGTTGCGGGATACATTTGTGTGATACAAGAGAAAATAAAAATTCATGGAACACGAAAGTGGGTCCCGAAGAAGGATATGTGTGCGCGCTTGTGGCCAGCCCATGTGGCAATTGGATTGTTTCTGGTTCTTCGAGGGGTGTTTTAACGTTATGGGATTTGAGATTTGGTATACCAGTTAATTCATGGCAGTGCTCTGTTGCATGCCCGATAGCCAATATGTGTCTTTTTGTTCCTAATCAGAGTTCCTCAGTATCTACAACAGTTAGGCCACTTGTTTATGTTGCAGCAGGCTGTAATGAAGTTTCTTTGTGGAATGCAGAAAATGGGAGTTGTCACCAGGTATATTTACTCATTTAGTCATTTGGGCTTCAGTCTATATAGTTTTTATTTATATTTCTTTCTGTCTATGTAATAATTTTTGCATGCATTTTCAAATGGATTGTGAGATATTGAATAATATAATTGAGCTGTAATGGAATGGGCCAGGTATGTTTCTAAATCTTTGAAGTTGATTGAAGTCGACTGAACTGCCCAAACCAAAGTAAGGCTGTTTGGCCGATTTATATATATATATATATATACATATATGTATATAGATTCAGTTTACGGTTTGGTTTTGATGGTTCGGATGTTGTATAGAAAGGTGTTTGGGTGTGCCTTTTTAGCTTAAAGTTGTAATAACTAGATAACTAAATGTCAATGTTTGTGATAAGACCTACAATTTGAGTTAGCAAAATAACCAACTCAGATTCGATTGATAAGCCTGATTCAAGATAGGTGATCTCCAATTTCGGAGTACAAACTGACTAATAATATCAAAGATAACAAAATACAGAAACAAAGGACTGAACATATAGTAAAAACCATCCTAAAACTCCCCTAATAACTTCCGACAAAACCTCCCACTTCCTCCCTTAATTGGGAACTGTAACTATCATGAGTTATCACACTGTAACTATCATGAGTTATCACAGGTTGGGGTTTGGATTGGGTTTGGTTCATGGGTTGGACCCAATATTGATTAGCTGGGTTTGTATCAATACTTCCAGCTTGGAGAATGAATTGTCCTCAAGTAGAATCGAAACGGCACGAGAAGAGTTCTGCTATCAAAATCCTTTGATGGTGTCATTGTAGCAGAGGGGGCATGTTACTGTAACAGCTGGTGTGAGGTTCTAGTAATGCGGCTGAATGTACTAGAGCTGCTGGACATTAGCCAAAACCGGCTTCCCAGCTTCTGTCCTTCGTAATTATATGTTTGGCCATCAATTGAAAAGATCAAGAGCATCTCCTTCCAATTTGCTTGGATCGTGTGGAGAGTGGCTAGCCATTGGATTCCTGACACGACTTCTGCATGACTAAGAGCAAACAAATAAATATCTTGGGTGGTCTTGATCTCAAAAAGTTGGATTGGAATGTACCGGAGAGTGTGAGGTTCTAGTACTAGTAATGTGGCTAAATGTACTGGAACTGCTGGACATTAGCCAAAACCGGCTTCCCAGCTTCTGTCCTTTGTAATTATGTGTTTGGCCATCAATTGAAAAGATCAAGAGCATCTCCTTTCAATTTGCTTGGATTGTGTGAATAGTGGCTAGCCATTGGATTCTTGACATGACTTCTGCGTGACTGAGAGCAAACAAATAAATATCTTGCGTGATCTTGATCTCAAAAAGTTGGATTGGTATGCCTCGACATAGTTGGTTACGATTAATGATATCCCCATTCCCGATTTGCACATCAAAAGGAGTCTCAAATTGGTTTATTAACTTCATCTACCTGACGAGTGTAACTGCGATAGAGTTTTGCGTTCACTGTGTTGTGTTGTGTTAGGTTTCAAGTAGCGTAGCGGAAAACGCTTAACTCATACATGCACACGAAAGCAAAGAAAAAACATACACAAATGATATAACGTGGCTCGGTCGATGTGATCTACGTCCACGGGTTGCAACTAGGGATTCTTTATTGATTAAGTGTTGAAGATTACAATTACATGGCTATGCTTTATATAGAAAAAACAATTAGGTTAAAATGCCTAGCAGGATTAGCGCAGCCGACCCTAAACTTCCCAGTGGCCTACGTTCCAGGCTCATTGCATTGTAGACTGTACGCAGCTTATGAATCCAAACGTCTGCCTTGAGTTTGTCCTCGCACTCATTTAGAAATACCCTGGGAGACAATGGTCAGGCTAATTAGAGACTCCAGAAGGCTGTTTTGCGGCTCTTAACAGTATTCTTGCACCGTTGTGGTTTGCTTAATGTTGCAAAGACGTTCATCCGGGTTTTGAAATTCAATGGGTTCAAAGTTTTTCTGCAAGGCATGTACGAGGTTTCCCAAAATAACGACAGTTGATCAGCTGAGAAGTGAGAACCAAGAGTAGAAGTCCAAAGCATCGTCTTTGATATGCATAGATGCAACATCTACCCTCTCATTGTCGGGTATGTTGTAATAATGGAAGTACTTCTCCTCTTTAAGGACTCAATTCTGTGGATCACTATCACTAAATGTTGAAAAATCAATCTTATTGTAGGGTTTATATTGCTTGCTGTGATTCCATGATGCCTCCCATCCTTGACCTTTCCGAACTGCTCGACTTCCCTTGGAATCGGTTTGATTTCTAAGCGCTGCCATATGTGCCTTAAGTGATTCCATCAAGTAAAACTTAGCAGCAGTGAGTGCTAACTGTGCTGCAAATGGATCAGAATGACTTCCACTGGATTCGTTTTGATTCTGGTCTGCTCCATCTTTGCATTTTGTGTCTTGGCAATGGAACCAATTGTTAAGACCTGCAATTTGAGTTAGCAAAATATCCAACTGAAATTCGATTGATAAGCCTGATTCGAGATAGGCAATCTTCAATTTCAGAGTACAAACTGACAAATAATATCAAAGACAATGAAATATGAATACAAACGACTGAAAATATAGGAAAAAGTATCCTAAAACTCCTCTAATGAATTCCGAGAGGTTATCTAGGTTTATCTCCCACATCCCCATTTAATTGGGAACTGTAACCAACATGGGTTATCATGACTTGAGGTTTGTATTGGGTTTGGTTCATGGGTTGAATCCAATTTTGATTAGCTGGGTTCGTATCAGTTTGGCAAAATTTGTGTACTTAAAGAAATTTTTATATAAAATGAACAGAAAGTTGCATTTATATTTTATTTTTTATGTTCCCTAATTCTTTGAGGTTTATTTCTTATATTGCTAGTTTTTTCTCTCTCTATTTCTGTTTCTAAAAGTTGCTGGTTTGTTTTCTGTGCAGGTACTGAGGATTGCAAATAACGATAATGATACCGAGACGTCCGACCTACCCTGGGCCCTGGCCCGCCCAACCAACAAGACACATTTGAAAGTAGATTCTAGAAGGAATGTAAATTTCAAGTATAGAGTTGATGAACTGAATGAACCTCCTCCACAATCACCTGGAATCCGTTCACTGCTTCCATTACCTGGTGGTGATCTGTTAACGGGCGGCACAGACTTAAAAATTCGACGATGGGATCATTCTAGGTATCTGTTTTATTTTTTTTATCTAGTTTTATTTTATTTTTATCTAGTTGTCTCATTAAAACATAATTATTACTGTATTGCCACTGACCTTTGCTTTTTCATTTATGCAGCCCAGAGCGAACTTATTGCGTTTGTGGTCCATCAATTAATGGTGTTGGAAACGAAGAACTTTATGAAACCAAATCCAGTTTCGGAGTGCAAATTGTTCAGGTTTGTTAATTTTGAAAACCTTCATCCCCCCTTAAGAAAATATGAAGTAATAAATAGGTATATTAGATATTTAGTATCTTAGACCATCTTCATTGCATGCAATAAAATATACCTAAATGGTGAAGACTATCACAACCAAAATACCAAAATGATACAAATTTTGGTGCAACACTCTTCATCACACTAAATTTTCATAATCCATGTATTAAAGCATTATTTCACAAGCAAATTTATTGAAATCTTTAAGATGAACAAACAAACTAGCAAGCAATTCCAGTAAAATCTCACTAATCAGTAGGATGTGGAAGGGGTGAGAAGAAAACAAATCTTATCCCTATCCTAATGAGATATTTTAATGAATAATTTGATTGAAAGAAAATAGTGTGTTAGTAACTATGTAGTCAAAAACCCCAAGACGTGTGCCACGATCCCAAAACAAAGCTAAACCTAGGAATAATGCCTCTGGAAGGTCTAGGCCCATAGCTGGGCTGTTTTTTACAAAAGCGAGAGAAAACTAGGATTTAATCAAGGTGCGAGCTCACAAAGTTGAGGACTTTTTCAAAATAAGGCGATCTTATCTTTTTCTTATTCTTTTCTTTGTTTTGATTTTATTTAATAACTAGAGATTAGCTCTAACTCCTAAAACCTAGAGATTTTAGGCAATTATCAATCATTTATTAGTTTTTGAGTACTAACTGAATTATTTGATAGAAATAAAGATTGAAACAAAACAGTTAATAGAATTAAAGAAACTTAGTCGGACACATTGGAGATGGCAAGTCTCCAATTACAACGAACTTCATATAACAAAACATAGGATTTGTATCAATTATCTTATATGCTAATAATAGATTTTTTTTTATATTTGTGAAACATAATAAGTTTAAATGGCGCCCCATTTGTGGTGCACGCATATAATGTACATATGTGTGGGCCATCAAGGGGGCAAAAGTAAAATTGAACTAATTTTAACGTTATTCTACTTATTTTGTGAAAATAACGTTAAAAGCGTTGGGTTGATCAACTTCAAACGATAACTTTGAGCCGGGGACTCCTTCGGAGCAGCCTCTCTATCCTAACTGGGATAAGGGTAAGGTTTGTGTGCATCTTTCCCCTCCAGATCCTACTGAATAGTGGGAATATACTTGTTTGTTTATTATTAATTTTACATGCATAATAAAATTTTATCTTTTTTTCACCTATTTGCGCTTATTTTTCCTCGGCTCCTCGCATTTTATGTGTCTTGCGCCTAGGCACCAGGTGAGGCCTTTGCGTTTTGAGTGCGCCCATTGCCTTTGACAACATAGGTTAGCAAGTGCACAAAAGTTGACATTAAAGCCAGGTACATGCATTACATATGCAAAATGTGTATTACATGTTCATGAGGAATCTAGGGAGGGTTCAATGACTCTACTATGTGCTCTAGAGAAAACTCATTCATAGCCAACCTCATTGATGCCAACCTCCTCCATCTGAAGGTGAGATGTTGTAAAGAAATTTTAAGCAATCATCGTTGTGGTCATGAGGCATGGTTGGCCACTGATTTGGATCAGCTTGTGACCAAAATTAAAAATGAAACTTTTTTTTTTTTTTTTTTTTTGTAATAACACTACCCCTTTAAAGGTTATTGAAAGTGAGATTTGTCAATTGGAATCCAAGTGTCAACTGGCAATAACAAACTAACAATCTAAAATTTGTTAGTAGATGACCAACAGACCAAAACTATACCATCACCAATGTAGCATGTTGGTGGAGATTAATTCATGATGATTTGGAAGTGGAATGAAAAAATGAGATGTGTTATGATGCATTATCTTTGTATTGAAATATGTGTTATTTACGCCTTACATAAACTTTACTTTATTAACTATAGGAATCGAAAAGACGACATTTCGAAACCAGACCGAGCGGAAAAGCAGTTCTTGCAGCTGCTGCCACCGACACGGGTGGGTGTCACCGTGACTCTATCCTTTCTCTTGCCTCTGTCAAATTGAACCAGCGGCTACTGTTATCAAGCAGCAGAGATGGCACTGTTAAGGTTTGGAAATAGTGGATGTAATGCTACTACCACTAATAATGGTGATGATTACTTGTACATATTTATGTTATATAAATATCATTACTATATAAGTTTAGCATCTAGGTTATCAGCTCCTGTATTTTTTTTATCATGGTTGATATATTTTGATCACCTTTTAACATGTAAATTCTGCCAGTACAATTGTCACTGATTCTAATTTTTCATGGTTGGTATTTACACCGTGAGAGGTTGTAAGAAATACTTAGTTATATATACAACTGGTCATGATGATAGTATTTACTCCATGTTACGATGTAAGAAATACTTATTGCCTTATGCAACGTATTATTTTTGTATTTACCCATTTTTAAGGTGTAGGTGGTATAAATTATCATGACAAGGGTATTTACATATTTCTTACACATGTGAGGTTTTTAAAAAATTGTGAATGGCTGCTCTTATAATATCCTTGCGTTTGTGTTTCCAAATGTCATGGTTAGTTTTTAATGTATTTAATTAATTTGTAGTTCTTATTTTCTTTTTTTAAATAAATTTCATTTTGATTAATATAGTATTCTAGGTTCCACTCATGCATATATATAATCTTTTTGAAGTGTCATTTTCTTGATGTAGTTTGACTAGAATTGTCATTTTAGTCCCGTAGTCTCAAATTAATTGCCATTATAGTCTACTTAACCTAACGTTGTTAGATTTAATGTTATAACTAAGGCAAAAATGTCTTTAATATTAGCCTATAAGAATTAAAATTAAAATTCTTAAATTTTACGAATTTTTTTTTCTCAACCCTTAATATAATCTCCAACACAGTCACGTTAATCCTCATGCCTAACTTTGACATGGATGTTTTGGCTTTATGTTCAAATTGTCATTAAATCTTAAAATCAAGTTTTTGTCTTTCAAATGCCCTCCAAGTTATCTTTTTCTTAACTTCTTACATAAATTTAACATGGTTGCATTGGTCTTTTCGTCTAACTTTGACATGGTGTTTTGGGTTTATGTCCAAAATTTTCTTCAATATCAGAAATCAAGTTTGTCTATCAAATGCCAGAGTCTTCCCAATAGCCTTTATCATCTCTAAAAATGCAGCTAACAAAATCGCATGCATAAAACTTCCATTAAGTTTAACTAGAAACATCCAAAGTCACCATAAACAAGAAAATATCATTAAACACTATAAATAAACAAAAACAAAGAAAAGACTATAAAATATTCATTTGACTCATAATCTAGTGCGTTGCAACAAAATTAACCAAAATGATCACATCACCAAGGTTTAAAAGAATGGATGCAAGCCTTGAGGCATTTTTTTTAGACTCATGAGACGTAAGTCTCGAGGCTTGCCAAGGCATAAGCCTCGAAACAATATTGAAAAATAATTAAAATTACATATACATTTCATAAAAGTTGCACTTTAACATAAAACAAACGATAAATAGATATGTCTTATCAACACCCGTGAATGATAAATCACATGGAATGAGTTTTTTTTATATATCTTCAATTTTCAATCAACATCTTCCACAAATTTTACGAACGGAAGCTCATATTTTCATATACGTCACTCTATAGAACTGTACATGAGATTTTCCCCTAATACGGGTTCTTGCTAAGATGGAATAGACCTATTAATATGCCCAAAGTCCCTACCGCAATATGATGAGTGGCTATTCCTTCCAGAAAAGGAATTTATTGATTCTCTCCCAATTGGTTGGTTTTAGGTGAAAGAAGTATGACCGTTTTACCAGTAGTTGAAACCTGATTGGGAGACGTGTCGGATATCGCAATTTAAACACAAAAATACTTCAACAAGCAAATTTAATAATGATATGAGGTTAAATGTTATAAAACTCATCCTCCTGCACATCAATCTCAACATTATCGAACAACAACATGTGTGAGGCCCCGATCCCAGGCAACCCCACGTGCGTTGGTCTCGTCATAACACATAGCTCTTTAAACTAAAAACGTTCATAAATAGCAGCGGAACTTAAACATAACGTCAAACATGAAATAATGTCTTAATTTAAACATAATTGATTGCCAATGCCACCGGACTCTCTTTATCTGAATGCCTGAGCTCCATACCTTCTCTGACCAAAGCTTAACCTGACATACATGCTAAATCAAGTCAGCTTACGCTGGTGAGTTCTAGTTTTCATAAAACATCATAACCATTTTGTTAAGTTAAAATATACTTAACATAAAACATCATCACATACATAACATATCTTATTCATAACATACATAACTGCACATGACATAGCTTAAACACATAACGTGCCTTTCCTCATAGCATACCTACATAACATATATATATCCTCATAACATCATTCATACGGTGAAGGAATTTCACAGTCAACTGCTGAACTAAAGTCAGACAGGCTTGCGCAGCACAAGACTCTATAACTATCAACACGCAGCTGATAACTCATACATGTATAAGATTTCTTTAACACTATCAACACGCAGCTGATAACTCATGCATACATAAGATTTCTTTAACACTATCAACCCGCAGCTGATAACTCAAGCATGCCTAAGATTTCTTTAACTGAACTGGCGACACATAGTCGACAGGCCTGTTCTTTCACAGGACTTCTGCCTGTTCTTTCACACGACTTCTGCCTGTTCTTTCACAGGACTTCTGCCTGTTCTTTCACAGGACTTCTGCCTGTTCTTTCACAGGACTTCTTAACACATCAACCGAAATTGACGGCTTATACCGGCATAAGACTCCATACTTACCCAGTAACAAGTACTGGAGCTACCATACTTACCCAGTAACAAGTACTGGAGCTACCATACTTTCCCAGTAACAAGTACTGGAGCTACCATACTTACCCCATACGAATATGGGAGCTACGTCATACTCATCCCGTAACAAGTACGGAAACAACCCTCATTCATCATGACATGTTATGCTAGCACTGTATCATTAGTCAACATAACATCGTAACGTTATCCTAATAACATAGGATAAGTACTGGAGCAACCATACTTACCCCATAACGCGTATATGGGAGCAACGTCATACTTACCCCGTAACAAGTACGGGAGCAACCATACCCAGTTATAGTCCTGGTTGACTATCATTCGTTCATCTTCCTATAACACGTATAGGAACATCATTCCTTTATCATTCATGACACACTAGCGTCATATGATCATTCATCGTATTCATCATAACATCATAACATTTCATGCTAGTCTCTTAGCATCATGACATCATCACATTGTCCTAATATCTTAGGAATCATCATATTATGTCATGCCAGTATCATTTCGTCATACTATCATAACATCCTAGCAATGAATATACATTATGCTATCATCATATCATCAGATCATACATTCTGCCATTCATGAACTTTTCATACTTGCATCTTATCATCATAGCATTCTGCCCTAGCAGCACTTGCACATATCATATCATAACATCTCATGCTAGCATCTTTATCATCATATCATCACTTACATGTTACAATAGAACCTATTCCTAGTATCCCACATCATACCTTCATCCTAGCAGTCTAGGATTTCATTATAGCTTAACATCTGTAATCATCCTCATAGCATGTTATCATACCTCTCATCATCATGTCTTACTAATATGAACACATCATACTTAGCATATCATCATGTACAAATCATATTAACAAATTAACACGCATACATATTCATGGCATATCATTATCCATTTATCGTCATCTTAAGAACACAACATCATGAACATAACGTTAAGCATGTATGCCAGCCCAAAACATTAAACATAAAAATAGGGCGTCTAGAACTCACCTGATGTCGCACCGTAGCGAAATCACTTACAACCGTTGCTAACGTATAGTCCTGCATTTGTTTACGTATAATATGTTATATACATATTAACTTCCAGATTAAATCTTTCTGAACGTCCAATGTCAAAACATTGCCTTGATAGTCGTCAAATAGTTAATGTTGTTGATTATCATGCTAAAACAGGTTCCTAGACAGGTTAATGGCTTAGAACTGATCAATCCTTGTTATTGATTACCCAGATATCATGAAATATCACAACGTAGCATTAGAATAGGTTTAACAACCATGTTTAACATACTGATCTGCCTGTTATCATAAACATCAGATATTCGTTCCAGTGAGTATGTTAATGATTGTGATTAGTTTGAAACACTTGGATTTAACCTTGCGTGTCAAGGATCAATCAAACTAATCATCTATCTTGTCATAATTAAATGGTTTAAACCACTATAACCATTGTTATGATTCCATGCAAATCGGGCATTACAACGGCTCAAAACAAGGATTTACCCGTTAACAGTTCGAGTTCTTCACTTAAAATCCATCCTAGCCATCATCTAGGCAATAATCAACAACCCTAACTATATCATCAAGTTCAGAAACAAGATTTAATCAATCATAACCAATCTAGAAGGTTAGAATGAACCGTTACCTCTTCAGACGGAGTTTTGTGCGTAACAAGACGATCCGGACTTGTATTAACGATCCTTGGTGCGATCCACTTGATCCAGAGGCTTCAATATAGAGATTGGATGGCTTGGAAGATGGTTTTTCGTGTGTGGGGTGCTGATCATCGAAGATAAGATCAAAAAATGAGATTTCATGATGAAACTTGACTTTTTAAGCAATTTTCGCGATCTGATGACCTCAGGCGCATCGCCTGACTCGGGACGCCGAGTTGGGGCGTACCGCGCGGGTCCATGGCGGCCAGATTTTTGTCTTATCTTCGTTTCGCGATTCCGGGAGCATACGAACTCCGTTTTGCGCACGGTTTTCGCCTACGTTCACGATTTTTCGAGCTCTTTCCAATGGTTATAATCTCAAGACCTAAAGAGTTCAAAACATTTGACCTCTAATCTATTGCTATATTCGATTCAGTGTATCTTGAAATCGGAGCCTCGTTTCACGATTTCGCTTACACTCATTCTCTTCATTTTCGAGTTATGATTCTAACCTGAAAATTTTGAGTTGTCACCCATATCATCGTGGATTTCAAACACGATCAAATGTGCTTATTTCTTTGATAACGCAATTCTTCGAACGTCAATAGTTACCGAAATCTCGCACATTTATTTTTAGATTGCTAGATTTTCGGGTGTTACAACATGAGATTTCATAGTATACAGAAATTAGGTACCATGAGAAGGAATATTGCAGTTCAAATTTGGCATCATCTTATTATCGAACAGACAAAAGCGATGAAATATATTGGCTATAATTGAAAAGGGAAGATCAAACAAAGCTAGGTAGAACCTTGGAGCGAAGAGCAGACGAAACTGAAGCCAAACAGAACCTGAGTCGAACCTTGGAACCCTCATTGGCAATAACATTCATTGATGGTACACAAGAAACATTTACAATAATTGACCTTACACTATGTATGGTCATCATTACCACATGTGTGCCCATCATTGGCAATAACATTCATTGGTGGTACACAAGCACCATTTGCAATAGTTGACCTCACACTGTGTATGGCTTATGCATCTTGCCTAATGATGGTATTTCACAACCAATTTTTAGTCATTCAGGAAACATAGTGTCAACCTCAACCTCCACATTTAGATGAGCGTGAGTTTTTCTTTGACAAACAAGCTAATCATTGTGCCCTCGACTACATCTTCTGCAATCATTACTTACTTATTTGTGTTTTGTTTTAGCATTCACATGATAGATGATAGTCCAGAGAAAACAATGACACATAAATCACTAATACCAGTTGGATAGGATGCTTTTAATCATTTATTTATATTTTTTTGATTCTATTACATGTCATGCTATTACCAAAACACACAACTAAATTTATAGTACGCTATCATAGGCACTTGCATTGGAATTATGTTCTCCTCTCGAACGTTCACCTTATCATACCTTTGACAAACCAAATAAGTTTATATATAGGGTATATGTAGGAGCAAGTCCCAGCCACCAACCTACCACACCTTTGATCCATCTCTAGTACATTGCTGATCACATTCGAGATTAGAACATTTCCTTTAGAATGACTGTTATCATGAATGTCATTCGCATCAGGCTATCCGTACTAGCAACTTCCTGTGCTCCTAGAATCCTAGTTTAAGTCTAGACATGGATGGTATGTCTAAATCTCTCAATAAGGCTCTGATACAAACCTCTGACGCCTTGATCCCATGCTCCTGAGATTACACCACTAAAAAATGTTGGAATTACTACAAAACATAAAGTTATACAGAGTTAAAAGGCAGTGAAATTAAAAACTTGAAGTTATATTACTCACGGGTAATTTTCATTCAAGAAAAATTATAATATAGTAGGTTCAAATTAAGACAGTACAAAATATCCTGGACAAGCCTTCCTTATGCAAGTTATGCCTGAGCATTTCTTTTGCTACATGAGGCCTTATTCCTTACCGATATACATACTCAAACAAGTCACTTAAAAATGGCGAGTTTTAAGTTTTACAAATAATATTCCGCATGCAATTTAGTCATATGCATAAAACATACTTTAAAAAAATTAATGAATAAAATGTATAGCATCATAAATAAAAAAAATTATACTATTTATGCATTCCCTACTAAAGCATTATTCCAGAGGTCACGCACCCTTTGAAGTGATCGTCACCACTTATTTAGGTCCTTTGTTATAATATGTCTTGACACTCTTATTTTAAGTATTCTTATTGAAAAGTATAATGAGTTTAAAAACCATTTTACAAAATATTTTCTTTACACCTTTATTCAAAACATTTTCACTGCTACATGCAGTACGAATACATGTTCTAGCACTGTAGCGCTCAACTGTTGCCCAACAACAGCCGGACTTCGAAACCACCTTTTCTGCTCAATTGTAGCCAAGACTTTCAAAATCATTTACTCCTCATCCGTAGTTGAGACTTAAAAATTCTTTACCCAACTGCGTTCGACTTAAAATAATTTTTTTGCAAAATATTTTTATAGAATGCATATTAGTCCAAAATGATAAAGCATTTAAAACACGGCTACGAAGAACTCACTTGACTTGTATAATACTTGATCGCTATAAACTCGGTCCTCTAGTGTAACCATTAGTGTTTTCATCTAAATTCCAAATTTTAATAATGTCAAATTTCTAACAAAAGAAAACTACGAGACTCTGAAAGCCATATATATATATTATGATCTAATGCCTCAAGATCCTTCTTAGGCTTTTAGGTTAAGAGGCTTATTTAGTTTAACATAACCTTATATATATATATATATATAAGGTTATGTTAAACTAAATAAGCCTCTTAACCTAAAAGCCTAAGAAGGATCTTGAGGCATTAGATCATAAATCAAAGGCTATGATTAAATCAAGTTGTTAGAGGAAAATGACTATTTTTGTTGACTTTTTATCAGGTTCTCCCACATTCTTTAAAACGTTCATAACTTTTGCATACGAAATTATTTTTTTGAAAAAAAATATATCATAAAAACCAGCATTTTTTATCTTCACAATTAGTATAGTGTTACTATAGGAAAAATTTTGTTTTTTTAGTTCATTGTGTCTTTTGTAAGATGACAATGACAAAGATGATGATGATAAGGAAGAGAAAGAAAAGGAAGACAATGATGATGACAAAGCTGACAAGAAATATGACAAGAAGGATGATGATGATGATGATGATGATGATGATGATGATGATGATGATGATGATGATGATGATAATAATGCAGGTGGAGATGTGGGTCAAGGAGCAAGTTCCTCAAGACAACAGGAGGATGAACGTGCTAAGGATGTTATAGGAGGTGATGATGCAGAGAATCCACCATCCTTAGAGAAGCCTCTAGATGATTTTGTTGATTTATTCGAGGACCTTCCTAAGAATTTCATGTTTGAGGGATTTGGAGTTGAACCTAATGCAGCAGGTCTCGGAAATTTGTATGCTGATGTCACTATGGCTTCTGTATTCGATGCTGTATGTGACCAGGAAATGAAGGAGTTTGCCGAATCCTCTACGGGAGCATCCGCAGAAGAAGAACAACATAACATCATAATCGGCAACGTCTCCAAGGATCTTATGTTGACTACTTGTATGCTCACAAGTATGTCAATCCCCAAGGACAGGAAGTTGCATCGCTAGAGAAGATGATTGATAGCTGGTTTGATAGACAAAGCGATTGGAATCCTGCTCCTCATGAGGTGCAACAAACCTGGATGGGTGAAGATACTTCTGAGTTGACTGAGGCCACATACACCACCAGCTCCTGTGATCTGTACGGTGTGCGAAATGAAAGATCCAATGTCACATGCTGGATGTATGACAAGGACAAGCAACTTTATCTTATCAAAAGGATGAATGGGAAGTTAGAGTATTTCAGGAGGCCTCAAGAATTCTACTCGATGCAAAAGTTTGACCTCAGATGCATCAACAGTGCCATGTTCTTCAATCCTTCTTAAGGACCAGTGCGACAAAGACTTCCCAATCATGAAGATGGCTAAAGGAAAGAGATTTGTTTCTACATGTATACTGGATCCGGTCAAGAAAGAGCCATGTATCTATTACAAGTATCCTCCACCGGCCACAGAGAAAGCCGTCCCAGTGTCCATGAGAGTCCCTAGCAATTCACTGGTGAACTTCTTGTCTTTGTATTTGATGAGAAGACTCTCGCTGCCGTTATCCTCAGAAATAAGGACGAAATCAATGACATTGACATGATTTTGGATCCCATGGACCTTCTGAAGTATGGTAAAGAAGATATGAAGAAGCTTCACGACACGCCTATCAGAGTCTATGGCGATTGGGATGAAGAGGCAAAACCCTTCACCAGGGTTGTTGCATTTGCAATGGAAATGAAGCTTTATGCCGGTGCAGGTCCTCACTCGGTCTCACTTCCTATCAGTTGACCTCATCAGTTCAGGGGGAGTTTGTAGAGCCCAATCAGAGACAAAGACTGACAAAGTCAACCTGTGATGAGCTGAAGACCTGATTTTGACTATTTTCGTGTACTATTAATTTCGTGTACTTAGATTTTCGTGTATAGGGTTCGAGTACTCCTAGAATAGTATATATAGACGTATTTTGTACTGTTCTAGGTTGGATTCCCGAGGCAAGTGCTCTCTAGACGTACTGAGGCACTGTTCTTGCGAACTTTACGAAATATACTGTAACACCCCGATCAATGGCGGAAACATCGAGGCGTTCACGAAGTGTAGATTGTTCAAAAGCACAAGGTACTATATTGTAATTACTTACATTCAATGTCATTACAAAATATTACAAATCAACAAAACTAACTATTATCAAATAAATACATTGAATATTTAGTTTTTATAAGATAAAAATAAATCTTAAATATTACTATTATAAAGCATTTACAATAAATTTTTTAACAATAAAATCTTAGATGTAATTCTTCGTATTTTTGTTTATGATGTGTGTGTGTGTATATATATTTAATCGAACTAATCTTAATTGTTATTATTTTTTTTTAAAAATTACTTTATAGATACTTAAACTTCATTATTATTATTGGTCTTGCTAATATTATGGGGATTATATATATATATATATTTAATGAATTGTATTATGAACAAAATTTCGAATTTTTAAATAAAAACTTTGAAATTACATATTTTATCGAAATGTTACAGTCTTCCCTACTTTTAGAAATTTCGTCCCGAAATTAATAAAAAACTGTTAATTTGGTCTTCGTGTTCTAACGTGATCTCACGACAATGTTTCGATTCCTAAAAAGAACTTGAGTGATCGAAATTTGGCTTTGCGTTAGTAGCGATCCATGATCAAATTATTAAAGCGAACATCATCAGGTAGTACGTGTAAAATTTTTTTTGTAATAAACGTTGAAAATTATATATATATACATATATATATATATATATATGTTTTCATAACTGTTTGTCGATTTATGTCTGTTGAATTTAGTAACCCAAAAGGATACTCTATCCTACTTTAGTTAATTTCCTTATTAATTCCTATTGAATTCTGGTTAGAGTATTCTACCATTTATTAACAATGTTTATGTATAGGGTATATGTAGGGCGAACCCAGCCACCAACCCACCACATTGTCAATGTTAGAAAGTTTCCCCGAGTCAGAACCTAGAGTGATTTTCATTTAACTAAGGTCATTATTTTAATTAATTAGGGTTTGTATTATATTTTGTATTTCAAATTTATGTAATAGAGTGACGGTAAGCAAGGAATAGGTTGTTATTCTTAGTGTGAGCATTTTGTTGTTTGTGATCAATTAAGAGGATAATGAAATCTTCCAATTCACATATAAAACCACAACTTGTGATTTAATCACAACTCCTAGTCACGAATTACAATTGACAATTAGGTTACGTATCCGTCTTTCCTGTTTTCATTGCAACAATGAAAATCACTTGGTTGTTTCGATGTGAGAAGATTAACTAAGGCTTTTGTCGGATACACACCTAGTCTTAGTATGCAAGAATTTATTGATTCAACTACAAGCTTTTACTTTGATTACCTTATTGACACACTCAAAGTTATGAAACCTAACATTGGTCAAGCTTTCGGTGCTACTCCTAAAATATTGTTGGTGTTTATATATAGGGTATACCAAGCCAACCAACACACCAATCATACTTTGAAAGCATACCAATCACCTACCAATACCACACAACACAACATGTTTTATTTTGTTTGATGTTTACATGTAGTTGACCCTATAGATCTAATTCAAATCATATTGTATTTACTAAAATTAATTTCTTGATAATAGCACTCAATCTATGAATCTCAACATTGGTCAAGCTTTCAGTTCTACTCCCAATGTAGTGTTGGTGCTTATATATGGGGTATACCTCAGCCAACCCACCACATCAACAATACTTTGAAAGCATACCAATCACCTACCAATACCACACAAAATAAAAATGTTTCATATGATAAAATTTTAAAAGAAGTTTACATATTGTTGGCCTTATAAGCACTGTTGTAAAAGTCGGCCTCCAAGGCCGAGTACTCTCCGAGTACTCGCTCCAAGGAGTTGTTCCGAGGCCGAGTACTTCCTGAGTATTACCCGAGTACTCCCACCTAGGGCCGAGTACTCTCTGATTACTCTCTCCAATGATCTATTCCGACCTAGGAACGCCTAACGACTTTTGCAACCATGCTTATAAGTATGGTTCATACTTTTTAGCCAACTGAGTTTACATTTATCGTCCCAAAGTTTTCAACAATTGTGTCCTTTATCTCGCATTCATAGGATTTACATGTATTGCAAATTCTCGTTCCGTGTGCACCCGTAACGAAAATTTGCCTTGCATGTTTACCCTACTTGCTGATTTTTGGCACAACTGGGTGGATACAAGATCACCAACATTCGCAATACAAACAAGTATAATATAATAAATAGAATTATCATCAAAATCTTAAACATTAAATGATAATTAAATTCTAGTATTATGTTCAACCAACTAAAACCTCAAATTACAAAGAAATATAAAACTTTATTAGTCTTAGAATCATAGTAGCACAGAAACCTAATAGTCCTTAATCGATAATGTATCGTTCTCCATGTCTTGGTTAGTTTGAGGGGCTTGAACATTAAGTTGGAAAGTCCATGCCCTTGTAACCCTTTGATCATTGCCCACAAGCTTTGGGCATTTGTTTCTAAGGTGATTAGGGTCACCACACTCGTAGCAAGCTCTTCCATTGGTTAAAGCAGGAGCAGGTGCAGCTGGTGGTTGGTTCAATTGTGGAGCAGTTTGACCTTGTTGCACAATTTGCCCATTTCTGCAATAGTTAGCAAGATGGCCATACCTTCTACAGTTGGTGCAAACTCGGCAAGGTCGGTTTGTGGCATGGTGGTATCCACAAGTAGTGCAGAGTGGATGATCCCCCACATACGGCTTGTTGGTTTGTTTGGGTGGAGGTTGTTGGTTCACAGGTAAAGCAGGGATAACAGGGGTTGTCATAGCAAAGTTTTTAGCCTTTCGTTTGCGATTATTGAGATTTGTGTCATTGGAAGATTCGGTTTTGACCTCCTTAGAAGGTTCATCAGCAGCTGACTTACCTTCCACCTTTTTGGCTGCTTTTCTAGTTAAGGTACCAGCCCTAACATGATTGTCAGTTAGGCTAGCGGCCAAGCGAATTGTATCTTCTAATGTGGCAGGTTTGCTTCCAAATGTTGCGTCTTGAATCTGCATCGGTAGTCCATTTATATACTTCTCGATAGCCCGAGAAAGTGGAGTAACCATATGAGGCACCAAATGACTAAGCTCATGAAAACGGTTTGTGTACTCCATATTTTCTCCACTTTCTTGTTTAAGATCCCAAAAATCAGTCTCGAGTTTTCTTATTTCATTGCGGGGATAAAACTCTTCAGTCATCAGTTGCTTGACCTCATTCCAAGTCAAGGCCATAGCAATTTCTGCACCCCTAGTTCGTTTTTATGTATTCCACCAAGTGAGTGCCCTTTTCTGAAGAAGACTGGTGGTGTAACAAACCTTAAGGTTCTCGGGGCAGTTAGAATGGAGGAAAGTTCTCTAAATGCTTTTGAACCACTGAAGCAGTCCAATGGGCCCTTCAGATCCAAGAAACTTAACAGGGTGACAAGAGTTGAAATGCTTGAAGGTGCAAGTTTGGTTTGCACCACCACCATTCCCATTGGCTTGATTGAGTTGGGTCACAAGTCTAGGTAGGACTATGGCCACTTGTTGAGTAATGATAGTGGCCAATTCTTGTATATTGGGGTTATTGGTGTTGGTGGTGTTATTAGCATTAGTGGTGTTGGTGTTATCGGCATTGGTGGTGTTGGTGTTATTGGCATTGGTGGTGTTGGTGTTATTGGCATTTGTGGTGTTTGTGTTGTTGACATTTTCGGTGTCGTTGCCATTGTTGTTAGCATTCGTGTTGTCGGCATTGTTGACATTAGTGTTGTTGGCGTTGTTGGCAATGTTGCGACGAGGAGGTATGATTCTACAAGAGTTAAAATAAAAGATCAGAATTTGTAAAAGTCAAAGAGTTTAAAATAAGGAACTTAGAGTTCAAATGAAAGTTCAATCACAAAGCAATACACAGATTGTATTCCCAAATGAATACTTTTGACATATCAAAGTATTTAAGTCCAATTAACTTTCAGAAAGACATACTTTAGCCTATAGGTTCATACTCACTTCAAGGGTTCCCAGGAAAGCATAACAGGTCCATCGGTAGGTTTGGATTTATACAAAATGCTTTCCTAGACAGAACTCCCTAAACTACAGGTATTCTCCCTTCCAGATTGTATGTGTTTCCTACTCACCAATGTGAACGTAAAGACTATTGACGAGATTCAAAGATTTAATTAGACTTACAAGTCTAAGAGTAGTCTTCAAAGTGACGATCCTCTTGCAAGACGTAAGAAAGGGGTCAAGAAGTTTAGAACCCTAAGTCTAATGTGTGCATATTAGGTATCCTAAACTAGGTTCATAGGATTGAACTATCAATTAACTAGTCAAGTAGCACAAAGTAGTCACATAATCAAGTTTGACCTATCATGGCAACTATGTATTTCAAATTGAGAGTTCATAACCTAATCATGGAAACTACATAGTTCAACTAAGTCATTCTATGGTTATAGTCTAGGTCATTCATTCTTAACAACCTAATTCTCTATAACCAGGCTCTAATACCAATCTGTAACACCCCGACCATCGGCGGAAACATCGGGGCATTCACGAAGTGTAGATTGTTCAAAAACACAAGGTACTATATTGTAATTACTTACATTCAATGTCATTACAAAATGTTACAAATCAACAAAACTAACTAACTAACTAGGTCCAAGCTCTAATAGGATCATCAAAATATGCTTAGTTAGCAGTTCCACCTGAAACATGTTTAAAATAAAAGGTTAACTATAAAGTTGGTGAGCTTCACGGGTTTTAAAGCACACACACCAAAAATAGTTGATATAATATAGATACATAGTTGTCACATGTGAACACAAAACAAATGAACTAGAATAATGAACAAAGTATGTCAAAGCATACCAAATAATGTTATCAAGTAATGTTTGACCAAGTTTAGCATTCCTAACAATGCTGAAGTAGCAAACAATCACCGCGGGCTTCCCCAAGGGTAAATCAAAACGGTGGGTCTGGCCGGGCCAATAGATCTATCATTGTTTACCAGAAAGTTTAAGTTTGTGATCAATGCAAATTCATAACTAAAGTTCACTACATCTAAGACCATTAAACTAAGTTCACATGATTAATAGTTTAGAATATAGTTTAATAGTTGTAAACATGTTTCATCCCAAAAATAAAAGCGTAAAAAAGGGATATGAAGGCTCACCTTGATTGATGAGCTAGTTTGCACGTAATAATGCCGAGTCAAGCAATATCCAACACAATCCAAATCAACATAGATTGTTTAATACACATAATGTAATGTAACTATGGCTTATATAGAATTGTAACACAACTAGGTTAGTGTATTTGTATATCATATGTTTACAAGTTGTTTTGTAATTATCTCATTGTTTAAATACTTTAAAGTTTATGATCTAATTTAGAAATTGATAAATGTTTAGTTTATCAACTAAATTGTTAACTAATGATAAATTAAATGACATATTAATAACTGTATTAAGTAAAATTGTCTTTATAGTTTTCTATGTTATATAAAAAAATTTACTTATTAAAATTAAAATTAATAATACGTTAATTTGTTTATAATGGTTATATTGTTATTAATTAAAACCACTTTGATAAAAATATTTTCTTTGAATAAATATTAACATCTTGTAAATATTATACAATTTAAAGTTATTAACTATCTTTTAATAACCAATATATTTTAAAGTTTATAAATAATATGTTAAAATAACTCCATAAATAAATATTTAAATGTAAGATTTAATAATAAAATTTCTTTAAAAAAAATCTAATTAATGCTATTAATTTCTTTTAAATATTTTTGATATTTATTTGCACTGTTGCAAAAGTCGGCCTCCAAGGCCGAGTACTCGCCTAGTACTCACTCCAAGCAGTTGTCCCGAGGTCGAGTAACTTTTGAGTATTACTCCAGTACTCCCGCCTAGGGCTGAGTACTGCCCGATTACTTGCTCCAAGGAGCTATTCCGGCCTAGGAGCGCCTAGCGACTTTTGCAAGCTTGTTTATTTGTAACATTATCAAATAAATACATTGAATATTTAGTTTTTATAAGATAAAAATAAATCCTAATTATTACTATTATAAAGCATTTATAATAAAGTTTTTGACAATAAAATCTTAGACGTAATTCTTTGTTTCTTTGTTTATGTTGTGTGTGTGTATATATATTTAATCAAACTAATCTTAATTGTTATTATTTTTTTATACATATACATATACATATACATATACATATACATATACATATACATATACATATACATATACATATACATATACATATACATATACATATACATATACATATACATATACATATACATATACATATACATATACATATACATATACATATACATATATATATTCGAATATTCCTGTTTTATATATTAAAACTATAAGATTTTATTTATAAAAATTTTCTGTGAAATTAGAATTTAAAAATAATTAATAAATAAAAAGTTATAAAAACTTTGGCTCAAACCGGAACAATCCGGATTCGAACCTATGACCATTAGCTTGAAACCGTAAGCATTTAGCCTTAGCCGCGTCTGAATTTCCATTTGAATTATACTTAACCTAGCCCAGAACAGCTACCCCCAATCTGTTAAACCTCCCGAAGCCCTAGCTACATTCTCGATCGAATTCGCATGTATGAGTCTTGGATCAGTTAATCCATCATGGGGCTTTTGTTAAGGGGTCTAAAAACGAATCGAAACATATATTAAACACTTACCAAGATTTGTGTTTGGTCTGGTTTCGAGCTCACGTTCAGATGCGATCGACTAAGGACTTTTTGTGCTTGATTCGAGATCTAAATCGTTTGTGAATGTGTCCTAAGTTTGCAGAAAGTTTCGTGGGTGTTGGATGTGTGATTTGGATGGTTTAATTTGATTATTATGTTGGTTTATATAGACTTTAGGATTTCGATCGATTACGAACTTGTAGGCTATGATTTCGTTTAATTTTTGACTTTTAACTACGAATTGATGATAGATATCAATCCCTAGTTGTTCGTACTCATTTAAATTTTGAATTTTGTTGTGATTTATCCACTTATTCGGGCTCTAGATAAAGTTGGGTTGGTTTGGTGTTAAATGGGTGTCCATGGAGGTAATAGGTTGAAGAAGATGATGAAAATGAGTTTATGGCAAAATTAGTCCCTCCAGGTTTATATCACTTTTAAAAAATAATTTTTCTCTTTGACTAATTTATGATCCATTGATCAACAACTCTTCCCGAGTTCATAGTATGTGTGCTGGAATTATTCATTCATCGTGATTGACCACGTCATTTGGTGACTGTAGCTAGCAAGACCACTCGATAGATGAATGAGATGTCACCCAAAATAGTACTATTCAATATGTCAAGTGGCTCAAACCCATGAGTTAACGGTTGTGTCTATGAAATAAGAAAGAGACTTACGATAAAAACAACAAAGTCTCATGCAATCTACATCCAACTAACTTATGTTTTAACAATAACATACATAGCATAAAGCAATAAATCGTATAAGTATCATGCTTTTCACCCGAAAGAATGAAAGAGTATAAAAAGGGGTTGTGAAACTCACAGAAGAGTTTGTGATGATAGAGAATAATAATTTGAGATGCGGTATGGCTTCACTACGCAATCCCTAGAATGTTACAAGGTTCCATATCAACATTCATGTTCTTGGAAAACACTAGTTACCCCATTTTTTTTTTATCATATGTTTATTTTTTCAAACATCTTTATTATGTCAAAAGAGCACTTGTAAGTTATTATGAGTATTTCATTTCTTACTATTGCTTGACATTATATGTACAACTCCCAAGCTTAAATCACCAAACGCCCGTGGATTGGGGCTAATAATGTCAAAACATTCATTGGCCTAGACTTGGTCTTAAAAGATCAACTTTCCATACTTTGATTAATTCTTATTTTTATACAACCTTTTGTTTATCAGAGTTGTCACGTTACTCTTTTATGTTCTTTTAAGTATTAATTGTTTATACACCCCCATCATAAACCCATACGACCAACTCTTTTTAAATTCTTTGCTTATAATTTTGTTTTTTATTGTTTCAAAATGGTAGGGTTCCCATGTATAGCCGACCTTATGTAACATGGAGTATTGCGTTTTTAACACAAGATTTTTACTTATAGCCCCTACGGTTTCTTGTACACACACACAGTTTGGGATTGATCCCCCCCATTAGGAATCCATACTAATTGTCCTTACATGTGCATGGACTTGATTTCTTTCCCCATGTTTTAGAAAAGGCTGTTGTTTTTGTTTATGTATCAGCCACAAAGTCATGTGTGATGTATTGTGCCAGAATGATTTCATATGAGTGTTTTAAAGGATTAGTTTTTGTTCCTTTCCCTTATCGTGGATCAAAAGTTTTTCTCAAATGATTTTTATATTTTACTTAAGTAGAGTGATTCTTTTGATATCATTTATAGAGGTGTAAGAACTTACTTAAGACAAACCCAGATTTGTATATGTATAAATCGACCTGTGTGTAGATTAGTTTATATATACGTACATATGCATGAAAATAGCTCATGTGCACATGTTCATGCAGGTCTTCCCTTATTTTATAATAGTGTTATTTTTACATGCGTAAACCATGAGCTGGAGATTAGACCTCAAGATGAGGCTTTGGTTATAAAAACAGTAGGCCCGTATAACTAGATCTTTGGTTTGAGATTTTCTGGTTATAAGTTTTTAAGGCTTGTTTAGGAAGACGAGAGCTTATATTTGAGAAGATTGTATCTTACTTTGAGAAAGCAAGGTAGACGGTAGAGCTTAAAGATTGGGCTGGAACCGTGGCTTGGTGTTGAAGACCGCAACAGCTTTCGGCCTGTGGTGTGGGCTGGTTCCCCGGTTGCTTCCAAGTTACTCCTTTGCTGCTATATTACGGTTCGATTAAGGGCTGGTAAGAGAAGGAAGGGATGCTTTCAGGTCTAGCCCTTGGACTGTTTGGTTGTTTCTTGTCCGAGAGAGGAGTGGGGGAGGGATGTTGCTCGAGTGAGGCAAAGGAAATAGTTGAGGTGTGAGTTAAATGGCAGCCATGGGGGTATTTATAGAGGAAGTGGAAGACCTCTTTCCTTTGTAGAACTTGGTTGGTTAATTGGTTTAAGTATAAGTTGTCGTCTTAGTTAGATTAGAAGTGAAATCGGTTGTGGTTTAAGGGAGGTTGTAACCATGATTAGATGGATAAATCTTGTGCAATCCTATATTATCCTAGGTGAAGTCCCTTTGCTGCCAAAAAAGAAGGATTACATCATATTACCACCGTCACTTTCACCCTCATTTTGCAGGTCAATGTCATTGAAAAGCAGATGATTCATGGTTGATAGGAAAGAAAGAAGGGTAGAGTCAGCTCTTAGAGCATGGAGATGTGATTTATTTGCTGCTGTAAATCTTAGAGGGGATTCTTAGTACAACTGTCACTTCCTTCTCTTTTGAGAAACTAGATCATGGGCAACTTGGGGGATGTCATGGTACAAAATTGATTCTCTTTTATAAGCTCAAAGGGTAATTAATCTAGCTGTAATAGTGTATATAATTCAGCTAGAGTTGTTTTAGAGATGGAACAATTTTTATGTTTCAATTTTCTTTTACTTCCACATGTTTGATCATCAATGTTTCTTTTTTTCGTTTGGCTTTGTACTTGAGATGTTTAAGCTCTTTTATGGGTTTTTAATCACTTGCTTCCCATATTATATTGTATTGTGAATAATTCATGATTAGCATGGGTTGTAGGCTGCCCCTGTTGGCAGCAGAAAAGCTGTCCTTGATTGCAAAAGTGGGGCTGTCAAATTAAGGTTTAATGGTGTAGGACCTACTAGGAGCCCAGAAACAACCCGGTTCCAATGGAGATCTGCTCGACAGCCTTTGGAATAGTGCGGAATCCTATTCCAGGGTTTTCAAATCGAAACCAACAGCACCCGTGGTGATCCGAAGGTGAAGGATGAACGTTTGATGCAAGATAGAACACCACGGGATTAGAATCGAACTTGGATAGGCAAGAAACACTCAAAACTTCTAGGGTTTGACCCTAGAGTGCTCTGGGAAGAATGAGGGCTCGGGAAAGTTGGGTTTGAATATGTTTGAACTAGTATATATAGACTGTACTCATTCGGCCGAATGAGTGGCCAAAGCAACTCATTCGGCGAATGGTCCAGCCGAATGAGCTTGGTCCACCGAATGAGTCATGAGTATGACTCAATTGATCGCCCTAGTCATTCTGTAGGCGTTCATTCGGCCGAATGACTTCATTCTTAGAGTCATTCGCCTGAATGGGTCTATATGACATATAAATTCAAAGTTAAACATAATCAAACACATATAAACTAGAATAAACATTAAGAACAATATAGAGATACTGATTTCATTAATAACATAAACTTTATACATCAAAAGATCATACAAAACTGAACTAGGGACATTTCGTGCATCAACATACTCCCCCTTGGACCTAGTTCTTCATTTTGCAGCATCCTTCTTGAAATGTTTGTCTGAAATGGCTTTTCAGTCTGCTCCAGCATGAATCCTGAAAACAATACAGATCCGGATCACCCTCATAAATTGCAATGCCTGCTCCATATCTTCCACATCAAAGAAAATCTGGTGTCTGTATACTTATGTATATACATAGACTAGTTGTTTTATATTTACTTAAGTTGTTACAAGAGAGTCTTGTATGCATATAGATGTATTAGTTTAATTTAGTACAATTCTCAAGTTTCGTTTTAATCACCCTAAAAGAAATTAATATTGAGAATTTTAGTACACGTTTTATTGCCGGTTGTTACAAAGGGGCCATGAATTCACCTGATAGTTTAGTTCCTGATATGTGTTCGCAACTAGCGAATGCTGGCACCTACTAGTGGCCACCTATAATCATATAGGTCATGAGTATGTGTTTTGTAGTATGTTGTATCACATACAACTCCAAGTGTCGGTGTGTTCAATCGAGTGTTTGTGTTGACTCGACGAATCATTGGTGACACATTTATTGTGTTTAGTTTGTTTGTGTGACGTATTAATCATAACACTCAAGTATGATATTATCATGAATCCTATGATATTAAACACGTATAACATGTCATTTATGTACAAATCACTAGGTTTACCACTTTCCTTGATTTAAAGTTTCAATTTTTAGAAAGTGTTTGCTTGAAAGTCGGTTTTGATAAATCAAAGTTCCAAATACGTTTATATAACATTCTTAAACATATTATGACATTAACACATTATCAAATCATGCTAAATCATTGAAATATGTCCTTTTGGTTTTAAAAGTTACTATAAATAGTAAGTTGTTAACAAACGTTGCATTTTCAAAAATCCAACTAATCAAATGTATTTCTATAGTTTCTAATAGACATTTACCATCATTTGATAACATCTAACATATCTGGCTCATCATTTTACATGGACATGCATGTCCAAAGTTTCCATATATGATAAGTTTTGAAAAACTTTGCCAAATCAAACAAAGCTCGATCCTAGATGTTTTCTATTCTCAATCTCAGTCAAAATACACAAATAAACATCCAAGAACATTTAAACATTCGTGCAATTGATCCATTTGGAGTTGCATGTGGAAAAACACACACGCATATGTATTTTTACGCTTGTATGTACGATCTAACTACAAATAAGCATGTAAAGCTACCTTAGATGCTCTTAGATGAGTGGATTCGAGCTGCACATAAGATGTACAGCTCCAGATGATGGCTGAGAATGAACTTCTTGTTTTTTAATGGCTTCCAAGACTTCCTTGAGTGTCACACCCCGAGCCGGCGGGTTGGATCGACTTCCCCGTCGGGCGGAAGGTTCCCGGGGCGCAATATCGTGAGTGATAATCGAAATGATCAGATTGTTTACATTGCACATGATATATAAATGATAAACTTTCTAAATGAAAATAGAATTACAAAGTTAAATTACACCAGTTTAGTTCATAATTTAACAATGTAAATCTACTATTAACTTCATAATTCTTCTATCTTGTATCTGCACAAGATATACAAAATAATCTGTATAATGATGCTTCAAAAATATGCAGGTCCAAAAAGCTAGGTCCTCTAATTGGTGTCCTAGTCCAAGAGAAATAACCTCTTAGTTGACCTGTTCGTCACCTGATAAGTCATGCAAAAAGATCAAGTCAACACATGGTTGGTGAGTTCATGTAGTTTTTATAAAAATGAATTTGAACAACCTGTATGACAACCTTAACCTCACCATTAACCACCTATACCATCCAGTTCGGTATGCTTATATATAGGGCATATGTAGGGTCGAACTTACCGCCCGCTCAGCCACCGTCCCACCACATACTAAACCACATGATATATTGTTCCTGGCGATAATTAAGCATTTCATCCCATTTCTTTGATTCCATAACCTTTAATTCTTAGCATTTGATTACCCTGAAAATGTTTACTTTGATTCCCCGAAATGACAACCTTAACCTGATCAACGACCACCTATGCTATCCAATCAAGTATGCTTATATATAGGGCATATGTAGGGGAAAAGCCCCAGTCACCGTCCCACCACATACCGGACTTTTAGCATATTGTTGTTAATGATAATTAAGCGTTTCACTCCATTCACCTTCGATTTAGAATTTGATTTCCACAAATAGATTCAACTCTGATCTCTTGAGTTCACCATGTATACATGATTACCCCAAAGCACTTGTAGAAATATAATGTTAAATGTTTAATTAAATTAATAATTAAGAATTTAAATACAACTAAGACATGATGATATTTGACTCAATCAATTAGACTTAGTTGTTGGTGGTTGTCCAAGTTGTACCTCTCACACGTAACCCATATCAGGCATGACCCACAAGGAGTCAACCTGGATGTGTCGGGACTTTCATGATGCCCATATCAGCTTGACCCCTTGGCCTACTGTACATGCCGGGACTTTAAGGATATCGTTTGATTTTTGATCGTCTTTGATTCTCTTGATTTCGTTTGATAGTTTAAGTTATGCCCATGTAGCTTGACTACAAGAGTCTACTACTGTGACGGGACTTTCCGTGTGTTACACGTGGTCTTGATTTACATACAACTGACATCCACCTGAACTTAAACAATTAATGATTTCATTAGATCTTATTGATTTCATTATTTCAATGATTCACACACGGTTATGATCCCCATGATTCTCTTGATTCTGATCACGATGATTATAGATTCTTTTGTAGGATCCTTAGTTTACTGATCATACACTGGATTAGATTCCATTGCATTTGATCTTTAGCTTTAGTTCTTTTGATTTCGCTTTGAATTTAGATTCTTGAATTTGAATTCGATGGACTAAGGGTTTGTTTAGAGTTTAGTATTAAAGTATTACTCATAAGAGCAATTAATTAACTTATTAGTTAATTCTGCATAGAAGTTTCCTAAACAGGAGTCTAGGAGTATACTCAAGCATATATAAAGCAAATAATAAGTAAAAGCATTTACGTAAAACAATTTAAATAAAAAGGTTTACGCATGCTTCTCAGCCCCGCGTTTGAAAACAAAAATGTTTAGAAAAGGGGCAATGAACTCACCTGTGTTGCTCTGTATTGAATTACTATAAAATGCGCGCTCGTTGTTGTAGACTATGTTTCTTTGGTTCCTGAGTTATTTTAAGGGAATTTGAATACGATAAGTATTTATATTAGTAGTCGTATCTAGGGTTTGGTCTCGGTGTGAAACTAAGTGTCCTATGTACTAATGTGTTTCTAAGATTTCATCTAACTAGTCTAACTTATTACCCGTTAGTAACCCTAATCCCGTTGCTCATTATTACAAGGTCTTAATTTAAAATATCCTTGAGTTAATTCATTTTGATTGAACCTTTATTTAGAAAAGTTGTTTAATTAATTAAATAAAGCTTATAATTTTAATTTCTTTTACTAAAAACATATTTAATTTAAGAAAGGTGACTTTACACATGATGAGTTTGGGTTAAGCCCATTGGCCAACCTTGGCTCATTATTAGTCTTTAATTTTTCAAGCGATTTCTTTTCAAGACCTTGATTAACTAAGCCCAGATAATTTAGATAAATCATCTAGGTTAGTTATATATCCCTATGGATTTTCCTAAGGTTTAGTTGATAATATCTAAATCAATCTTTGAACCATTAGGTTATCCTTTTGATCTTTATGATTTCTCAAATGTTGTGACCCCAAGTTTATGTTCACCATCCTTGTTCATCTTTTATGAGACTTTAGTATATATGATTCCATGCACACACACACTAATGCATGTACACACATACATTCAATTAAACTCCCATGCATACCACCCCTATTAGTTAGATAGATTTGCTTCGGTCATAGTTCTAACCCATCGAATAGAAGTCGGCCCAGATGTGTTGAGCCGACTAAGCTGGACCAAGGCCGACCGAAAAGGCATGGCCAAAAGTGGTTGGCCGAATGAGTTGCCTTGGTCGAATGCATACTGTCGAATGGAGCTTGACCCGAATGGGGGGGGGGGGTGGTTTCGAGCGAATAGGGTTGGCCGGAGGGAGTGTGGGCCATATAAGTTGAGCCGACTGAGCTGGGCCTAAAGACTTGGGCCGTTTGTATCTTGATTTGGGCGAATAGAGGTTCACCGAATGGGGTGGGGAGTGGCCGGCGAATGAAACTGCTTCGGTTGAGGGAGATTGGCCCATTCGGCCGAATGAAGTCATGGGCTCTTCGGCGAACTGGGCAGGCCCATTCGGCCAATCATATTTTCCATATAACCGCCCCAACAAATCACGATCTAAGGCTAGATTGTTGTATTCCTTTGTTACTACATGATCCTAAGTGGTGTGGGTGTGTTTCCTACGGTTTGAAATGGGTTAAAACCGGTTGGTAAGGGACCGACCCAAAAGGGTTTCAAAAACCCTAAAATCCGAACTTAAATCCGATCTTTACCTCAAATCTGACGGATTAAATCCTTGATCTACTGTACTTCTATGATCTACGAAATTGGGGTTGAAATCTGGTAGGTGGGGATGGTGGGGAAAATAAATGCCATCATAAATGATGGGGAAATACCCAGTTATGTCCGGGTTCGTTCGGTTTCGCTTAAATCGTCGGTTTTTTCGTCATTTTCGAAACGAGACGACTCGGTTTTTAAAATAGGATTTATAAAATTATTTTAGGCGGTTATTCCTAGTAAATTAACTAAATATCTTTTGTTTATTTTAAATTTTCAAAAATATTTAATTAACCGTTTAAATTAGAATCGTACAATCATCGCGCGTATTCGTTCGAATCGTCACCCGTACGAACACGAAGATAATTATACTTTTCAATATGGTTTTCTAATTATCGGATATTATTCAAAACGTTAAACTTACAGATTTATTCGTACAGATCGTCACCTATACGAATCATCTGTCGATTTAGCATTCACGTAACGACATCCGTGTTGTTTTGTTCTGTAAAGCCTCACATACTTTTATACATTATAAAATCCTAACAAGTAATCACATGATGGTTCTGTATTGCCAGATAATTATCTGACTGATGAACCATGTTTTTTGAGTTTTGTTTCTCTGAACGATTCTGAATTTGCTCTTTGATAACATAAACTGATAATGATATGAACATGACAAAAAATGAAACACATATAGTTCGTACCTGATTACTGTTCATGGCACTGTTAAGATCACTGGTACGATTTCGGCACTGATGTTACATTGAGGTTCCAATGGCTTCAAATCACCAAGGGATGAAAGAAAGTGCTTAAGGAAGGGTTCACTAAAGCTTGGAGTGTGCTGGCCGGAGTTTTTGGTCGAGATAATTGCAGAGATTTTGTGTATGTGTCACACCCCGAGCCGGCGGGGTTGGATCGAAATCCCCGTCGGGCGGAAGGTTCTCGGGGCGCGATATAATGAGTGATAATCGGAATGATCAGATTGTTTACATAGCATCAATGTTAAGAATAACTAAAGCACAATAAAGCATAAATCCAGGATTACAAAGTTAAATTACAATATCAAAGTTTAGTAATTTAACTAGGTAAACCTATCAAAATAATCAAATGTTTCTATCTTGTATCTGTACAAGATATCAAAAGTGTCTTGTATTAATAACAAAAGTTGTGCTTTCCAAAAGTCTACTAGGTCCTCTATCTAGGCAGCCTAGTATGCAAATCCTGAAGCCTGAGCCTATTCCTATGCATCACCTGGGAAAAACATGTAAGAAAACAAAGTCAACACAATGGTTGGTGAGTTCATTTAGTTTTAGTATTTGAAAAATAGTTTTGCAAACCTTTCCGGTAAAACCTTAACCTCATTAACATCACCTGTATCATCCAGCTCGGTATGCTTATATATAGGGCATACCCCTGATTCGAGCCTACAACCCGCCCAGACGCCGTCCCACCACATACTAAGCCACATAGGACATTGCTGTTAATGACAATTAAGCATTTTACCTACCATTCGATTCCATCATAGTTTCCAAGCATCATGTTTAGAAGTTTAAGTTATCTACCCAATAGCATTCCCAAATCCCTACGGTAACAACCTTAATCTCATTAACATCACCTGTATCATCCAGCTCGGTATGCTTATATATAGGGCATACCCCTGAGTCGAGCCTACAACCCGCCCAGACGCCGTCCCACCACATACTAAGCCGCATAGGACATTGATGTTAATGAAAATTAAGCGTCTTACCTACCATTAAATCCCATCATAGCTTTAAGTGTTCTGATCATAAGTTTCAACATGCACAAAGAAGTATCTGAGTATCAAGTTTTGAGAGTCACCGACATGGACAGCTGAACACCCTAGGGAATTCAGCATCCATCCATAACGGTACTAAATATGACTCGCGACGTTTTATGATAGAGAAGTCCTCAAGATGACACAAAGTCAGCTAGAAGAACTCAAAATCATTCTAGTCACTTATCATAACCATGGATGAATCAAGAAGGACACTGAATGACTAGTAGGGCTTGACCACTGTCAAGACGCGTCGGCCAATCAGTCTGCCTTACATGATTCCGACAAAGAAGAGCACTGATGACTAGTAGGGCTTGACCAATGTCAAGACACGATGGCCAACAGTCTGTCTTACGATGTCCTATAGCTTAAGCATACAAGTTTAGAGCATTCCCATAGTTTAACTGATGACTAGTAGGGCTTGACCAATGTCAAGACGCGATGGTCAATCAGCCTGTTGTCTGAGCATCTCAAGTTTGTCAAGCATTCAAGTTTTTCAAGTATTCCAAGCATATCGAGCATTCAAGAGTTTCAAGTGTACCAAGCATATTGAGCATTCCAGTGTTTCAAGTATTCCAAGCATATTAAGCGTACAAGTGTTTATAGCATTTCAAGCATATAATTTTTTATAGCCTTTTGAGCAAGTAAGTCTTTTCGAGTTTAAGTTTTCAAGCTTACATAAGTATAGTTTTCAAAAACATTCCTAGTTTTAGTATTTGTCTTTCTTATGCAATTAAAAGTTTCGAAAGTTTTAAGCAATTAAGTATAAGTGTAAACTAAATTAGCATTAAGATTAAGAGCGTAAGATATTAACTTTTAAAAGGATTGTATAAAATATTAGTATTTAGAATACGCATATATAAGCGTTAGCATTTAGTGTAAGTATTTCAAGCCTTAGCATGGAGCATGTAGTTTAAGCATAGAGTTTGTAGCATAAGCATCGAGCGTATGGTTTAAGCATAGAGTTTATAGTATAAGCATCAAGCATAAAGTTTAAGCATTAGGTTTAAAGTATAAGCATCGAGTTTTGTAGCATAAGCATTAAGCACATAGTTTAAACATCGAGTTTATAGCTTCCAAAATAAGAGTTTCAAGCTTAAGTATTAGTATAAGCGTCATGAGTATGTGTAAAGCATTTAATAAACATTTCAATAATTTCTTAAAATGTATAACATGCTTCTCAGTCTCGAGGTAAAAACAAATATGTTTGGAAAGGGACAAATGAACTCACCTTGTGTTTGAAGTGGTTGACTTAGCTTAAACTAGACTGCGTGCGCTCGTTGCTGAAATGCTATAAACACTTGTACGCTTAATATGCTTGGTGTTAATGGACAGATGGTCGCCGGTGGTGTTAATGTTTCCTGTACATAAAATCGATTAGCATACACGACCAGCGAACCTATCAACCATAACTAAGGTTCGGTGGTCCTTAAAGGTTCGTGGGTCTCAAACTCAAAGTCCTCAGGTTCGGCTAACTTGAACTTCCAAGGTTCGCAGCCATGTATTGAGGGTTCGGCTGCATGATGACAGCCAAGGGTTCGTCGATTGTCTACCAAGCTTAGGTTCGTTGGGCTCCAGGTTCGCAGCTTCCCAAGATGGTTCGGCCCTGAGATTAGGTGATGGTTCGGCTAAGTATGGCTTCCCATGCCAGGTTCGTGTCCCAATAGATGGGTTCGCCCATGCACTCAAGGGTTCGGTTGATGTGCTAGGTTCGCCTAGGGGATGGTTCGGCTATGAGAAGAAGGTTCGGCCATGGAACTTCGGGAATCACAGGTTTGCCAACTAAGAAAGGTTCGGCCATTGGTTTGTTTTCACGAACCCTGTAACTCGATGATCAACACCATCGTTTCCGTCGAACCTGAGAACCTGTAGGGTCCTCCTATGATAATGGCTATGCTACTAGACTTCTCGTGGGCTTGGGGTTCGAAGGATGAGCCGGCTAAGCGATGGATTCGAACAACAACCTATAAAACTCTATATTTCGAGTTGTTCAAACGTGATTACCTCAATTTTGGTCGGGCCACTTCGTGGATCTGCTGTACTTCCTTGTAGAGGGAGTCGAGAGCTTCGCATGGACACCAAGAACGCGTGATTTCGTCAAGAAATGAGCAAGTTATGATCGTTTGAAGGGTGATTATTCTTAGAGAGAGAAAGTGACGGATGAGAGTTTTAGAGAGAGAGAGATGCTAGAAATGAGAGGAATTCACCTCATTTGGTGTTTATATACCCCGTGGGTATTCGGGTTCGTTTCGGTTGCTCGGTTCGTGTTTTCGTCGCGTTTCCGGATCGTAGCGCGCGTTTTTAGTAGTATAAATAAAAAGTGTTTATTTTGAAATGTTTGGAAGGTGATTATTTCTAGTAAATAGTCTAAATATTATTTTCCTTGAATTCTTTATCGTAATTTACTTATTTTTATGCGTTTCGTTATTTCTTTCACTATTTTCACGTATTTTAATTAAAATTGTTTCTGTTTAATACATTTCCAATGAGTTTCAAAATTATAAAACAGGAAATATTACATTTCCTTAAATTTATTATCGTTCGAATCGTCTTCGTTTTCGTTTCGTCAGAAAACGTCACATACGCGCGTTTTCGTACAGAGCGCTAACTGTACGAACACGATCGTACGTTTCACTTTCTGATTTTGTTTTCTACTTTTTCAGTCACCATTTCAGATTGTTAAACCCTCAGATTTATTCGTACAGATCGTCACCTATACGAATAGTTCGTCGGTTTAGCATTCTGTAACAACAGCTGTTATGGTTTTATTCTGTTTATCCTCACATACGTTTATACATAATAGCATCAAATCAAGCATGTGTGTACCTGTTCATCGTTGTCTGATGTGTTTCTGTCTGTTAAACCATGAGGTTTAATTCAGGTTTTAGAAACATAGTATAATAGTTTGTGTTTAGCATCAAGTGTCAATAGTATCAACCTAGTTCACATAGTTTGTACTTGAGTTACTGTGCAAATTTACTGTACCAATTACTGTTCCGGTAATGATTCCGGTACAGATGTTACAGTATGGGTAAAACAAAGTGTTGTGAGGAAAAGGGGTTGCTTTTATAGAATTTTTGAGCTCTGGGGCTCGTCGCGTACTGGCAAGAGGTTCCCCCAAGACTCTCGGCGTACCGCCAAGGAAAAATAGCTAGGTTGTTCACTTAAACACGCCGCGTACCGCCAAGGTGGGAATTTATCGGGCATGGCGTATTGCCGAGTGATTCGGCTGAATTCAGAACTCCCGCCCACGATTCGCGTACCGTGAAGAGTTTCGCTGAGGTCCTTCACGTACCGCGAAGGTTTGAGTTCTCAGATTTCTGGTTTTGTTTATCCGGTTTCTTTCATGTTCGATTCGTATCGTTTATTCTACACTTTTAGTTCATATTAACTCATACGCACAAATAAACACATTCGTTCGTTTGATTCATTGTTTTGTTTGTTCCCAACGTTCGTGTAACAGTACTCCTGTGTGTTTTGGTAATTCCTCGAACTACCGATTCTTGATTGTACTTGCTCGACTTTATGAAACCTTTGGACGCTTGATTAATCATAATCAATGTGTAATGTACAATTCGATAATTCCCCGAATTATCGTTTTGAAATTGTGTTTGTGTTTGCCACACTTGATTTCCAAAATCAATGTGTAATATACGATTTTATAATTCCCTGTACTATCGTTTCGCAATTGTTTGTGTTTGACACATTTAATTAATCCTAATTAAATGGAATGCAAGAAGCATGAATGTGAATAAGTAATTGTAAGCGTTGTAATTTTCTTGAAATTGCCGGGTGTCACATGCTTCTAGCCTAGGTGTGCTGGCAGCTTATTTGAGGTGGTTTGGGGCTGTCAAAACTGCCATCTGCAGCTAGAGTTATGGAAATTAGGCTTCTTTAAGGTACCATGTTAGCATATGGTATCTTGTACTAGTTCCTATGAGCAGATTGTATTGATTAGTATTTTGATGGGATATTTCCTAGTTTCATTTGGATTAATTTAGCCGGAAGGTAATTGAAAATGTGATGGTTAGTTTGAGTTTAAACCATTGTTTTTACACTCTTGGTTTAGTTTAGTAGTGCCGATCGGTTAAGACAAGAGAGAACAAGAATTGTATATACTTTCCATAGATTGTTATGATCCTATTTATTTGCCTTAAGTAACTTGATTGTTTAGAGTAAATGAGGGCTATTATGGTTTAAATGATTAGTGGACAGCCGAGTGAGGTTGGGGTGTTTGAGAGATGTTAGTGCAACCAATCGACCAAGGTTGTAGAATTTTATACCCTCCTCTTATATATTCATCATATATGATATTGGGTCCTTTAAAAAGAATGAGAGTAGTATCATTTAGTTTGGTTTGCAGTTAAGAACAAGATTTTTAGGGTGACATAGTTAAGTATATATATTTTGTATACTTACACCTACATATTCATGTGTTGTGTTCATATAATTCTTGAATTTTATATAACTTCATTACTATCTTTAGGTCCTATTTAGTACTTTTGTTTAATCTTACGGAAGAGCAAATGACAGTTGTTTGACAATATCAAACGTTAAGTGGTTGAATACCTGTTTAGTGTTGCCTGTTACGGTCTCCCCTGGATAGGAGAAAATTTTGACCCGAAATTCAGTTGTTATTATCATAGGGCGACACCTAGGTGAATAGATGAGAGTATTTTTGTTTAATTAGATCCTTGCGCTCCCATGTGAATTCCGGTCCTCGCCTATAATTCCAGTGTACTTTAACAATAGGAATGCGGCTTTGTTTCAGTTTCTTGATTTCTCGATCCATAATTTCGATAGGTTCCTAGATGAAATTAAGTTTATTGTCCAGACGGACTTCTTCAAGGAGTATAAGCATTGATTCATCAGATAAACACTTTTTAAGATTCGACACATGGAACGTATCATGAACTCCACTGAGCTCTTGAGGTAGTTTTAGTTTATACGCTACTAGGCCTATTCTTTCAATAATTTCAAATGGACCAACATAGCGTGGTGAGAGTTTACCCTTCTTGCCAAATCATACCACCCCTTTCCAAGGTTATACTTTTAACAGAACTTTGTCGCCTATCGCAAATTCCAAGGGTTTCAGTCTTTTGTCAGCATAGCTTTTCTGACGATCCCTGACAGTTTTGATTTTCTCACGAATTTTAAAGATGTCTGTGGTTTCTTGTATTAGTTCAGGACCAGTGATTTGTGATTCACTAATCCCAGTCCAACAAATTGGTGACCAGCACTTACGTCCGTATAAGGCTTCAAATGGAGCACATTGTATGCTCGAGTTGTAGCTATTATTGTAAGAGAATTCCACCAACGGTAGGTGTGATTCCCAACTTCCACCGAAATCTAGTACACAACATCTGTATGGTTCGTTCCCCTTGACCATCACTTTGCGGATGGTAAGCCGTGTTAAGGTCCAAGCGCGTTCCCAAGGCCCGTTGCAAGAATCTAGAGGTAAAACAACTTTCTCGATCAGAGATGATCAATAGGGGAACTCCGTGTCGTGAAACTACTTCCTTGAGGTAAATACGAGCAAGTTTCACCATTTTATAATCTTCCCGAATAGGCAGGATGTGTGCTGATTTAGTCAACCGATCTACGATCACCCATTTGGTATCGTATCCTCACGGTGTTCGTGGAAGTTTTGTGATGAAATCCATTGATATCTGTTCCCACTTCCATTGAGGGATTTCTGATCGTATCCTCTCTTATATGATTCGCATATTTATATAATGAGGCTGGATTGTATCGTCAAGCTGAGAGCTCGCACTCGGGTTGGTTTAATTCTTTCCTCGTGACTTAACGCATCAGCTACCACATATGCGTTTCCTGGGTGATAGCGTATTTCACAATCGTAGTCATTTACGAGCTCTACCCATCGTCTTTGCCTCATGTTTATTTATTTTTGGTCAAAAATGTGTTGTAGGCTCTTGTGATCGGTATACGCTACACATGTTCTCTTGTACAAGTAGTGTCTCCAAATTTTGAGTGCAAATACAACTGCACCTAATTCCAAATTGTGTGGTGTAGTTTTTCTCATGCACCTTCAGTTGTCGTGAAGTGTATGCGATAACTTTATCCTTTTGCATGAGTACACAACCCGGACCCTCATGCGATGCATCACAGTATACTACAAAGTTATCAGTACCGTCGAGTAGGGTTACTATTGGTGCATTACATAGTTTTTGCTTCAAAAGCTGGAAGGCGTTCTCTTGTTTCTCTTCCTAGTCGAATTTTTTATCTTTCTGGGTCAGCAAGGTCAATGGTTGAGCTATTTTATAGCTTTTTCCTATGAAGCATCTATAATACCCTACCAATCCCAAAAATTGTCGTAGTTCAGTTGGAGTTTTGGGTGCTTCCCACTGCTTAATGGCTTCGATCTTGCTGGGATCTACATGGATGCCCTTTTCATTTATTACATGTCCCAGAAATTGTATCTCTCATACAGAGAATTCACACTTTGAGAATTTGGCATACAACTTCTTCCTAGCCAACAATTCCAATATTAGTTTCAAGTGCTGCTCATGGCTATCCTTTGTTTGAGAATAGATTAGTATATCGTGGATAAAAGACAATGACGAATTTATCCAGGTAGGGTTTACACACCCGATTCATTAGATCCATGAATACGGCTGGAGCATCGGTTAACCCGAAGGGTATAACCAAGAACTCGTAGTGTCCATAACGAGTTCTAAACATTGTCTTTGGTACGTCATCCTCTTGTATTCTCTGCTGATGATAGCCCTATCTTAAGTCAATTATTGAGAAGTACGTTGCGCCTTTCAGTTGATAGAAAAGATCATCGATTCTCAGAAGTGGATAACGATTTTTGATTGTTAGCTTGTCCAACTCCCAATAATCGATGCACATACGGAAGGACCCATCTTTCTTCTTAACAAATAGTACTGGTGCTCCCCAATGTGAGAAGCTAGGTCTGATGAAACCCTTGACCAGTAGTTCGTGCAGTTGGCTCGACAATTCTTGCATTTTCGCTGGAGCTAATCGATAAGGTGACTTTGCTACACGGGCGGATCATGGTGCTAAGTCTATCCAAAACTCTAATTGTCTGGGAGGAGGAACTCCTGGCAAGTGCTCAGGGAATACTTCCAGAAATTCTTTTACCACTAGGATATCTTGTAGTTGTCTTTCCTTGCCCATCTTGTCAGTCATGTGAGCTAGAAAAAAAAATGTATTGCTTCTTTAGGTATTTCTTTGCCTTCATGCATGAGATTAGTTGTAAATTTCTCCCAGGTCGTTACCCATGAAAGACGAGGGTCTCTCCATTTTCCAAAGGTACTCGGATGGCTTTTTCATGACACACTATTTCAGCTTTGTATTTGGATAGCCAATCCATACCAACTGCTATATCGAAACTACTAAGATCTATGGGAATGAGATTTAAGCTAAGCATGTGCTCATTTATATTCATAGTGCAGCCCTCAATTATTTTTCTTGTTTCTAATGTATCCTCGTCAGCTAATTCAATGGTGAAGTTATCTTTCAACATTTTATGTTCTTCACCTAGTAATTGTTTGAATTCGTTCGACATGAAACTTTTATCCGTGCTCGCGTCAAATAAAATAGATGTATAATATTATTCAACTAAGAACGTACCCGTTACTACGTGCGGGTCATTCCTAGATTCAGTTGCTACAATTACAAAACCTCTTCCTCGAGCTGATTTCCCTGGGCTCCCGGTCCCCTATTCATCTTTGGACAAACGTTCCTCATATGGTCGGTGCTCCCTCACTCATAGCATGATCTTGGTTTTGTTGGGTCGAATCGACATTGTTTCTCATTATGGCCATTCCTTTTTCACTTGTTGCAGAAGCTGCAGATACCAACGTTATGGTAGTTACATTGTTACATTTTGGTAACAGCCCATCATACGACTTTCTTCATGTTGTAGCATCCATGAAACTTTTAATAGTTCCTTGGTCTTTTCTGACAGCATTGTTTATCTTCCTCTCCTGGAAGTCTGTTCTCTTACATTTTCCTCCAGATTGCTTTTTGGTGAGAACGCCGGTATGGATCATCTCGTCCATGAGATTAGCTGCAAGAAGTATAGCTTTTTCTAAAGTGGTGGGTTCAGCCGCGGTCACCATCCCTCGAATTTGAGGAGCGAGACCCCAAACGTAACGATCAACTTTCTTGGCCTAGGATGGTTCCATATGAGACAGTAAGCTATATAATAGTAAGCAATATAGTTCATGGAATTGGTTGGTTCTCGAATGGTTCTCGAATTGTTTGGGTCTCAGTATTGGTGAGCCGAGAGGCCTATATCATGTATGGGTGGTATATAAACCCTTTTATAAGTCATAATTAGGGTTAAAGCTTATTTTGATAGTTTTATCTTTTTGTTCTTTGGCTCTTTTGATTCGTGTACCAATCGGCTCTATTGAAGCCGAGTGCATTGGAATTGGATTATTGCATTGTTCTTCATTATGATCTTAATTATTGTCTCTCTTGCATACACGTGATACCATTCCGCACTCTCACGTGTGTTATTTATATCGATATCGAATTTAGATCCTTTACTGGGACTAACAATTGGTATAAGAGCCTCAAGAACCAGTTTTGTGGCTCATTGTGGTATCGATATTGCAAGAGAAAGAATTTTTGCATGCTGGTGTTCATACTGTTCTTGGAATATTTTGTTAAAAAGGGTGTTTTGAATCTTTGGAAGTGTCTTTCTTGAATTTATTTTAGTGTTAATCAGATTTGTTTAATCTTATTCGAGATTGAAAAAATCAGTTTTTTTTTTAAATTTTAAATCCTCGGTATTTTAGGAAGTGATTTTTCTCGAGTTGTACCAATGATTTCGAGAATACATTATTTAGAAACTCGAGTTGTGTGTTTTTCCTGGTATTTATTTTTACTTTCTCGAATTGGTGTTCTCGAATTTGCTCTTCTCGAGTTTGGTCTTCGAATTGAATAGTTTCTTGAATTCCATTTGTTGTTCTCGAATTCCTTTGTTGTTTTCAAATTCCCTTGCTGTTCTCGAATTCCTTTGTTGTTCTCGAATTGCCTTGCTGTTCTCGAACGTAGTTAGATTTCTTGAAATTTTCCTCTGTTTTACCTGTATTCTCAAATTCTCACTTGTTGATACTTGGTTTTTGAACTGAACTTTTGGTTCTCGACCTATTATCATTTGTCTTATCAATAAGTTTTGTTTTGTTCTCAAATGGATTCTTTTAGGATACTGGCTGCAGCCTTGTCGAGTAAGCAAAATGAGCTTGATGCCATCATGGAAACCACCACTCGTATTCCTAGACTCTCGTCTGCTACTGGTTTTCCTGAATGGAAATTTAGATTCGAAAAACACATAAGGACTAAAGAACCAAGACTGTAGAGGGTGATTTTAAGAGGAAAAAGGAAGATAACTTATAAAGACATTGAAGGAAATGAGTTGATCAAAGATCCTGAACACTATACCGAAGAGGACTTTCTGATAATAGAGGAGGATAAGGAGGCACTCTGATACATTACTCAAGGTCTTACTCCTGAGATCTCACACTGTTTCAGGGAGATAACTGATGCAAGAGAACTTTGGAAGGCGCTCATTGATATGTATGAAGGTAATACTGAAATGAAGGAATCTCGGAAAGAAATGTTAAACAATAAATTTAACACCTTCAACTACATAGTCGGGGAAAGTCTGGATGATCAGATTCAGAGATTTGTCACATTGATCACAGAGATGCGCACTGCAAAAATTGACAATCAAGCGGGTGTGATAAACAAAAGGCTTCTAAATGCTCTACCAAGGAACTGGGACATGAATGTTGGTATCATTAAATCAACCAAGAATCTGGACAATTTGTCGTTAACTGAGATGGTGTTAGTTATCAAGTCCTATGAAATGAATGATCAGTAGAGAGCCATGAATCATACAAACAGTTACAATGCTGCAGGCATTAGCAGTGTCAACAGTGCTTTTATATCTCAGCCATCTTCTGCATATCATGTTCATAAAGTTGCCTTGCCCTCTATTTCCTCGGTTTCCTCTAGCAAATCTGTTTTGTCATCTGCTGTTGGATCATCTGCTCCTGTTCTTCAAGCTTCTAGAGCCAATTCAGGAACTTCATCTGGATCAATTGCAGTACAACCTGCCACACTCGCTAAGGAAGTTTTGGATAACATTGCCTTAGTTGCAGGTTTTCTTTAATTCTCAACTGCTTTGGGATCTGGTGACTTGTTACCACCATTTGCTGTGGTGGGCTCTGAACTTGAACAAATTCATCCTGAAGATATGGAAGAAATGGATATCACTTGGCACATCGCTAATTTTGTTTTCAGAGCAAAGAACTTCACAAAAGCAACATGAAGAAATCCCTGGGGTCAGTCTGACATAAGGAATGTAAAGTTTACTAAAGACAAGCTCAGATGCTTCAACTTTCATGAGCGCGGACATTATGCTCGAGAATGTACTTAGCCAAAGAAAAATCCTGATAATTCTGAGCGTAATCTGATTCTAGCAAGTGGGGCTACAAGTGGTGATAACAAAGATGTTGACTCTAAAGCACTAGTGGTGATGCAAGACAATGCTTTTGGATGGGATGATCAGATCAAAGCTCTAAACATTTCTGAGGATTCAACATTAGCATTGATGGCCGGTTCTGCTCATAATCATCAGGAGCATGCTTTCATGGCACACCTTCCCGCTGATGCTTATGTAAGTACATTTTTATGCACTCAAACATTCATTGATAAAGTAACTACGTATCGAGTTCACAACACTAATCTCTTACTTGACATGTCACGACTTGAGCAAGAAAACCTAAAATTAAAAGGGGAAAATAAAAATTTAACTGAAAAGGTTGAAGCTCAAAAGATTGACATCACTGTTTTAACAAGAGATTTGAGCAATGCAAAGTGTGCCATTAAATCTTCTAAAACCATACTTGAAAAGGCTAAATCTGAAGCAGAACGATACAAAAACAAATTTGAAAACTCTTAATTGAAATTTAAAAAATTTGATGTGTCATCTGTGGTGGTGGAAGATATGATTCAAAAGCAAATGAAATGGCAAGAAACTAAGGGAGTGGGATATGTGAATCGTGTACATGAGGGGTTGGTTAAACCAACAATTTGGTTAAATGCAAAAGGTCAGGAATTTGGGCTAAATTCTAATGAAGAGACACCTTTGACTGTAATAAGTGAAAAGGGCAATGTTTTTGAAAACAACCCTCCACCGTTGAGTAATAGTTTTGTTTACACTCCCATAATAGAAGAAGAGTATGCTAAGTCTGCCAGTTTGATATATGATAGACTGGAAAACATGTATGTTTTGACTTCACGTTCAGTGAAAACACCTAAACCTGATGTCCATGTAACATCTTCTAACATGTCTGATTCTTGCGCAGATCGAGTAATAGTGGAAGATTGGGTTGAAGAGGATGATGAACCGATTGCTGCTATAAATTTTAAGAATCCATCTTCAAAAATGATTTCTAATGACAATTTTGTTTCAAAACCTTTGGATTTTTCTGTTTTCAAAAACTCAATGCCTTTTATTCCTTTTGCTTTAAGTAATGATAATGCTTGTTTGAATGCTGATAATGTTGATTGCACTCGTTCAAATTTGTCTGATTGGGATTTCATTAATACAATGCATCTAGATCAAGTTTTAGCAGTAGAACTAGTACAAATGTTGTCTCAGATTCTGATGATGATTTGCAAAGTGACATTAAACTTCATAAAATTGATACACTTACTGAAAATCCTAAGGTTGCTAGATATGTGCCACCCAAACCTAAAACAGAAATTAAAGCTCCATCTTCGAGCTCTTTTCAAAATTATAAAAAAGGGGTGTCAATCATAAGGCTGTTATGAAGCAACGGGATCACCACAGTGCAAATCAATTAGTAAAACGTCTTATATGCTTTCACTGTGGAGTTCCCGGACACATTACACGAAATTGCAAACATGACTCGTATGCTTCTTTCTAAAGAACCAATCAGAAGGATAAGTCACGAAATGAAAAACAGTCTAAGTCAATGAAGATGCATAAATCTAAGACTATAACTAGATCTCATTTCAAACCAAGGCCTTCTGATGGTAATTGGCGAAAAGTGAATCATCAGACCAAACCAAAGGTTGTGCGGGAAAATTTCATATCTCAAAACCCCACAAATTTCACAAATTCACATCTTCACCCCAATCATCCATTAAACATGCAAAGTTCAAATTTTTTTCAGTTGATGTTTCTACATCCACTTATTGTTTTGGACAACCTAGAAGCAAGATGGTCTGGGTTCCAAAAACTAATTAATCTTGTAATGTGTGCAGGAACGACTATGGAGGAATATCCTCAAACTTTGGTATGTGGATAGTGGCTGTTCCAGGCACATGATAGGATACATCTCCCAGCTTACAAATCTTGAACATTATGATGGGGGAGACGTGATTTTTGCTGAAGGTAGTAAAGGAAAGATCATTCAATGGAGAACAGTCTCAAATGGAGCCTTAAATCTTGAAAATGTCAACTATGTTCCTAAACTCAAGCACAGTCTGCTCAGTGTGCCACAAATGTGTGACAAAGGATACTCCAGTCATTCTACAAGCAAATAATGTCTCATTCTCAAACCTGGCGTCATCATTCCTGAAGATTGGATTCTGGTCAAAGCTCAACGGAGACAAGATGCATATTTCCTGGATATGAATCAACAACCATCTAAGGAAGTTATGTGTCTCTTCTCGAAACTATCTGAACAAAATTCCATGCTCTGGCATCGTCGTCTAGGTCATGCAAATCTCAAGAATCTGAATCGAATTGCGAAAGGGAACTTTGTTCGAAATCTTCCAATCAAAGACTTCATAATGATTGAGAAGTGTGTTGCATGCGCCCAAGGGAAGCATCACCGAAAGCCTCATAAGCCAAAAATCTTTAGCTCCATTGACTCTCTTCTGCAGCTCCTTCATATGGATTTATTTGGTCCAGTTAACGTACTCAGTATCAATCGTGCATCATACTGCTTGGTCATTACAGATGACTATTCACGTTTCACTTGGGTGTTTTTTCTGTCAAATAAAAGTGAAACAACAGACTTATTGAAGAAATTCACCATTCTCATTGAAAATCAGACTAATGAAAGAGTCAAGGCCATTAGATACGAAAACGGCACAGAGTTTAAGAATGTTGAACTAAATGTTTTCTGTGCAGAAAAGGGAATTGCTAGGCATTATAGTGCAGCCAGAACACCGCAACAAAATGGTGTTGCTGAACGAAGAAACATAACATTGATTGAAGCTGCACGTACTATGCTGATTGATTCAAACTTGCCTACATTCTGCTAGGCAGAGGCCATTAATACTGTCTACTATGTTCAAAATTGAGTTTTACTGAACAAACGACATATGATGACTACATATGAGATTCTCTACAAGCACAAACCATCCGTTGAGCATTTCAAAATCTTTGGATGTCCTTGTACATTGCTGCACCTGGACGCAGTCCCAAAGTTCAATGCTAGAGTAGATGACTGCTATTTTTTTGGCTATGCTAGTAAAACAACATATCGTGTCTACAACCAAATCACCAAGCAAATTGTGGAGTCCTATGATGTTCGTTGGCTTGAGGAAAATACAACTGACGCACGAGTTAGGCTGGATTGGTTGTTTGACTATTCGACTTTGTTCAAATCCTTCAACATTCCAACTGAGGTTCCTTTCGTTGATCCAAAGATTTCAAGTGTTACACTGGACACTGATGAGTCAGATTTTGTACGTCACACATCCTGGACTGTTGACCCTCCTGCTCAACAACCCACAATGCCTCAACTCGATAAAGGGAAATAGATTCAGTCTGACACATCTACTGTCTCCAATCCTTATCAACATCAGACAGGGTTTGAGCCCGCCCACGTCTTTCCTGAATCAATTGATGCTGAATATACTGCTAGTTCTTCAAATTCTGAATCCAATCCTGAACCAGAAAATTTAGTTGCATCAGATCCACCAACTGCCATCAATCCTTCTCAAAATGGTGTTCCCACTCGCATTCAAAGAGATCATCCCATTGAAAATGTTATTGGATCTCTTGACACAGGAGTTCAAGCACGAAGTCAGTCTGGTGCTATTAATAACTGCTTGTATTCCTATTTTATCTCTCAGAGAGTACTCAAGAAAATCTATATGGCTCTTGAAGAACCTAGTTGGGTTGAAGCCATGCATGATGAGCTGAATCAGTTTGATTGATTAAAGGTGTGGGAACTTGTTCCTCTACCAGATGGCAAAAAGGCTCTCGGTACACGTTGAGTTTTTCGCAACAAGCAAGATGACAGTGGTGTAATTGTCAGAAATAAAGCTCGGCTAGTTGTTCAAGGTTTTCGTCAGGTTGAAGGACTTGATTTCGATGAAGTCTATGCTCCTGTTGCTCTATATGTGACAACTAGTACCAAACCGTCCGACAAGTCCGTACGGTGTGTGTACTTTCACCATTTACTGTGTGTAAATACAGTGAACAAACAGTTGTGTGACAACAGGACTCAGAAAACAAACCACAGTTGTATGTGTTTAAGTGAAAACTTAAATACAGTAAATACAACAACGCAAGAGAAACAACAGTGTACAAACAAATGACAATAACTTATCGGTTGCGATCGGATATCCATAGATGACAGGAATCCGATGGCCGACAAACCAGTACGAAAACAATGTGAAAACAGGCAGTTTAGTTGAGTCCGACAGTGAGAAAACACAATTCAAATCATATTGCAGTGTCATTTCAAAATAGTAAACTAACAGCTTGTTTGTGTGGGTGACGATTCACACAAACATATATGTGAGTCTAACGTTCTGAACGGCAACTGATAAATAGAAAACCAAATCAGAAAGTGAAACGTACGATCGTGTTCGTACAGTTAGCGCTCTGTACGAAAACACGCGTAAGTGATGTTTTCTGACGAAACGGAAACGGAAACGAAAACACGACACGAGCGAAAATAAATTTAAAGGAATAAAATAAATAATATTTTACAATTTTGAAACTCAGAAAATAAACAAAATAACTTTCTTTTTATTTATAACATTTAAATTACGCGTTTAAATTCCGGAAACGCGACGAAATTAGAAACCGAGCAACCGAAACGAACCCGAATACACGTGGGGTATAAAAACCCATTTACAAGCATTTAATCAAATTTACTCTCATCACCTACACCCTTCTCTCTCAAAAAAATCGGTTCTCTCTCTCTCTCTAGCATTTTTGATCTTCAAATCACTAGATCTCCTTCAATTCTTGATAGAATTGAGTGTTCTTGGTGCCTAAACGAAGATCTCATCACCATCTATCTGAAAGTACAAAAGATCGGCCATGTAAACTCCTTGATTTGAGGTAATCGGAGGTCAAAGGTCACGAAAACTAGGGTTTTTAACCCACCTTGTTCGACCCAAGCTTTAAACGGTTAGAACCTCTCATCTCGAACCCTATAGCCACGACAAACCAGTCCTAACACCCACCATTACTTAAAACCATCATAGACTTGAGTTGGGTACTAGTTTGGAACCTCCATGGTCGACCACAATGTTCAGCCCACCGAATGGAACCCTTCGGCCGAATGAGGGTCGAATAGCCTCATTCGCTTGGCTATGGCCTCCTTCGCCCACCTCCATTCGCTGACTGATGCTCATTCGCTCAACACCCTCATTCTCTCGGTCATTCTGGTTCAACCACAGTCTCATCATTCGGCCAAGAAGACCTTTCATTCGTCCATATTCATTCTGGAGGACACCAGACTCGTCGGCCATCACCACACAACCATATCCATTCGTTGGGCTTAGGGGGTTTCTTGGCCAGTCATGCGGCCCAATATTATACTAAGGCTCATTGATTCGGCCTAGGGCTTGCTGTTCGGCCCAGACATTTTGATACGGCCCATGACATATGGTTAGGCCCAATCGGAACAAGACCAAACATTAGGCCCATTAAACTACCCTAGCCCAACATCTAATTCGGCCCACAGTTCTTCACATACGGCCCAACAGGCTACTGCTTTGGCACAGGCAGTTTGCTTTGGCCCATCATGGCCCAGTTGGCCCGTGAGGCTGTTTCAGGCCCAACAACATCCCTTTGGCCCAGTAACTCTCCTTCGGCCCACGGCTTTAGTCCACCCATTTATTCGGCCCATTATTTAGTAGCCATGTGATGGAATTTGGCCTACATGAAACATAAAATCAATATATGAAATAATAGGTCATGGGATAATTTGTAGGTAATCATATATTAGTCATGTTACCACAAAGGTGATGTAGCCGGTTAATGCGTTTCACAAAAAAAAATATAAAACATTAAGTTTTCCAAGGGTATTTCATGGTTATTTATTAATTATGTAACTACCTAATCAAGTCTACAAGAGCAACACATGGGATTTCAAACCACAAAACTAGACTTTATACTTAGAAAATAACAATGGGTTTCAAGTTTACACGATATGGTAAGGTCAAGACAAAGTTGAACATGAAACAAGTAATGAGATATCCTAGGCTCAACCTAAATTGACTAAGTGTTAATAACATCCTTCATAAGCGAATTAGGGCTGAATAATGACCGAGACTTACGAGTGTTAGCCAACTTTAGGGCTAACACATACACACACACACAAATAACTACAAAAAATACTTACAAATTACAACCAACGTGAAATCAATACAGGATTGTGAAAACAACAACAAGTACAACAAAGAGTGCGTGTATTCTTGTTTAAGCTCAGTCAACCACAACTACTACAAGGTGAGTTCATATGCCCCTTTTCTTAATCTTTACTGGTTTCAAAGCTCGGGGCTGAGAAACATGCAAAACTTTTATTTACTTAAAAGCTTCTATTCACATATTGCTTATTTCATGATTTAGATAATAATAGTTTATCTTTATTATCGTTGATCATTACGTGCTTGCTTGACTGATATTATCATACTTGAGACAATTAGGAAGATACATGCCATTATAGCTTCCTGACACTTGTATGCACTAGAATAATATAAGTTGTTAAGAATATATCTTGCAACTGTTTATTATTCTTACACGATAGAACAACGGGGAAAACCATGGGATAACATGCCAATAACAATTACTAACGACAAGAATGATCATCATGATAAGGTAACTTCATGATAACAAGATCATTCACACCTCACTAACATCGTGTATAAGACATGTTCTTATGTCACTTTGTTCAAGATAGCTAGAACACTCAACATTGTGATAACAGTTAGGACATTTACTTGTGATATCGAGGATGATATCGCATGCACACGCTGTCGGGATGGAATTCCCCACATACATTATCATTACTACTTAAGACTCTTCTTAGAGCACATCTTATCACCGACTTAGGAAGATGGTTATGCAACCATAGACCAGTCGGGTAAACACGAATATTAAACATTAGAACTTGGGTTGATTCAATTAAATCATACCGGGCACGAGAGGTGCTATCAATCTAATTGATAACATACATAAAATGTAGAGAACGGATTCTTTACAATAGATATCGTGGGAGGATATCTTACACACCGGGCTGATCGGAAATGACAGCTACGGAGACTATTACGTCTCTAACTAGGAATCATGAGCAGGACACTTTATACACCGGGCTGGAAAGGGGGTGACAGCTACTGGGACTATAATGTTGTCACACCCCCAATTTTCAACTAACGGAATCACACCGTTTGGGAGCGTGACAAACCAGGATCTCAGATCATTAGACATAGCGAAGACCTCTATATGAATTTCAAAACATACGTTGGTCTTTAAAACATAACATTCAGAGTTTACAAAAAGTTGCGGAAGCGTTTAAAAACCATAAACAGTTGGAAAGTAAACATTACAAACCAAAGTACTGAAATATTCAAATGTTCAAGTTCAAATTCAAAGTGTTTAAAATGCATGAGACTCTATCTTCCTAGTCCATGCCAGCTGTAACGCGCGCCTTAGCGTCCTGAGAAAACATGCAAATCAAGTCAACACAAAGGTTGGTGGATAACACAGGTTTTAAATAATCATAATGTTCAAAACAGCAGTTTGAATAACAAGTTTGTAGATAACATAATCACAAATGCACAGTCATGATAGCTAGTCATATAAACTATTTACATACGTGTTCGACACCGAAGCTGACTAATTGCCATGCTATAGCATGTTTTTGCCTTGCCACTATTGTCTATCACAACAATAGTAAAATGTGTTTGGTCAGTTAAACACCTGCGTAGATCCCATCTACCAGGTGAGGTTTGTTAAACCTAATAGATCTATTTCCAACTACCACGCTTTGCATTACAGCAAACTAAACGGTTCGAGGTGTGTAAGGACTTTCAAGTTGATATGTTGTCACATAATGTAAACAGATAACTCATGCAAGTGATATGTATCTAAAAATAGTTTGTTGCACATGTTTTCTCCCCCAAAACAGTTTAAAATAAGAAAGGGGCCGTGTACGCACCTTTGATAATAGTAGAATGATCAAATACGTGTGAACTTGCGTAGAAATCCTCTACGAAGAATCTGTGATTTAAACAATAACCTAAAGTTATTCGGATTGTCGTTTTGTGCTTGAAATCACATACGTATCAACATACGTATGTTAGAGTGTGAGAATTTTGCATACGGAAGTACGCGTGCCATTGAAATCGATTAAATAAAATCATATTTGATTTTATTCAATTAATCGTAATTATACGCGATTTCGTGTTCGGATTAAAATATGGATTTTATCATTTCAACACGTTCGTATTCTCGTTACGGTTCCAACGCAACTTGAACGGATCGAATCGGACTTGAAACGAAGGAGTTATGGTTAAAACATCAAAAATGACTTAAAATCCAAAAAATGGTTGGGCCGGGACTCGAACCCGCGACCCTCAACTCCAACACACATGCCTTTAACCAGTCAAGCCCGCTAGGGTATCGCGAAAGTACTCAGAAATTAATTGTTTTAACCCCTTTTCCAACCTGATTCCTAATTGTTCTTATAGCCAAAGCATGTTATCTCCAATTGATCCACATTTCGAATCCGATTAACATTAACATCATAGGGCTTTCATTGGACAACAAATTTCGAATCTTTCTGATTAATCAATTTCGATAATCATATCAGTTTGCATCAAAACCCAAGAACGTATTCATCTTATGAACCCTAATCATCGAATTCATCCAATTCGTTACTGAAACCATGAATTGCAATGGGGTTATGCTTAATCGAGGTTGTCTGAATCTACTGATAACATTCAATTCGATTTCTCAACCCATTTTAACCCAATCCCCCAATTCGTTCTTAAAGCATGAACCCTAGAACTAACATCCATCAAATCTTTGTAACCTACTGAAATTGGGACCAGGTTTAGTTACATCGCACCCTTCTGAAAGTATTGGTATAGTTTAATTCCATTTTAAAGCTTATATGATTTAAAACCCCCAAAACCGATTCAAGTATGAACCCTAGTTCTTGAACTCTTATAATTCGATATTATCAACCGAAATTGATTTGGGTTACACCTTAGTCGGCATGTTTAGAAAGTGTAGGATGAATTACTAACCTGTTTTGATATGGAATTGATGTATATCAACTTTGAGCCCTAGTTTCGGCCTCTTCACGATCCAATTCTTTAATCTGAATCTTGTGAGATCAATTCACTGCTTGAATTACCTTCTGAGAATGCCGAATAGTATTTAGAAAGTTTCAATTGTGATTAGCATGATCGGATTGTGTAATTTCTACATCAAGCATTGACGGTTACAACTTTTAACATCAATTGGGCCTTTAATCTGATTAAATGTTGATGTTAATAACCCTGATAACCGTTACTAACTCTTGAAATACCAATTATAATTGATCTAATTCAATTATGATAACCTATTGATTGAGTTTCGAATTTCCCCATTCAATTTTGGCCGAATTTTGACTTTTAGGAGTCAAAATTGATACTAAAATCAATTATAAGCTTAATCTTCAACAATTTAACACTTAGGAATTTATTTTTCCTAATTCCTAACTCCTATAAGTTATTCCGGATTGCCAACATATTATTTCGATTAACAAAGTTGAGCCAACAAACCCGAATAGTCACTAATTGAATCCTTTAACTCATTGTTGGACTAAATTTACTCAATTGGGCTTCTCAAATACAATTGGGCCTCACTGGGCCTTCCTGGGCCTACCTTGGCCTTCCCTGGGCCTACTTGGTTTACATTGGGCCTTACTTGAACTTATTGGGCCTTAATGGGCCTCTCTTGGCTTATTGGGCCTACATTGGCTCTGTTGGGCTTACATAGACTTCGTTGGGCCTAATTGATCTTGTTGGACCTTCATTGGCCTTATTGGGCCTTCATTGGCCTTGTTGGGCCTTCATTTTGTAATTGGGCCTCCCTAGATCTCAATGGGCCTACATTATCACTATTGGGCCTGTGATATCACCAACTCTCGTTAACAAGGTTAGTGTAAAAAGTCGGATTGTCACAAATGTCCCTACCTAGGTATCGAGTATGATATCTTACACACCGGACTGGTTAGTACTGACAGTCACAGAAACTATTAAGTTTCACTCTAGATATCGAGTATGATATCTTACATGCCGGGCTAATCCGTAAGGAATAGCTAACAGAGACTATTATGTTTCTTTATTCAATTGTTTGGGTATTTTACATGCCGGACTAATCAGTAATGATTAGTTACAGAAACTATTAAGTTTCGTTCTAGATATCGAGTATGATATCTTACATGCCGGGCTAATCCGTAAGGAATAGCTAACAGAAACGATTTCGTTTCTTACTTATGTCATTGGGTTATATTACATGCCGGGCTAATCCGTAAGGAATAGCTAACAGAGATTTTATGTCTCTTCATTCACTTATTGGTTTATTTTACACACCGGCTAATCCGTAAGGATTAGTTAGCAGAGATGATTACATCTCTTACTTTATTCATTGGGTTATTTTACATGCCGGCTGTTCCACAAGGAATGGTTAACAGAGATAATTCTGTCTCTATCTCTCTTTCATTATTGGGATAAACATACCGGGAAATCAAGGGTGAAAGGAAATGGGTATCCATCGTCGTATTACAGGTAGTGTCGAGTGCAGTTAAGCATGTGGTGGGGTGGCGTCTGGGCTTGACCCTTTCGTATGCCCCTATATATAAGCATGCTTGACTGGATGAGACATTATCTGTGCATACAACCATGGAGAGGACATTGTGTGAAACATGGGATTCAATTAACAATACAACTTGTGTGAAATGCTGTGAACATGATTGACAAGAATTCAATGGTTTTCAGTTACTAAACTTATGAACTCACCAACCTAGTGTTGACTTTGTTTAAATGCATGTTTTCTCAGGTGACGAACATGTTTAGTCACCATGATTTCAAGGACATAGCTAGTGGACTTTTAGAAGACCTAGCTACTTTTGTGATTGCATACTTTTGGCTAACAAGAACATGAATCATCTTTTGTATATCTTGTACAGATACAAGATATAGCCTCATTGATTCTTTTGATAGATTTACTTGGTTAAATTATGAACGATACATTGTAATTTAATCTTGTAATTCTATATCATTGATGTGTTAGCATTTCTCATTTATTATCATGTGCTATATAAACAATCTAATCATTTGATTATCATTCAAGATATCGTGCCCCGGGAACCTTCCGCCCGGCGGGAAAGTCGATCCAGCCCGCCTGCTCGGGGTGTGACACTATAGGAAGCCATTCATCTGTTGTTGGCTTATGCCTCGTACATGGGATTTACTGTGTATCAAATGGATGTCAAAACTGCTTTTCTTTATGGTAAGGTGAAAGAAGAGATATATGTTAGTCAACCTCCTAGTTTTGTTGACTCAGACCATCCAGAGCATGTTTACAAGCTTGATAAAGCTTTATATGGGCTTCATCAGGCTCCAAGGGCTTGGTATGCAACATTGACCGAACATTTGTTGAATCATGGATACACACGGGGAACAATTGATCAGACACTGTTTCTCAAAAGAGTTGATGATGACATGATTTTGGTCCAAATTTATGTTGATGATATTATCTTTGGATCAACCAGTGAGAAGTTGTGCAGGGAATTTGAGAGCGTAATGAAGAAGAAATTTGAAATGAGCTCATTGGGAGAAATGACCACTTTCTTGGGGTTACAAGTTAGACAAAATTCTGAAGAAATTCTTATTCATCAAAGCAAGTATGTGACTGATATGCTGGTGAAATTTGGCATGCAAGATTGCAACTCCGAGGTAACTCCCACGAAAGAACGTCCAGTTCTCACTTCTGATGAACATGGCTCTAAGGTCGATCAAACTCATTATCGCTCAATGATTGGGTCCCTGATGTATATTATTGCGAGCAGACCAGATATCATGTTTGTAGTTTGTCAATGTGCACGTTATCAGTCTTCTCCAAGACTTTCTCATTTGACTGCAGTTCATAGGATTTTCATATATATGAAAAGGAAGCTCAGGTTTGGTTTGTGGTATCCTTGAAATTCTGAATTTGATCGTTATGCTTTTAGTGACAGTGACTATGGAGGCTGTGACATTGATCGTAAATCCACTTCTGCTGGATGTTAATTTCTGGGTGATAGGCTCTTTCATGGCAATGTAAGAAGCAACAAACTGTCTCCATTTCTACTGCCGAAGTCGAGTATGTTGCAGCTTCTACCTGCTGCTCTCAGGTGATATGGATGCAACATCAACTGCTGGATTACGGTTTGAATTTCCACAAGAGTCCTATTTTTTGTGATAATGATGCAGCAATTCAAATTTGCAAAAACCCAGTTCAACATTCAAAAACCAAGCATGAAAGTTCATTTTATCAGAGATTGCTATGACCACAAACTCATTAAAATGGAACAAATTGACACAAAACTAAACATGGCTGACATGCTCACGAAACCTGTGAGCATTTCAACCTTCAATGTGCTTGTGAGTTTCCTAAAAATGATTGTGTTTGAGGAATGAGCTCATAAAGTAATAGATGTCTAGGGTGCTCGAAGTTTTATTCTTATTTTTTTAACACAAGTCTTTTAAATATTTTTTTTTCATTTTATGAATAAATTTAGGGGGAGAAATATGCAAAAGAAATTAAGTCTAAACATGTGTCGGGAAATGATATAAACTTTCGTTATAAAGGGTCAGCTTAAAAATTCCTGAAAAATGCTACACCTGAATGAACTAAAATTGAAATGATATGTTGGTAGGCTCACTTGACTGGAATAATTGATCTATTTTGTGCTAAACTAAAGAAATTGTGTGTCGCGCTTTCAAAATATCACTACTTAGAAGAGTGCATTATCTATTTGACGGTCTTAGAAACCTTATGACAATTTTGTTATGCACGAGATTCTGAAAGTATGTCGAAAATCGAGTGCTTTCTCTGAAAGAATTTTACGTCTTTACATAAAAAACCTGTAGTGTTCATAGATGTCTTGTCTTTGTTCTGCTTCTGTAGAGACCTGAGAAGTGTAGCTCTCTCTGTTCTGTTTACGCGGAGACCTGAGGCGCTACCTACATACATGAGTATTTGCTAACGAATTCTGGATATGCTCACACCAGTAAAAGATGCCTTAGAGCACAATCATGCAAAAAGCATGTTAAAAGAGACCCTCAAGAGTCCAAAACCCAAGCCTTATTGTATATTAAGCCTTGTATATTAAAACCTATGATCCATTCTTTCTTTCTCTCTCAAAATTCTCAGATATACAATTAGATTCGGATGCATGTTAAATTTGAAGTAGAGATTCTTTGGCCTGATAGAATGCACCATCGGTATCTAGGATTTAGTGTGATTTGTTCGTAACACACTTAAGGTACCAAAACATGATGAACATGCACAAATAGAGAAGCTAAAAAGGTTTCAAGATTGGGTTTAGAAGGATAATATACTGGCAATCATGATATCCAAGTTATAAGGTTTGGCATTAAAAAAAATTTTCAACTGACCTAAGAACGATTTGATCCCGAGAAATGAGCTTAATTGATTTGGTTTATGTGGATAATCTGAAATTAGATAAATTTTGATTTTATGGGCTGGATAATGGGCTCGGGCCGGGAGCGTGTAATCAGATCAATAAGACGGGATTGAATGAAGGTAAAATAATTTGTTAACCTAATCTAGCCTTTGTCAAGTTTGTTCCCCAAAGACTTTCTAAGTATTTCTACCGTTCTCGAGATTATATTGTGTTGTCGAGTTCTTGCATGAGGTAATCACTGTTCATCGTCTTCTTCACTATTGATATATCTGATTGTCTTCTGAGGAATGTTGCAGGTTCATCAAGAAAGATAAAAGATACTTGATCTGAGTTTGAATAAGAATGATTTTTTTTGTTTGAATCAAAGTTTAATGTCGAAGATTAGCGGAGAAAATAAAATCAGAATCAATTTTTGATTGAAATCGTTCTGAATGTGTTTTGAAAAAGTTGGAATTCTTCGGAAGAAATCTTTGAATTAAGTTTAAGAAGATGAAGGGTTCTCGAGTTCGGAAATTGAGAAAGAAAAGAGGATTCAAGAAAAGGATTTGTTTTTAAAAAATTATTTTCAAAACAAACTTGAGAACCCATGATAAAGTTCAAGAAAGGAAATTACTACTCGACAATGAAAGTCGAACTCGAGAACAAAGACTGAACTCAAGAATGAACTCGAGAATGCTAAAATGAGTTCGAGAACTTAAACTAAATTCGAGAATGAACTCGAGAATGCTAAATTTGAGTTCGAGAAGGATGTTGAGCACTCAAAAACAACAACCAAAATTAATCTAACTCAAATTTCTTTGATTTTCATTCTTGAAGCTGAAATTGAGTTTCAACATAATCTTGAAAATTAACAATTTGTTTGCTGTCTTTGAGAGGAAGTGTGACTAACTTGACGCATTTTTGTGCTTCTAAAAATTTTTAAATTAAGATGCCTCAACCAATGCAGATTCTGTGGAAGGATAACCACAACCTGGCGTTATTATTGTCTCCTCCTCCCGAAAGTCAGAGAATATTTGCATCTGCAATTCATGGCTTCAACACTTGCAAGATATCTCACGCATTAAGAATGAATCTTGTCATTCATGAAAATCTCATTGAAGAATTCTGGCTATCTGCTAAGATACATAAGGAAGGAGATGGTGGAAAAGGGACTATCACTGCACGAGTTCAAGATATGGAGATTGTGATCTTAGAGATTGTAATAAGAGAAGGGATGGGATTTACTGATAAATCTACTGATCCAGTATCTCTAGAGAAATGGGTAATAGAAGGGGAGTTATCAGAAATGGGTTTTGAAGGGGTGTATCCGATGCTGCAAAAGAAACTTCTGATTCCTTACTGGAGATACATAGCTCATGTATTTATGGTAAGTATGAGTGTAAACATAGGGACGTATGACATGCTGAACAAAGATCAAACATCAGCCTTTGTGGCTCTCACCATGAACTGGGGATTCAATTTCTCAAAGTTCATTCTGAATGAAAATAAGGGAAATTTGAGGGGGGAGCAGATCAGAAAGATTCATGATGCATCCCAGATTTCTGCAAATGATTTTTGATGAGAGATTTCTAACTTGCAAAGAGGAGTTGTGAGACGAGACTTGAAGCTGTTGAGTGAATCAACATTTCCCTTGATAATGCAGAATCGAGGTGGTAAGTACAAGTTTGAAGGATTACACCCATTAAAGAAGTTTGGACAATTTGCTGAAATAGAAGGTGTAGATGTTGGTGAAGTAGCTGAAACTCCTAATGTAATGATTGAGGAAGAACATGATGTACAAGTTCTGGGTTCCAGGAGTTCTGATGGTGATGTTTATATGGTCCAGCCACCATAGTACGAAGATGTTGTGACTTGGCATAAACCTGACATGGACTTTGATTTCGAGTCAGAGATGGAGCCACTTGAGATTGAATTTTTAGAGCAAATGAACTTGCTCACTACTGAAAACCTGGAAGCTTTGCTTGAGCATGTAAAAAGGAGTGTAGGAAATCCTCCTCTTAAATCTTCTTTTGCTGATCAAGAACCACCATTTGACACTGCTGCTGATTTAATTCCAAGAAAAAGAAGAAGAAGAGACCCAAGGCACGGGATTGTTGTGAGAACAAGAAACTGAAATCGCTCCAAAAATACAAGTGCTGACCATTACAGTTGAACTAACTGAACCAGTGCCACGATCTACAGAGTCTACTGTTGGACCTTCTTCACATACTAAAGATGTGGATTATGATTCTTTTTTGATTGGAGAAATGGGAGCTAGAGCAGATAAAGGAAATAATGTGTTACCTGATGATGAGCCAATTGATATGGTAAAGCTTCATAGTAGAGTGTTCGAATTGGAACAAGATTCCTTGTCTCATACCCTGCTGATATAAGAACTGAAGACAGAAAATGAAGCTAAAGACAGAAAGATTAAATATCTTGAGACAAATATGGGACATCTGTCAGTGATTGTTTTGGACATGAAACAAAAGTTACAAGATAAATTCAAGGGTGAATTTCTTGATGAGTCTAGTTCATCAACTACAGTTGAACCTAAGCCATAAATGAGTAGAGCTGAGTTTGATGAGCTTAACAGTAGCCGAGAGGAAGGTTTGAGGAAATACTTTGTAGGTGAGACTGGATTCAAAGTTAGCATGACAAAATCCAGAGAACTCATGATGATCACCGAAAGAACTGTTCAAGAGGCTAGAGATGCTACAAAGATTAAACCTACAAGGTTTGTTGTTGATGTGGGAGACAGCCGATTCAACTATGAGGGAGATAGATCTGGGATTGTTTGCTGGGGTTATGATGAGGTCAAGGAATTGTGGTGGTTAAGAAAAAAGTTGACCAACCGGATCGAGTACTATGATCATCCATCTTCTTTCAAGTCATTGACAGTGGTAGACATGGTGGAGCTGGCAAAACAAAGATTATTTAATCCAACAAAGAATAAGTGAGGAGAAAGCTTCTATACTTCATTACAGCAACATGTTCGAAAGGGCTTTTTAGACATGACTCTTGCTAAATATGTCAAAATAAAGAAGACAACAAATTCTCTTGGAAAAGATTGTTGAAGAAACACAAAACTAGGCAGAGATTGTTGGAATACGTTAGAGTTTTGCTGTTTCTAGTTGTTTAGTGTACAGGTTCTCGAGTTCTTGAGGGTCTTGGGGTTCTCGAATGGTTCTCGAATTGTTTGGGCCTCAGTATTGGTGGGCCGAGAGGCCTATGTCATGTATGGGTGGTACATAAACCCTTTTCTAAGTCATAATTAGGGTTAGAGCTTATTTTGATAGTTTTCTCTTTTTGTTCCTTGGCTCTTTTGATTCGTGTACCAGTCGGCTCTATTGAAGTCGAGTGCATTGGAATTGGATTCTTGCATTGTTCTTCATTGTGATCTTAATTAGTGTCTCTCTTGCACACACGTGATACCATTCTGCACTCTCACATGTGTTATTTATATCGATATCGGTTTTAGATCCTTTATTGGGACTAACACCGAGCCATACCTATTTCTAATTACCTGAAAGACATGCTAAAATACATCAACTATAAAGTTGGTGAGCTCATTAGTTTTAGTATAATTGACACAATAATAAAAAGCATGTGATAATTCAAACCAATACAACCAACCCTATGCCATGCCCGGGCGTCTGCCTCCTACATTTTTAGCCCGTGACATGGTCACCCTAATCTACTTTCCATTCCAAGACCCGTTCTTGTCCTTGGTTTAAATGTGTCATGATTAATATATGCCACAATGGTTGACATTAACCTTAGTGAGGTTTCAACCCTATTTTTATAGGGCCACCCTTTCGGGCCACTGTGCGTGGGGGATTCCTTAAGTAGTACTACTCATATACCCACAAGCTCACCTCCAGAGTTAATGGTTGTATATGATGTTTCATGTCTAGGGGAAGCAATTAAATTTGAGCGGACATTCATTATCACATAAATATAAATTTTATAAACAGTTTTTGGAGCATGCTTTCAGTATCCCAAAACAGTAAAAAGAAAAGGGATCACATGAACTCACTTGGTTGCTTCAATGGCTTCATTTTGTTCCTGTACAAATATGTCATTGTGCCCCTATGCTTGATTGCTATGTCCCAAGAATTATCATCAAAGCAAGTTCCTATTTGTAATCATCTATACATGTATTAGTTGTAGGTTTCATACTTTATGATTGTTGATTGTGGTTGAGCTCTTCGGGTTTATATATTTAAGGTTACTAGTTTAAAGTTTCTTTACATACCTTACTTAGTAAAATCCTACTATAGAATTGTACATATAAATGTATGTGCAGTGTTTTTATGAATTGATGTTTAATATAACTACTAGTATGCTACTTCATATATATCTTATGTAACTAGTATGTTTGTAGTTTCTAAGATGATTCAGTTTTATTGTGATTAATTTCTTAAGTTTTAAAGTTGGTTCACTCTTGTTTGTGTGTTAGAGACAATCAATATTCAATTTGTTTCAGTATATTAAAAGTCATGGTACTTTATTAATAATATAAGTGGATATAATACATAAGCTATTATAGTATGGAAAGATAAAATTTAGAATTGTGATATTGTATTTACCTAACTCGTTAATATTATAAATAATTAATAGGAATTTCATATGTAACAAAATAGTCGCAATGAATCATTAGTGTCTAAAATGTTATGCATGTTGGGATCATTGTTTATACTAACTATTGTAGTTGTTATAAACATTGTATAAAAGAGTGTTTAATATATTCATAATTTAATTCCTATGTTTAAATGTAAGTATATATTCTTAGATGAAACTATTATTAAAGATAATGATAACAATAATACTAATTTCTCTGGCAACATTAATGACATTTCTATTTTCATGACTAAAATATATGAATAATATAGTATCATAAATTAGGGTAAATAATAATGTATTTAATAAGTTTTATTATTTGTAATTATTGAATAAAAATTCAGAATATTGTTGAGTTGGATTAATTTTAAAATGTTAGCTAAATTATAGTAAAATCTTAAATAATCTTAAAAGAGTATAACATTATAATGTTAATGTTGATAAAAATAAAAGTAATACTCATTAAAAAAATCATCTTAATATGAGTTCAAACTAATTCGTGATTAAATTGAAAATTAGTATAATATTGGTACTTGGTATAAAATCGTATTAATATTGAATCAAACACTTATTTTAAGTTCCTAATTGTTTAACACTAACACATTGCATATAGTATATATATGTACACACATTAAGTCGACTTAAATTATATGTTGTTTGTTTATATAATCATAAATATTACATTGGAATTGTTATGTTGCTATTATATTATGCTATTTCAATATCTATTAATCTATTATAACTAATTTAAACAAAACACTGATGTTTAACCATTGATTTAGCTTACAAGTCTTATAATCTTTAAGCTTTTAATTAGTTGGTTTAAAAGTTTATAAATTTATTCAAGTTAGTAATCTAAATATATATGGGAATACATAATATGGTAAAATCAAATTAATTACCATGCAATACATACATATCCTTCATTATACCAATTTATTTATTAGTCAACTATTCACATAATTATTATGTGTATGAATATTTATATACATTAATGTGCGTGGGTAATTATATATGTATAATCGGGTATATTATTTTTATTAATCAGTCATGTATAGTTATATTTATTTACGCATATATCTCAGAATCTCTAACATAAGTCACACACGTTATATGGTTCCAACCAACATTGCATTTTTAACCAATTATTTCTAACTATATTTTATGTTAGTTAACCCAAAAGCTAAACCAATTTAGTATATTTGTGATTAAACATATAAACCATATATTAAAGATAATGGCGCTCGGTTTTACCTTCCCACTCGTTCATTTCACGTATCCAAAACCGATTAAATTAATTGTACGTTTGTTTCATAACTTGAACATGTTTCTAAACTCATTTTTAAATAACGAATATAACTGATTGCTCGGTTTTTGCTGTTGACCACGGCTGACTGGGTTTGACCGGTCCTAATCTAGTTTGACTTTTGTTGACCTGGGTTTGAACCATCTCCAAAACCCTAAACTCCCTTCGGCTACCACTCTGTCCACCATGGTTTGGCGTGGTGGCTGCTCCTCCGTGACCAGATGCCTTTCGGGAAGCATTACAGCGACGGGAACCACCCAAAATACACGTATTAGAACAAAATAAACGAGTAAAGGATATGCATGTGCAGATCGAACTAGATTGTGTCATTCCTACCCGTGTTTGTCGGTTTTTAGAGTGAGGCATGGCTACAACAGCTTGCACCACCACCCGAACCACCAACGCTGACCACCATCTTCGACAGCCTACCAAGGAACATCATCTCAGTCACCGGACCACCCCCAACACAACCATTTAGAGCCGCGAACCTTCACGAAAGTAACATGCATGTCAAGAACACCACACGCAAGTATAAATTGGAGCTGGGGAGATTGGTTGTTACCATAGGATAGCGAGTTGAGGAAGACAGGCAGCCGGAACACCTTGAGCCGCTACAGCCACTGCATGTGGCCTTTCTGGTTCACATTCCACCATCGGACAACCCCGCAACCGGCTCGGCCGCCGGCGATGAGGGTTAAAACCTAGCCATTTGTCACACCCCGAGCCGGCGGGCTGGATCGTGTGTCCCGTCGGGCGGAAAGGTCTTGGGGCGCGATATCGAGAATGATAATCATGATGATCAGATTGTTTACAATGCACATGATATATAATGAGAAACTGATAAATGAAAATAGAATTACAAAGTTAAATTACATCAGTTTTGTTCATAATTTAATAATGTAAATCTATTATCAATATTATAATTCTTCTATCTTGTATTTGCACAAGATATACAAAATACTCTGTAAAATGATGTTCAAAAATATGCAGGATCAGAATACTAGGTCCTCTATATGGTATCCTAGTCCAAAAACAATAACTTCTTACTTAGACCAGTTTGTCACCTGAGAAGTCATGCAAAGAGATCAAGTCAACACATGGTTGGTGAGTTCATGTAGTTTTGTTTAAAAATGAGTTTGAATAAACCATTCGAATGACAATCTTAACCTCACCATTAACCACCTATACCATCCAGTTCAATATGCTTATATATAGGGCATATGTAGGGTCGAACTTACCGCCCGCCCAGCCACCGTCCCATCACATACCAAACCACATGATATATTGTTCCTGGTGGTGATGCTTTCATCCCATACCTTTGATACACACGTTTGATTACCCTAAAATCTGTTTACCTTGATCCCCCGAAATGACAACCTTAATCTCATCAACAACCACCTATGTTATCCAATCAAGTATGCTTATATATAGGGCATATGTGGGGTCGAGCTTACCGCCCGCCCAGCCACCGTCCCACCACATATCGGACTGCTTAACATATTGTTGTTAATGACAATTAAGCGTTTCATTCCATCCATCGTCATATTAGATTTTGATTTCCACAAATTAAAATACTACTGATTTCTTGAGTTCATCATGTATTCATGATCAACCACAGCACTTGTAGAAACGTAATATTAAATGAATAATTAATCATTTAAATACAACTAAGACATGATGATTGGGCCTTATTTGACTCAACCAATTAGACTTAGTTGTTGGTGGTGTCCAAGTTGTACCGTCTCACACGTGGCCCATATCAGGCATGACGCATTTGAGTCTACCTGTATTTTTCGGGACTTTCATGGTGTGCCCATATCAGCTTGACCCTCAGGCCTACTGTACATGTCGGGACTTTAGGATATCCTTTGATTATGATCGCCTTTGTTCTTTAGAATTCGTTTGATCGTTTGATTTATGCCCATATAGCTTGACTATAAAAGTCTACTATTTATGACGGGACTTTCCATGTGTTAACACGTGGTCTCGATCTGCATACAACTGAAATCCACTTTAACTTAATCGTTAATGATTTCATTAGATGTTAATGATTTCATTAGTTCTTTGATTCACACACGGATATGATTTCCTTGATTCTGATCCTTAGAATTCCATGGCTACAACACTGAGTTTATATTCTTGAATTTAATCCTCAGTTTCATTGACACACACTGAATTTAGATTTCCTTGGATTTGATCTTCAGTTTTAGTTCTCTTGATTCCGTACAGAGTTTGGATTCCTTGAATTAGAACTTTGTTAGGTTAATTGTTTGATTTAGAATTATTATCTTACTCATAGGAGTAATTAATTAATTCATTAGTTAAACCTGCATATAATTTACCTAGACAAGAGTCTAGGAATACAACCATGTATATAAAACATACCATAAGTAAAAGCATTTACGTAAAACATATTTAAATAAAAAGGTTTACGCATGCTTCTCAGCTCCGCGTTTGAAAACAAAAATGTTTAGAAAAGGGGCAATGAACTCACATGTGTTGCTCTGTATTGATTTACAACAAAATGCGCGCTCGTTACTTGTAGACTATGTTTCTTCAGTACCTGAGTTGTTTTAAGAGGATTCAAATACTATAAGTATTTATAATAGTCGTATCTAGGATTTTGGTCTCGGTGTGCAACTAAGTGTCCTATGTTACGAATGTGTTTCTATGATTCTCTATAACTAGTCAAACCGTATTACCCGTTTATAACCCGTTATCCCATAAATTGTCACTACTAAACCTTAGCTAGGTAAGGTTTATGTTATTTACATTTGAAGTCCTTAACTAAGACATTTAAATAATTCAATTTAAGTTAAGTCATTTAGTTAGAAATCATTTAATTTAATTTAATAAGGTTTATAAATCAATTTCTTTTATTAATACATAATTTATTTTAAGAAGATATAAGTTACATGATTGGACTTAGATAATCAATGCGATTAACTCTAAGTCTTTTATGATATGTTTTCGTTTTCCCATGGTTCTTTGTTCGTCCGTGTGTATAACTTAGCTTAGAGAGCTCAATTGAACAATCTAATTTAGTTATACGTTCGTATGAAATTACTAAGTGTTAGATGTTAATATTGAAATCAACACCATAACCTTAGGATATAATATCCAAAATTTATGTTTAGATGTCAACATAATTTAAGAAATCCATTGTTCACGAAAACCCTAATTCATGATTTCCTTGTGGATTCATTCAAGATCTTGCTTATTGAGATCCAAATGTATTAAGCTCAAAGGATGTCCAAACATTCATGCTTAACTTTCATTATACCTTGAAAAACATTAGTGTTAACCCTATTAGCTTCCCACGTTGACACCCATAAGCCAACCCCATGCATGCAATCTACATAACCCTCCCATTCATGCATAAGGTGTGTATATATGCCCAACCATTCTCATGTAATGTATCACCCCTCATGTTTTGAACCTTAGATAACACAAAGTGGTTATATCTCATGAAAACCCTAGTGATTCTTTCCCTTACATGTACCCTACGTAACTTCTCATGCACACCATGCATGCAATTCACGTGGCCCAACCGTAAGTGGTTGTTTATTCATGATGGTTGTTCGGCCGAATGTGGGTTTGCCGTGTGAAGCTTGGACCGAACTAAGGCTTAAACGAATGAGCAGCTTGACCGAATGGAAGGTGGTCGAATGACCATGACCTGCGAATGAGAAGGTACCCGACCGAAAGGACTGCCGAACGAATGGAACTCCTTCGGCCCTAGGCTAATCGCTCGACTGGTTTCAGTCGGCCAGGCCATTCGGCCCATCTGCTGTTGGTTCCTTCGGTTGTGATGGTGTGGGCGAATAATTCCCTTGCCGAATGAGGACACCCTAATGAAGACCGGCCGAAAGGAGGCTTGTTATTCGCTCGGCCCTAGCTGACCCATTCGGCCCATGGCCTTTTGGCCACCTAAGGTTAGGCCGTTCGGCCGCTCGAAACTAGGCTAGTGCAACCCCTATTTTCGGGCATCATGACTACCCCATGCATTCTCTCAAGTTCTTACAACATCCTAGGTGTATTTGGTGAGATTTCCCTTAGGTTTGGAAGGGTTCAACCGGTTAAAATGGTGGGTCGACCAAGAGGGTTTGAAAACCCTAAAACCGAATAAAAATCTCATTTTTACCTCAAATCAAACGATTCCAAGCTCAGATCGGTTGTACTTTCGTGTTCTACGAGTGATGGTGGTCCTTTTGACACTAAAATGGCTTGATTTGGTTGAGAAATGAAGGAGATAGGGTGATGGCTTCTAGAGAGAGAAAGTAGAGAGAGAGAGAGAAAACAAAAATGGTGAAGATGAGTTGGTAGGTGGAGTAGATGAGGCCATAAATGCCTCATTAAAGGCTTCAAAATAACCCGAGTATGTTCGGTCTCGTTCGGTTTTGCTCGATTTCGCGTAGAAGCGTCGGTTTCGTTTTGTTTTCGTGACGGACGTCTCGGTTTTAAAAGTAAAGTTTGTAAATTTATTTTAGGTGGTAATTCCTAGTAATAACTAAATATCTTCCGTTTATTTTAATTTTCTGAAAATATTCCAATTACATTTTAAATCGAATCGTATAGTCGTCGCGCGTATTCATTCGAATCGTCACCCGTACGAATACAACGATAACTACACTTTTCAATATGGTTTTCTAATTATTGGACATCATTCAGAACGTTAAACTTTCAGATGTATTCGTACAGATCGTCACCTATACGAATAATTCGTCGATTTAGCATTCACGTAACGACATCCGTTGTTGTTTTGTTCTGTAAATCCTCACATACGTTTATACATAATAGAATCCTAACTAAAAATCACATGATGGTTCTGTATCATCAGATAAATATCTGACTGTTGAACCATGGTTTTGAGTTACGTTTCTGAAATGAATCTGAAATCGTGTTACGATAAACATGAAATGATAATGATAAATGAATAACAAATTGTGACACCCGGCAATTTTAGGTAAATTGCGACTCTTACACTCTACATATTTCACATTCATACTTGTTGCATTTCATTTAATTATGTTTAATTAGATGAGTCAAACACACACAACTGCGAAACGATAGTTCGAGGAATTATCAAATCGTACATTGCACATTGGTTTTGGAAACCAAGTGTGGCAAACACAAACACAAACACAAACATAATTGGATTGTGCAAATACATGTTGATTATGGTTAATCAAGCATGCAAACGGTTCGTAGCAACGAACACAAACTATCAAAGATAATTCGAGGAATTATCGAAACACACACACAAGTCTCACGAACGTTGGTGATCAAACCTATGTGCTATTTCATGATTATGTGCTTAAACATGCATTAGATGTTAGGATAAATGTTCGGAATCGAGTACGAGCGTAATCGAATCATCGAAATCGAAAAACATGAAATTGGACCCATCACAGTACGCGGAGGCTCCTTGGTGAAAGGCGCCACGGTACGCGAAGCAAATCGGGAGTCGAGACTCCCGAATCCCATCGCGGTACGCGATAAAAACTTTTGATCGGGCTTCGCGGTACGCGAAGGCCATGCAGATCGAAAATTTTATAAAAACCAACCCCTTTCATTTTCAGTCGAACTCTTTCCCATTTTCTCCGAACTCCCACTCATTTTCTCGACCAAAACCCATCTGAAATCAAGCTCCAACCTATGGAATCACTTTGGAAGCTATATCCTAGTGATTGGAAGCCATTGGAGCATAAGGAAGGTCTTGGAAGCCATCAAGAAGCTTGGAGCAACGATCAATCCACTGGAACTTCATCATCAGTAGCCATCCCCACTGAATCTTAGCTTCTAAGGTAGTTTTCTATGTTTGTTTGTTGTTAGATTGTACATGCAATGGGTAAAAACCCACATGCAACTCCATATGATTATTGTGCACGAATTTGTTGGTGATTTGATGTGTAGATGCTATAGATTTACTGATTTTATAGTTTAGTAATGTTAGATTTAAGTTTTGTTGAGTTATTGGTTGATTTGGTGATGATTTTGGTACACTTGCCATAAAAGGAAACTTTTATGTTGCAAGTCATGGATTTGTGATGATCTAGACATGTTAGACATGTCTAGATGTTGTTAAATGTATATTGAGGTGTTTAGAAACACATTTGATTATTTGGATTTGGTCAAAAACATGATTTTGCATAAACTTTCTAAATATGGAAACTTTTAAGAATCAAAAGAGGGCCTTGGATGTTTTTAAGATGTTTTGATGATTTTTGATTATTGAGATATGTCTAAAAATGATTTCTAAACATATTGGGAACTTGGATTTGTGAAAACGAACTTTTAAATGGATACTTTCCAAATAAGGAAACTTTATTGGGGCAAAACGGCATAAATGGTGATTTATGCGCGAACGATGTGTTTTAAGTGTATAAACGTGTTTTTACAAACATACTAGAATGATTTGTTTTAAAAAATAGGATTTCATAACCATACTTTCCAAAAATAGAAACTTTCTAAGTATAGAAAGTTTCCCGAAACGAGAACATTAAGATTTTCAAGACTTGCTTTCGTGTAAGCAATATGAGTTGAGTCATATGATGCATTTTGATGTCTTATGTGCATTAAGGCAAATAAACACAACAATCGTGTCACCAACGATTCGTCGAGTCTCACTAGTCAACACACACACTCGGTTGAGCACACCGACACTTGGAGTTGTATGGATTAAAACACACCATAAAACACATACTCACACCTATATGATTATAGGTGCATACTAGGAGGTGCTAGCTTTCGCAGAAGCGAACAATTACACACATACCGGAACTGCTAACCAGGTGAGTTCACGGCCCCTTTTTACTTTTTCTACCTTTGGGGGAGAAAACATTGCACATGACTGTTTTTGAACAACATACAAACTTTTTGGTTACATTGTACATGCTAATATCGTATATGCATATGTGTGGCATTCATCCACAAAACTGATAAGTCCTCATTAAACACACCTCGAACCGTTAATAGCGCGTTGCGTTTAGCGTGGTAATTCTGAATAGTACTATTTGGGCCTGACAAGCCCCACTGTTGCGCGCCGTATGGCCACCCCGACTGGATGTCGGAACAGTGCATAATTGACCAAAACAACATTGCCATATCTTGGATGGATATGGCGGGAGGCAGCATGTTAGCTTCGGTTGCGAACCCGCATATGGTATAACTTATATTGACTAGCTATCAATGGATATTGCATTGTATTGAAATGTAAACCTGCAAACATTTACTTTAAACAATTTGATGTTTATTGCTGATTACAAACATGTGCTCTCACCAACCTTTGTGTTGACTTTTTATTCCCATGTTTTCTCAGGTAACTAAGGCACGTACACGAAGAATCTAGGATGCCAGGATGGAGTCCATGCATCAACTTATGTGTCTTAGACTATCAAACATTTGTTATCATTTTGTTATGTTATATTTTGTAATGATAAACAACTTAAACCGCTTCCGCAACTATTACTCTGTAGTGCTTTGAAAAACTGTTTTGACAACGCTTCCGCAATTTATGGTTTGAATCTGTTTTGATCTTATTAAACATCCACAACTCTGATTTTACTAAACTGTTTTATCCAAGTTATTGGATGTACGTATGTAACCAGACATGTAGGTCTCGCAACATTGGGTGACCGGAGACTGCGATCCTGCAAGATCAGCCTGTCGTCGCGCCCCTGTCCTGGACAGGAGGGCCAGGGTGCGACACAAATGAAATTTGTACATGATATGCTATTCATGTTACTGTGCAGATCACTGTTCCGGTAACGTTTCCGGCACTGATGTTACACCATTGTTGACTTTTCTCCCCCGTTTTGACCTATTCCGAGTCAAGATTGGAAAGGGCGAAGGGTAGAGTGCATGGGTGTAACCGGTTTGTTGCCCCACCGTGGCCCCGCCGTGGTCCGTCGTGGGTGGCCAGCTCCGGCCGCTGCCCTTTCTCTCTCTCTCTCTCTCTCTCTCTCTCGGTTGGTTTCTCTCGAATACGCACACAGAATTGTGTGTGGCGGCTAGTATAAAATGGAAGAGAAAAGGGTTTACCTCCCTTTTAAACTTAGGGTTTACTAGGGTTTAAAACGCGTATCAGATTCGTATCGCGATTGTATTTCGAAACTGTTTAAAATTCTCGACCCGAAATTTATTAGATAAACAAAAGTAACCTAAAAATATTGTTAAAATGTTTATTTCGTTTGTTATAATTAATTTGTTTATTTATTTGCGTTGAAACGTGTTAATATCTTGTATACAACGTATTTGATTTGTTTAATTATTTTCTCGCTCTGAATAGAATTGTTATATTTTTAATATTGCTAGTATTTGTAAATACGTATATATATATATGTATGTATTGATACTTTTTGACTCAATTCTAGAGTTAGTACGTTTCATCAGTTAATGTCGGTATCTTCACGTTAATTACTATTTTATTTCATTCATTTACATGCCTTACCTTAATTCATATGGATAGGTTATCTTTAATAATTGTTATGAATAATATCATCATCAAATTGTTGTATCTATTTATTTTCGTTTGTCGGTTACAGTTCAGATGGTAATGTTGTCTAAAATCATTTAACTGTGTTTTCTGTTTACACAAGTTTATTAAATCGGGTTTATTAACCTTATTCAAGTTTTAAATTAAATACTCGAACTTTGTTCTAGTTAAAATCTTTAATTCTCCTAATTGGGCCTAAGTTTCATTATTGGGCTTTAATGGACCTATGTATTTAATTTATAATTATATCTTTTAAGTTTAGGGGATTTTTCACAGTTGTTACAGTCTCCCCAACTTAAAAGAATTTCGTCCTCGAAATTAGCTGTTACTATGGTTTAGTATATTTGAATAGTTGTAGGTATTTCTTGTCCAACTTATCTTTAAGATTTTATTTGGTTTATCATTTCTAAATATCACCATGTTTTAGTTCATCCTAAGGGACTACCCTTTTGACTAAACATGCATACACTTTTACTTATTATGGCATAAGGTGTTAATAGAGATTCTAACAATTATAAGCAGTAAAGCCTGCCAAGAAATGTTAGTCTACATGTATTGCAGTTTAATTGTTCATAAGCTATCATAATTAAAAGTTCACATAAATAAAATTTATATGCATTATAAATGTTCCATAGGATACCATGTTACATTCTAATTTCCCACATGTTTCATTATATATCCAATGCATCAATAATTTCCAAAGCCTGATCACTTTGATCTTGTTTCCAAACATAATATTTCATCTTACGCTGAATGTAACCAATAGGTGTCAAGGCTCATAGTTCCTTGATTATGTATCTGAATACAATGTTTCCTACAACATAAACATAGCAATCAAGCATGCATATTATTCATTTTATGACTCATCCAGGTTACTAATAAAATTATGACATTTGGCACAATATTGTATATAATGTAAATCAACTTGTATTCTTGGTTACTTTCCTTTATACTATAGATTTATGATTTCTTATATGAGCCTACAAATTTATTAAATGATAAACATATCTTTGGTTTCTAAAACCAATAGAATGAAAGTAACCATTCCAAGTAAACGAAGTCTATCATTTAGATTATCAAGGACCAAGGTGTAACCAATATATTTTAGATAAAATAGAAACAAAATTATCATCCTATCGACAATGTAATTGTGAGAAGGACACAATCACATTTTATGTTGAGTTTAACTAATGTCTTAGCTATATACTAGTTGAGTCAATGATCTTCATTTATATTAATAAAGAATAAGTTCTAATGTGATTTCTAGGGTACTACAAACAAGAAGTCAAGGATTTTTATTGACATACTTGTACCATGAAATCTTCTAACTAAGTAGATTATCTTCATTTAGGGAGTTCAATCACGATGAAAACTATCCGGTTTCATGGATAAATTTGAGAGATTGTCAAAGGATTCTTGAATTAAAGTTATTATGAAATTCCAAAGGAACAAATTAATAAGGATAGATGGGTTAAATTTCAACTAGAATCGATTGCGTTAAGTACATAAATAATTTTGACTCACTATTTGTGTTGGAATATTACTCAGAAATATAGGGTTTACAACAATTACAGCTTCATACGAAGTCTTTCAAAATAATAATCAAAGGTAAAATCATCATTCTGGAGGAGGGCATTATCTTGTTTAGATATGTCAAACTTTCTAATCATCCGATTTGGAATATAAGGAGTCGAGGATACGGAGATTTAAGGAATCTTTTCGTTTTAACTAAGGATCGAGGGATGGCACTTTCAAATATTACTAATAGAATGATGATATATTGGGAGTTTTAGAAACACTAATAGTATGTGATGGTGTATAAGAACATATAGCGTGTTTAAAAGACGTACATCATGATTACAAACTAAACTGACGAGGGTGCCTTTGTTCTAGAGTGGTTACAGTTTGACCTCTTTCAATAAGTAACTATTCGACACGCATCACCCTAGTGATGACTTCTTGAACCAAAACCTCAATTTGGTGCTTTTAGAGATTAAGTCATTGAATCCCCATTAACAATTCTATGAATGTACCCACTTTTGGTGAACAAATGGATATGAATTTCGTATATGATACTATCTTTTCCATTAACACATTGACTATTATTTATACGCTTTGTTATTGTTACTTGAAGTTAGGAGATGTAGAGGTATAAATTGTTGTTGGTTTCACAATAGGTCTAGCAATCAATTATTCTGTCGTTTTGCGTATTTTAATTAACCTTAGAATTTATCGATAATACGATATACTACACTTAGCCTTTTAGGTTAAGCTTAGTATGTTATGATATCCCTTGATTACATGTTTTGATTTTGACCTTAAACATTAAACATAATGTATGTTGTTGAAACCATTCATTTTTTTTTTCCAAATTCTAACTTATATTCATGTTAAAATTATAATTATTTTCCAAAACCTTTGCTATGATATACATATCAACTCAACAACTTAAATAAGTTATTTGTCTTTATATTTTAATCTCTTTTGAAGAGATTCATGAAAATCATGAACACTCTAAGAGAATGTTACATTTTAAATACATGAAAACTTGTTAACACCTAATGAAAACCCTTTAACGATGTAATCTCTTTTAAAATCACTCTCTTGTCATCAATTGTTGTTGCTTTAATATTAGTTTGTTAGTAGAACACAAGGTTTATGTGTTATAGGTGTTTGAAGTATGTTATGGATAATATCAATGGCCATAAGACCCAAGAGGCTAGTATCAAGGGTTGGCAATATCGGCCAAGGCACGAAGTCCTTCTTGTCCATACCACCAAGTTTCTACATAGCTTTTTAGTTCGATATTCGATTAATGTTACTGGATTTTAGGCTTAGATTACTTGGAGGATCATCAAGTAGTTGTATCGATGAGGTATAGCTAGTATTGATGAAAGGTTCAATCCATACTTAGAATTTTCAAAGATGGGGATGCCGATACTACAAGTATCGCCTGCATCCCCATAATATCGATGGAGTGAGTTGCCTGGTAGTTAATATTGACAAAGACTATTACCCATCCCCTTGGACTAGTCGATACTAATACTATCGACCAGGTCCTCATCGATTTTAGCCTCCATCGACACTAGTAATCTCAATGAAACTTGGTTCAACACAAGTCCATCGATACTAATCTCTTTCTTCATCTCATCCTTCAATATTGCTGGATCATCCATCGATACTATCTAACTTGATCCACAGATCTTCATTTCAACCTTGTCCAAGTAACTAGGATCCATTTTAATGTAAATCTTATGGTTTTTGTTGGTTGGAACTCGGTTTACAAGATCAACACTACCAGTTTTCACAAAACCCTAAAACCAAACTTAAGCTCGACTTTTACCTTGGTTCTAGTCATTTTGAGCTCCGATCTTCCATACTTTCGTTTTGTAGATGTTCCAAGGATCGTTTTGACACCGAGTTTGTGAAATTTGATGAAGAAATTAGGTGGTTTGATGATAGAGTTCTAGAGATAGAAAGCTAGAGAGAGAGAAGGATGATTTCAAAAGATAGAAGAAGGGTATGTCTGAAATTTAATGAGGGAAATGAGGGAATTAAGGTTTTCTATACCCCGTATCATTTCGGGTGCGTTCGGGTTGTTCGGTTTTGCGTTTACGTAATGTTTACGGAACTTAACGTAAAATACGTGGTTTTTAATTAAAACGAATTCTTTGTTAATCTTTTAAGCTTGTAATTCCTAATAAATATTCTAAATTTCTTTTTATTATTTTAAAATTTTGAAAACGTTTATTTTGACAGTTTCGTCAGATCGTATCGCATTCACGCGTATTCGTACGAATCGTCATCCGAACGAACAAGACGATGGCTTTACTTTCTGCTTTGGTTTTCTACTTTTCAGATATCATTTAGAAAGTTAAACCCACAGATATATTTGTGTGAATCGTCACCAACAAAACACACTGTCAGTTTAATATTCGAAAACAATATCAAATTATTGTTTTGGATTTGATATTCTCACAGATGAACACCACTAAACTTAACTGTTTTACCTTTGTTCTCTCTGATTTCACATTGATTTCTCATTGTGTTGTCGGCTATATGATTCCTGTATTTGTGGGAATCAGATCAGAAATGATTTCTTATTGTCATTTGTTCTCATGATAATTTGTTGTTTCACATGAAATGTTATATGTTGTGATTCCAGTTCTCATTGAAATCTACACAATTGTTATAGAATCCACAGAACTTTTCATCACATAATTGTTATCCACATAAGTAATTACACACAGTAGTTATGAAAGTAAACATACCGTATGGTTGTCAGACGCTCAGGTACTAGCTGTCACAGTCTCCACTTGTTAAATAAATTTCGACCTGAGATTTAAGCATCATTGTTGGTCACGACATCTTTTGTGAACATTTGGGGATACTTAGACTTCATGTGATCCTCATGCTCCTAGGTAAATTCTGGACCGCGTTTGGAGTTCCAAAGAACCTTCGCAATAGGGATACAACTTTGTTTCGGTTTCTTAACTTCATGATCCATTGCTCTACATGTTCTTCAATGAAATATAACAGCTAATCGACTTGTATTTCCTCGAAAGGTATGACCAATGATTCATCTGCGAGGAATTTCTTGAGGTTTGATACATGAAACACATCATGCACTCCGCTGAGTTTGTCTGGTAATCTTAGTCTATATGCCACAGGACCAATCTGTTGTGTTATCTCGAATTGTCCGATATGCCTTGGTGCTAATTTGCCTTTAGCCCCAAAACGAACTACGCCTTTTCAAGGGGACACCTTCAACATGACTCGGTCACCCACTTGGAATTCCAAAGGCTTCTGCCGTTTGTCTGCGTAACTCTTTTGGCGACTATGTCCAGCTTGTAACTTATGCTGAATCTGGGCAATCTTATCAGTAGTTTCCTGAATAAGCTCAGGCCCAGTGACTCAGTTATCTCCACTCCAGTCCAACAAATCGGCGATTGACAAATTCTACCTTACAGTACTTCGAACGGTGCACATCCGATACTGCTATGGTAGCTATTGTTGTAGGAGAACACAATAAGTGGTAAATGTGTGTCCCAACTTGTCACACCCATGCGCCGCGTGCGGAATCCACGGCGCGGTGACGATCGATGGTTGAATCATGCACAAGTATTGAATAAGAACAACCACAATGCATTACTAAATTTCATAGCGATTAGACCACTGTTTAGTTACAGACAATCTATCTATCTTCCCAAAAGAATGACAACTACAGACCCAAAATATTGTTTACAAATAAGACTCAGACAAGACAATTAAACAATCAGGATTAAATGAGTTTCTAATCCATCCTAGCTAGTTTCTTCATCTTGTTCTATCTTAAAACGGTCTCCTTAGTTGTCCTTTAGAAGGTCTTAAACCTGATTACCTGAAACACGTGAAAAGTAACTGTCAACTACAAAAGTAGTTGGTGAGAACAATAGGTTTAACATTTGTAAACATGAATCTGCATTGTAAGGCATATGTATAAAGCAGTAATTGAAAATACATGGATGGTTGCAACCCAAACTAACATCAAGTAAGAATAATGCGTGCAAACAGTCAACAGACAGTTTACTAGAAAAACCAACATATAATCAAGTCCCAAACTACGTTCGGAGTCAGAGAATTTGTCAGCAAACGCATTCAACACGAGTTGTACTAACGAGTTTACTCAGAAGACAACTCCGTGTTGACGTAACCCGATCAATATGACTTCTGCTGATAAATTTAATTAACAGCAATTTCATATTACCGTAATGCAACCAATTCTGCAGTTAGTTTTTAAAACAAATTTAAAAGCTAACTCCAGCTTTGGCGTAACCAATGTGTGTCCCGCTTTCCCTTGTTGTGATCACCCAGTACTAACGCTATAAGAATAAGAATATGTGTCTTGATGTGTGTATAAGTTTGTTCACAATGATGAACACCATGCTTTTGAATACTTTGATTTGAAACCTTTGGTTGAATGCCTCATTTGATTACCATGATTTGAAAACCTTGCTTTAATCCTTTGATTGAATACCACCATGAAAACCCTTGAATGAATATCTTGTTTTGAAATCCTAGATTGAATCCGGTGATAGAAGACCTTTGTATAAATACAAGGTTTGAACAAAAACGTTTAATAAAACATTTATTTTAAAACACAGGTTATAGTTTAAAAGCTTGTAAGAGTTTGTAAAACTTAATCTTTCAAAGTGTTTAACAGTTATAAAACCATTTGTGTAAAACATATATAAAACAGTTTAGAGAACCTTTTATAAAACCTTTTAGTAGAAAATGTTTAACAGTTGATAAAACCCTTAAAACGATTGATAAATCCTTTATAGAATAGTTGATACATCCCTTAAATTTGTAAATGAATCCTGTAATGGTTGAAAAGCAGTTTGTTTCCTATTTATGAATTATAATTAAATAAAGAGTGTTTGGTCACGTGTTCCACCCCAAACCAGTTGTAAAACAGTAAAAGAGGGGCTAATGTTCTCACCTGACAGCAGTAGACTCTGAACCAGAACAAGTAGCAAGTAGCAAACAACAAGACTTCTAACTGGTTCCTATATCATTGTAATCATACATAGAATATAAGATTTATGATATTGTATTCTTTGATTGATTGATTGACTTTTGTTAGCATGATCCTGATTATCCATTGAATAACTTGTTTTTAACCAATTCAAACTCTTATGAAAATAATTCTTAAGTGTTAGATTTGTGTATTATCAAAATGTTGTCATCTTTGTAATGAGTACATGTTTATTAGCCCTCTCTCGTGTATGTTGTGTTCCACATTAAACCATGTGGCCCGATTTTATGATGTTAAGTTAATCCAAGACTGGGCCAAAGGTTATCGGCCGGGATTGGGCCGAGACATAATCCTATGAGCCGAATGGTTGGGCCAGGAGTTATGGATGTGGGCCAATTATGGGCCTTAGTCGATTGGGCTGAATGTTATTGGGGCTGGTTTATCTACATGGGGCGGTTAGGATTATTTGAATCCAATAAGGTTGCAAGCTAGATTAGATAGGTTGCTGCTAGGTTCTAGACCAGCGAACCTTTTTGTTAGCTAGGGATAGGTTCGGCTAAGGTGTACATATCAAGAGGTTCGGTTGAGTTGCATGGAGGTTCGCTTGTGACTGGATTCGTTCAACCCTAGTTCGCGGCTATTGAGGTTCGCCCATGCATAAAAATTCGTGGCCTAAGGGTTCGTAGCTCATGCATGAAATCTTCCCGCGTATAGGTTCGTTGTCAGCATGGTTCGCCAAGGTGGGGAGGTTCGTTCGGGATACAGAGGGTTCGGCCATGTGATTGTCATGAAGGTTCGTGGAGGTTGGGTTCAGGAGTAATATGCAGGTTCGTCCCATGCAAAGGTTCGTCCGACTAAATGGTTCGGCAAGGGTTCGGTGTTCGTGATTGGCAACAAGGTTCGGTTGAGGCATGAAGGTTCGCCGGAGGACAGGTTCGTGACCCAGGAGGGTTCGGTCACATGGAAGCTTCGGCTAAGGTTCGGTGGATGCTGAAAGGTTCGCTTCATGGTGGAGTCAGATGGTTCGGCGATGATGGCTGGCGATAGGTTCGGCTGGTGGCTTCTGATCACCAGGTTCGGCCCTTCCCCGACTCCCACGAACCTGCAACTTCGAACATCATCATCACAATCTAGTACCAAGGTTCCAGAGCTGTCTACACATCGGGGTGTACCAGAAGGAGTTTTGAGGGTGTGTGGTTCGATGAGAGGAGTTGAGAACCGGCTAGATATCAGGTTCGAACAACACACACACAAAACCCTATCAGATCCAAGAAACGAGCAAGATACGTGCGTTTGAAGCTTGAATTTCTAGTGAGAGAGTAGATTCGCGAATCTGAGTTTAGAGAGAGGTTGGAGCTGCAATAAATGAGGAGAAACACCCTCATTTGGTGTTTATATACTCTGGGGTATTCTGGTTTGTTTCGGTTGCTCGGTTCGCGTTTTCGTCGCGTTTCCGGAACGTAACGCGAAATTCATGCATTTTAAATAAAAGAGTTGATATTCACATTGTTATGATGAGTTTCAAAATTGTAAAATGTAAAATAAAATATTTTTCTTATTTTTACACTTCGTTCGCTGCCAGACCGTTAAACGACCATAATTACGTGTATACCCGCAATTGCGTACGTTTTTCGGTCGTATTATTTATTTATCGTTTACTCGTAATTATAAGTTCAACATTCGTATCTTTATGGACCGTCACCCATAACTATACTCAGTCTCGCTTACGCATTACGATTTTTTTTAATTAATTCATTTGTCATACTATTTGTCATAACACTACGCACCAACACTATCCTATTACACCAAACGCAGTATATATATAGGGCATACCCAGAGTCCAGCTAACTGCCTTATCTACGCCAGCCCACCACTGTTTCGATATAATACAATACTGTTCTTGCCCAGCGTAATCGACTGTAAATAAATAATACATACTTGTTCCTAATTAAATAAGATCCTAGAACACACAAACACAACCATGCACATATGAATCACCTTGACTGATTGAATATAAACACACATTGTTCTATCACTGTTTACGACTACCATGACTAAATACACAGATGTTACAGTCTCCCCTAGTTAAGGGAATTTCGTCCCGAAATTAACTAGCCGAAGGTACTGTAAAAAGATGAGGGTACTTAAGCTTCATCTGGTCTTCACGTTCCCAGGTGAACTCAGCACCACGTTTGCCCTCCCATCGTACCTGTACGATCGGAATACGGCTACGTTTGAGTTTCTTGATTCCATGATCCATGATTTCGACCGGACGTTCTATGAATTGCATGTTATTTTGAATCTGAATGTCTTCAAGTGGAATCTGAACATCATGATCCGCCAAGCATTTCTTAAGATTCGATACATGAAACGTATCGTGAACATTGCTTAGCTCCACCGGAAGTTTGAGTTTGTAGGCTACGAGACCAATCCTTTCCAGGATCTCAAAAGGTCCAACATACCTTGGTGCAAGTTTCCTTTTCTTCCCAAATCGGACAACGCCTTTCCAGGGAGAAACCTTGAGTAAGACTCGGTCACCAACTTGAAACTCAAGCGGTTTCCGACGTCGATCGGCATAACTCTTTTGCCGATCCCTTGCTGCCTTAAGCCTTGATTGAATGATTGTGATCTTGTCTGTGGTTTCTTGAATGAGTTCAGGTCCTACGACCTGTGAGTCACCAACCTCGGTCCAACAGACCGGTGATCGGCACTTCCTACCATATAAAGCTTCGAATGGTGCACATTGAATGCTTGTATGGTAGCTGTTGTTGTACGAAAACTCGATGAGTGGAAGATGAGTATCCCAACTCCCACCTAAGTCAATCACACAAGAACGAAGCATGTCCTCGAGTGTTTGGATAGTCCTTTAACTTTGACCGTCGGTTTGGGGATGATATGCCGTGCTAAGATTAACACGGGTTCCCAAAGCCTTTTGCAATGTTTTCCAAAAGCGATAAGTGAAACGACTATCACGATCAGAAATGATTGATGTTGGAGTACCATGACGAGCGATGATTTCGTTGATGTACAAGGTGGCTAACTTCTCCATTTTGTAATCCTCTCGGATTGGGAGAAAATGAGCAGATTTGGTGAGTCGATCAACGACCACCCAAATAGAATCGTAACCCCGCGAAGTTCTCGGCAACTTAGTTATGAAATCCATGGAAATTTACTCCCATTTCCATTGAGGAATTTCAGGTTGCTGTAGAAGTCCAGAAGGCTTCTGATGTTCTGCCTTGACTTTGGAACACGTTAGACATTTCCCCACGTACAATGCTATGTCTTTCTTCATTCCTGGCCACCAGTAAGATGTCCTCAAGTCTTGGTACATCTTATCAGCCCCTGGATGAACTGAGTATCGCGACTTATGAGCCTCATCACAGATGAGTGTGTGTAATTCTTCTGACTTTGGAATCCACATGCGACCGTTGAAGTATAAAACCCCATCAGCTCGAGGTTCTAGTTTACCCTCAACTCCGCAGTCTAAGTCTGCTTTCAGTTGATTGTCGATCACTACTTGTTGTTGAGCAATACGAATCAGATCCTTCAAGTTTGGTTGTGTGTTGATCTCCATGGCTCTTACACGAATTGGTTTGACTGGTTCCTTACGACTAAGAGCATCCGCCACCACATTGGCTTTACCCGGGTGGTAACGAATCTCACAGTCATAATCAGTTAGAAGCTCAACCCAACGCCGTTGTCTCATGTTGAGTTCTTTCTGATTGAGAATGTGTTGCAGGCTCTTGTGGTCCGTATAGATGACACATTTGGTACCATAAAGGTAGCGCCTCCAAATCTTCAATGCAAAGACCACAGCCCCTAACTCAAGGTCATGAGTAGTATAATTTTTCTCGTGAACCTTAAGCTGTCTTGAAGCATATGCAATCACCTTGTCTCCTTGCATAAGTACACAATCGAGGCCAAGATTTGAAGCATCGCAGTAGACAATGCAATCATCACTGCCCTCTGAAAAACTAAGGATAGGGGAGTTGCATAACTTCTGTTTAAGAAGTTGGAATGCATCTTCTTGTTTCTGCCCCCATATGAAAGCTTGACTTTTCTGAGTCAGAGTGGTAAGTGGCAAGGCAATCTTTGAAAAGTTCGCGATGAACCTTCTGTAGTAACCTGCCAGACCCAGAAATGAACGAATATCTGTTGGAGTAGATGGGGTAATCCAGTTCTTAATTGCCTCAATCTTCGCTGAATCTACATGTATCCCATCTTTATTTATAACGTGACCTAAGAAATGAACTTCCTTTAGCCAAAATTCGCATTTAGAGAATTTGGCGTACAGCTGTTCAGTTCTCAGCAGTTCTAAAACCTTTCTCAAATGATCCTCATGTTCTTGCTTCGTCTTGGAATAAATCAGTATGTCATCAATGAAAATGATAACAAACTGATCTAAGTATGGCCTGCAAACTCGATTCATTAGGTCCATGAACACTGCCGGTGCATTGGTCAGTCCAAATGGCATAACCACGAACTCGTAGTGTCCATATCGAGTCCTAAAAGCTGTCTTCGGTATATCCTCATCGTTTACTCGGAGCTGGTGATACCCGGATCGTAGATCAATTTTAGAATAGCAAGTCGCTCCCTATAATTGATCAAATAGATCATCGATCCTAGGTAGAGGATATCTGTTCTAGATTGTCAACTTGTTTAGCTCACGGTAGTCGATGCACATACGAAATGAACCATCTTTCTTCTTGACAAAGAGAACCGGAGCTCCCCAGGGAGAGAAACTCGGTCTAATGAAACCTTAGTCTAGAAGTTCTTGAAGTTGACTAGACAGTTCTTGCATCTCAAACGGTGCTAATCGATATGGTGACTTCGCCACTGGAATTGCTTCAGGGACGAGATCGATTCTAAACTCCACTTGTCTGATCGGTGGTAGTCCAGGCAAGTCTTCTGGGAATACGTCCGGATAATCTCTGATGACCGGAACGTCTTCAACTGTTTTCTTTTCGGGTTTCTTCTCCACTACGTGAGCCAGGAATGCACAGTATTTCTTCTTCAGGTACTTCCTAGCCTTGATGCATGACACAATCTTCAATCCGTGGCAGGGTTTCTCGCCATAAACATGCATCATTTCGCCGGATGGCAGGGGGATTCAAATAAGTTTCTTCAAGCATACAATTTCGGCGTGGTTTTTGGATAACCAATCAATTCCCACTACGACTTCGAAGCTTCCGAGTGTCATAGGAATAAGATCGATGAGGAAAAGATGATCGTTTAATCTTAATTCACACTCACGAAATATTGAATTCACTAATATGGTCTTACCATCCGCTACCTCTACGGTGTAAGGAGCAGTAAGTATAGATGGTTGTATATTAAACAGGGAAGCAGTATTAGTAGAGACAAAACTTTTATCGGCACCAGTGTCAAATATGATAGAAACATAGTGATCATTAATGAGAAATGTACCCGTGACTATTTTCGGTTCCTCGTGTGCTTCAGCAGTTCCGATAACAAAGGCACGAGTAGTAGCAGTTGTAGCAGCATTGTTAAGTTTCGGGCACTGGTTTTTGAAGTGTCCTTCTGCTCCATAGTTAAAACAAGCCCTTCCACCAGTAGTAGCAGGAATAGCGTTTGTAGTTGTAGCAGCAGCAAGATGAGCGGCTCGACACATTGCTGCCAAGTGTCCGAACCGTCCACACTTGAGACATTTTCTGCATGGGGTAGTGGGTAGGTGATGGTATTGACATTTGGTGCAAAGTGGGTACGGACCAGTATAAGGCTTTCTGGCCGTAGCAGGTTGTGGAACGGCAGTAACGGGAGTGGCTTGAACCGGAGTAGCTGTAGTCAAGGCTGCATAGTTTTTGATCATCCTCTGTTTCTGCTTTTTCTTCTTGGGTTGATTCTGCTCAGGCTTCTTGCCTTCATCCATTTGTGGCCGCTTGTATCCCTTCCGAGTAAGTACGCCAGCCTTGACGTACTCTTCAGCGAGAGTGGCTCTCAGATGAATGGCCGTTTCCAGAGTAGTAGGATTACTCCCCATAACATTTCCCCTGATGACTAGGGGTAAACCTTCAATGTACTTCTCTATCCTGCGGGATAAAGGAGTAACCAGATGAGGAACCAAGATGCACAACTCATGAAAACGAGTTGTGTATTTAGCATTCTCGCCACTGTCTTGGGCCAAACTCCACATTTCAGCCTCAAGTTTCTTCAGTTCATGGCGTGGACAAAACTGTTCCACAAGTATCTTCTTGAAATCTTCCCACGACAAGGCCAACGCAACCTCCCGTCCTCTGGTGTTCTTCTCCGAATTCCACCAGGTGAGTGCGCCCTTGTGAAAAGCTCTTGAAGCCATCTTGACCTTCAGATTTTCCGGACATCCCGTGAAGTCAAGGATATCCTCAATGCTTTCCAGCCATTGCAGTAGACTGGTAGCTCCCTCAATACCAGCGTACTTAGGAGGCTTAGCATCATTGAACTGCTTGAAGGTGAAGGTAGCAGTTCCGACGTTGTGGGCATTTGAGTGGTTTGCTGAATCACTGGTACTTTCCCGAAGGTTCTGGGTGATATCAGTGACCATACCCGGAATGACATCCTTCATATGTATGGCGATGGCCAGGGCAATCTTGTTGATCTCATCATCATTGCCACTTGTTGAACCCTCGCCGTTGGGATTACGTCGAGGAGGCATTCTACGGATAGAAAGCCACAAGTGGTTCAGTAACGAGAAAGGATACAATTGAGTTTACATGATAAAGTTAGTAATATGCTCATACTACTAATATTATCATTCAATTGTAATATGAGCAAGCACACAAAGTCAGTTAACATCGGATCAGTTAACCTTTTAGCATACTTCTCATATGAATGTGTACAATGTGTCATAAGATTTCCCCACCAAACCTACACATTGACACTTTCTCGATATACCGAAGATAGTTTATGTATAGGGCATACATAAGGTTAAGCAAACTGCCATGCCCTACGCCAGCCCACCACCGCTTCGATATACCACGATCGTGCCCTTGCTAGCATTTGGCAACACGATCGATTTGATTACAAGTATGTTCCATTGATAAAGAATTCCATGATCTTTGATCATCTGAACTATGATTGAACCTGTGGATGAATTATGGTTGAATTATGTGTGTATCTACTAACAATTGTTAACATGTAGAACTAAATCGTATGTGTGTCCTACCTTTTCTCGTTAACCGATGTCAGTAAGCACTAAGCATGTAATCACTTATGACTACACATAATGATTGTTCACCTAATTGATTCACACACAATGATTGACTCTCATGTGGTTGATTAACACAATGATTGTTTCACAAAATGATTTTATCTCAATTGGTTGTATTTCATATGTTTGACAAATGTTCAATGATTCCAGTTGCTCCCGGATTTTCACTTCAAATACAAACGCCGAATTCCCCCTGTCATACTGAATTTAGTTTATATATAGGGCATACGTAGGGTCAAGCTAACTGCCTGCCCAGCCGACATCCCACCACCACTTCAGTATGTTAGAGCTTGGCCGCCGTTTGTATTTGAAGCTAGGATCCCAACTCTTGATTGATTATGACTGATTCATGATTTTCTCTTGTACTATGAATATGATTATGATTATGATTGTGTAAACCATGGTTCTTAATTTTCTTGAAATCAAGACCTTAGGTTTTAGCATATGTGTCCTAGGTTAATTAACCTAGGTTCCCAATACTTACAGTATTGAGTATAATGATCTCCTTGTGTAAACTTCAACTAAAGAATGCTGTTACATAGATTCTAAGGTATGAAGTCCTAATGATGATGAATACATGATAATTATAACATGATGAGAATTTCAGATCAAAGATACTAAGTATACAGATCCTTGCCTCTGAAATCCTTTGATGAATATGTGTTGAGAAATTTAGTTCGGTTTCTAAAATTATAGAATTCCAATCCAAATTCCTTGACTCGATATCAAATCTTAGAAAGGTATCGCTAAGATTTTCCAAGCTTAGTGTAGACTAAATGCTTACTTAAGTTCACTTAGATCCTAAGTATCCTCAAGCCTATAGCACTTAATCCTATGGGGTAGCTTAGGTTATAGTCTAGGTCATTAATTATTGGGTTTTTCCTAGTTCTCTACAACCTTGGCTCTGATACCAACCTGTCACACCCCCTGCGCCGCGTGCGGAATCCACGACGCGGTGACGATCGATGGTTGAATCATGCACAAGTATTGAATAAGAACAACCACAATGCATTACTAAATTTCATAGCGCTTAGACCACTGTTTAGTTACAGACAATCTATCTATCTTCCCAAAAGAATGACAACTACAGACCCAAAATATTGTTTACAAATAAGACTCAGATAAGACAATTAAACAATCAGGCTTAAACGAGTTTCTAATCCATCCTAGCTTGTTTCTTCATCTTGTTCTATCTTATAATGGTCTCCTTAGTTGTCCTTTAGAAGGTCTTAAACCTGATTACCTGAAACACGTGAAAAGTAACTGTCAACTACAAAAGTAGTTGGTGAGAACAATAGGTTTAACATTTGTAAACATGAATATGCATTGTAAGGCATATGTATAAAGCAATAATTGAAAATACATGGATGGTTGCAACCCAAACTAACATCAAGTAAGAATTCTCTTGGGTCCTGTCGAGCAGCAGCTGCTCCAATCTAAAAGGATCTTCCTCGTGCTACTTGAGCCCTCGGTTGAATTCTCTTGGGACAATCCCTTGAGAAGTGTCCAGGTTCACCACAAGTGTAGCAAGAACTGTTATCGGCAGCAGTAGTAGCAGCAGTTGTAGCCGCTGCATTGTTGTTTCTATTCGGAGCCCCCGTGCTCCGGCATTGGTTTGCCCAATGGCCAAACTTCCCACAGTTAGTGCATTGTTTGCACGGGGTGTTTGGCTGATGATGATACTGACAGGTGTTGCACAAAGGTGCTGTGCCAATGTAGGGCTTCTTGATCTGTAGAGGTGGCGGTTGGTTGATCATCGGGGTTTGGGTGGTCTCAGCAAAATTCTTGGCCACCTTTTGTTTCTTCACCGGCCGTTTATCCAGCTTTCTTGAACTCCCAGCCTTTGCTGAGTCAGATTCTTTCTTGAGCGCCCCAGAGGCAACCATCACATCTGTCATTATTGATGACAGAGTAACAGCCATTTCCAGGGTTGTTGGATGAGCAGCAACAATAAAACCTTGCATACTAGCCGGTAATCCCCCGATATACCGCTCAATTCTCTTCTCCAGTGTTGGCACTATATCCGGTGCCAATGATGATAGCTCGTGAAATCTTGTGGTGTAGGCCAGATGCCTAGCACCAATCATAACAAGATTGAGTAACTCAGTCTCAACCTTCTTGAGTTCATTCCTTGGGCAAAACTTTGCCCGCAGTATGACTTTGAAGTCATCCCAAGGCATTGACAGAGCCTCATCCCTGCCTCTAGTCTGAACTTGAGCGTTCCACCAAGTTAACGCTCGTTTTTGGAATGAGCCAGCAGCATACTTCACCTTGTACTGCTCAGGACAGTTACTGATCTCCAAAGTTGTCTCCATCTTTTCGATCCATTGGATCAATCCGACGGCTCCTTCACTGCCACTGAAACTCGGTGGCTTGCATGCCACAAAGTTCTTGTAGGAGTAATCTTGATGATGGCGGGTATTACCGCTGCCTTCTCCAGATGAGTTGGCGATGTTACTTTTGTTGCTGTTAATTCTGTTCATCATCTCCGGGATTACATCCCTCAGTTGACTGGTCAACAGAGTAGCCAGTGCTATAGTAGCAGGATCCAACTGATGAACAGGTGGCGGTGGACGAGGAGGAGGTGGAGGTGTAGGAGAGTCAGGTGGTGTCGGTGTCGATGAGTGCGGTGCTGAATCATGTGGTGGTGGCGGCAGTAAAGCTGGTTGTCTTCTTGGCGGCATTCTGATCATAACCGAAAGAAAATCGGTTAGTGCAGTGATCAGATGTAGAAGACACATGCAAATAGAATCATGTGTCATATGATCTCTACATGAGGGTCCTTAAGTTATAGTCTAGGCCAAACCGTTTAAGCAATATGACATATATTTCTCTATAACCATGGCTCTGATACCAATCTGTCACACCCCGAGCAGGCGGGCTGGATCGACTTTCCCACCGGGCGGAAGTTTCCCGGGGCGTGATATCGTTGTGATAATCGAACTGATCAGATTGTTTACATAGCACATGATAAATAATTGAGAAATGCTAACATGACAATGAAATAGAATTACAAAGTTAAATTACATTGTTTCCTCATAATTTAACTAAGTAAATCTAATCAAAAGAATCGATGAGTTTATATCTTGTACCTGTACAAGATATACAAAAGATGATTCATTGATTTGTCATCCCAAAAGTATGATCACACAAAATGTAGCTAGGTCTTCTAAAAGTCCACTAGCTATGTTCTTGAATGTAGGCAACTACACATGTTTGTCACCTGAGAAAAAAATGCAATTATACGAAGTCAAAACTAGGTTGGTGAGTTCGTAAGTTTGATATTTGAAAGCCTTGAAATGTTCACATGCACAATCACAATGTCATACTTGTTGTTTGTAAGTTATTTGATTCACCCGTTAACACAATGGCCATTCCATAATTATATTTACAAGTGATATCTCATCCTATTAGCTATGCTTATATATATGGCATATGTAAGGGAACCACGCCCTAGCCAACATCCCACCACATATCTAATAGAACTTAATACCACTTGTCATACAACTATGGATCCCCATTTTCATTTCGCCCGTTCATTTGTGTTCATCACCCAATGTTTCATATGTAGAATAATATAATAAAAGAGGTTCAGTTATCAAACTGAAGTATTGATAACCCTCAATATGTTAAGGAAATTAGATCATGTTAATCTGATCCTTGTTATTATTCTATTACTCGTGGGGTTAACTGCTAATCACTTTTAATAATGTAAGCGTGTTAGTTAACCATTTGATATTTTGTTCTCAACTTGAAGTGTATAGAGCCTAAAAGGAATCCATTGCAATCCTCACGTAATCAGATTGCAATGCATCCGATTTACCTCTACCACCTTGCATTACCATAGACCTCATCGAACTGTTACTAGTAATATGACATGAGAGAAATAAATTCTTCAGTCTACTAGTCAACAAGAAGCGATGGATTAATTACAATTTCACTGTCAGATGATATCACCATGTGTCGTTTACCAAACCCGACTGATCGTCACCCTGTTACCGGTCATACGTTACCGGCCAATTAATGTTACGCTTAACATACCGACATACTCGCCGAAGGTTTGTCAAACCTGTGGTACCACTATGCTAACGTCGGTTTAGATCCCACTAAATTAACTGGTAAACGATTCTATGAAGGGACTTACAATGAAACTTGAATATATGGAACATGATTGACATGATATAATACAGACAGTTCGATACCAATCAATTGTATTGTGTTCATCAATGTTGTTTTCATGAAGTTACATTATCATGATTATTATTCTAATTGTTCCACGTCGTCACCATGTTGTCACCAAGCTGTGGTAAGAACTAGTCTCACTACACTTAGTCGACTCAGGTGGTGGATAGTAGTTGTTCCCTGTTAACTTGTAATATGTATCGAGATGTAAACTAAGTGTTATAAGAACTTGTCTTATTACACTTGCTAAACTCTAGTGTTGAATGTTATTATGAAGATGTGTTCTCTTCATATCATTCATGTGTTTTGTTCTTGTCATCCTGTTCCCCTGTGATTATCTCAATGTTCGTTCTGGCAAGAATAACTGAGTGTATTAAGATATAATCTTACACCTATGTTATTCTATTGTGTTGACGAGTTATGACATTATATTATCATATTCATCTTAGTATCCCTGTCATATCATGATCATACAAGCATGCATACAATGATAAATGATAATAAGTTAAATAATATTATCTAAATCATAGTATAAGCAATATGTTAAGCTGAAACTTTTAAATAAGTAAAAGTAAAGCATGTTTCTCAGCCCCGAGAGTCAAAATCAGTGCGTATGAACTCACCTTGTTGTTGTAGTGGTTGATTTAGCTTAAACAAGAAATGCACGTGCTCTGTGTTGTACTTGTAGTAGTTTTCACGATCCTGTATTGGTTTCACGTTGTATGTAACCTATAAGTATTGATTGTAATTGATTTGTGTGTGTGTATGTGTGTTAGCCCTAAATTGGCTAATACTCGTGGGTCGCGGTCATCATTCGGCCCTGATTTATTCTTGAAATTTCAAAACCTTGTCACGACACGTTCATTCCTTGAAACTTTAGAATTTTGCAACCCAACTTAAGTGTTACCTTAGGTTTATAGTTTAATATTCCATACATTGTTCTTGTTAGTCTCAAAATGGTTTATTATATAGTTACAAATAACCATATAATTATTCTAGTAACTTAAGGTGTTAAGTCTTGTAAATATATCATCACCAATTCTACAAATTTTGTAATAACTTTAGTATACTCAAGTCCTATTACGATTTATTCAAGTGTGTATTTTCCCGTTCAAGTTTAGTGGGCCGAATGTTAGGTGTTGGGCCCTAGTATTAAGATTGGGCCGAAACAATGATGTTGTGGGCCAAACTAGCACCGTGTTGGGCCTGTGACGGAAATGGGTCGAATGAACTGGATTTGGGCCTGAAGTTGGGCTAATTAATCATCCTGGGCTGAACCACATGTGGGTCAACTTGTTGGGCCAATAGGGTGCCGGTTGAATGATATTGGGCTGCTTAAATGCTTCGGCCGAGAAAAAGGGATAAGTCCGGCTAATTCCAGCGAACCTCGAACTCCCTTGGCCATAGGTTCATCCCATCAATAGGTTCGTGTATGACACCAAGGTTCGGCTAATCAACAAGGGTTCAGCTTAGGTCATGGGTTCGGCAACATAGGTTCGTTGAGAGTGATGGTTAACAGTAGGTTCGGTGGTTTGGTGAGCATAGATTCGGCAATCACACAAGGTTCGTGTAAAGGAGGTTCGGTGTTCGTCATGAAGGTTCGCATGTCTGAAAGAGTGATGCCAAAGGGTTCGTGGCTTTGGGAAGGGTTCGGCCAAGGACCCTGCATAGGTTCGGCACTACGTGGGTTCTGCCAGAGCCCACTGGTTCGGCCCCTGCATTCTTGCGAACTGTTTCAGCATCATCATCCTCATCAGCATGGTGTGGTGATAGGGTTGTCCTATGATAATGGCTATGCTACTAGAGCTTCTCGTGGGCTTGTGGTTCGGAAGATCAAGAGGGTTAACCGGCTAAGTGATGGGATTGAACAAAACTTAGAAAACCCTACTTTTTCGTGGGTTTTATGACTTCATACCTCGAATTTCGCCGGCCAAAAGCTCAAATCTGTTGTAGTCCTAGGTAGAGGAGGTCGATAGCTTCGTTTGGACACCAAGAACGTCCGATTTCATCCACAAACGAGTGAGTTATGATGATTTGAAGAGTGATTATTCTAGACAGAGAGACGTTCGGGAAAATGAGTTTTAGAGAGAGAGAGGTCTGATAGAAATGAGAACAAAAGTCTCATTTAAGGCTTTAAATACCCCGAGGGTATTCGTGTTCGTATCGGTTGCTCGTTTTTCGTCTTCGTTGCGTTGCCGGAACGTAACGCGTATTTTTACGCGTCTTAATTAAAAGAGTTGTTTTAATTAATTTTTGATGAGTTTCAAAATTGTAAAATATAAATTATTATATTTTCTTGCATTTATTATCGTTCGTGTCGTTTTCGTTTTCCTTTCGTCAGAACGTATCACCATCGCGCGTATTCGTTCGAATCATCACCCGAACGAACACGACGATGGTTTGGCTTTCTGATTTTTGTTTTCTACTTTCCAATCATTATTTCAGAACGTTAAACTCACAGATATGTTTGTGTGAATCGTCACTCACGCAAACACACTGTCAGTTCATTATTATGAAATAACACTGCAATTATGTTTTGAATTGTATTTCCTCACTGACGAACTCAACTAAACGTCATGTTTTCACATTGTTTTCGTACTGATTTATCGGCCATCTGTTTCCTGTCATGTATGGATATCAGATCGCAACCGACATGTTCTTGTTATTTACTTGAACACTGTTATTATTCTTGATTCGTTGTCTTAACTGCACTTAGGTTTTTACCTAAATACCGACAACTATTGTTTATCGTGCTTTGTTGTACTTACGGTATTCAAGTTTTCACATAAATACATACAACTGTTTCTTGTATTCTGAATTCTTTTTATCACAAGCACTGTTCATATACATGTATTTACACACAGTAAATATTGAAAGTACACATACCGTATGGACTTGCCGAACGATCGAGTACTGGATGTCACATCTGTGGGATGGTAAAGACCCGTGTGCCCCATCCTGAATACGAGGCTGTGGATCAATTCCTGATCAAGCTCGATGGGATCTGTGTCTTTGTCTCCAAACTGAAGACATTCCCAGATGATCTGCTCACAGGTTATCCTTGAACCTTCTCAATCAAGCTAACGTTCCCATTAACCTCAGTCCTCTCTGTAATCGAGTTCCAAAAGTCATGGATAAATGAAGAGATGATAAGTGGAGGCTCCGTAATAGCGTAGTTGACAGGTGAGAGTATCAATCCGTCCACCGTACTCTTGTACATTGTGTGCTTCTCCGGAGGATCACCCAGATAAGCAGACATGTTGTGGTAAGTCACAAACCTTAACTCAGCCATCTGAAACAAAAACGAGCCAAGTTAGATAAAAATTAAATAAATAAAAAGTCAAAGTCAAAAGAAAAATCAAAGTCAAAGGTCAAGGGTCAAGTGAACTCAAAAGAATCCAAGTCAAAGTCAAAAGCTCAAAGGGTCAAGTCAAATTTGAAAGCCAAAGTCAAAATGGAGTTCATGAAAACAAGGAGTATTCGAAATGTAGGAATTCTCAAAATTTTGACAGTATTCGAAATTTTTTCAGTACACGAAACTTGGTTTTTGAAAATGTGTACACGAAGTATGGTTCTCGAAAATGTGTACACGAAATTTTGTTCTCGAAATGGTATACTCGAAATTCAAATTTCGAGAAATGAAAATCCTTTATAAGTCCTTCAATTTTGCTCCTTATAACTTCAATTTGTACTCGAAATACTCGGAAATGGGAGGCGGCCAACATATCAAAGAATCGGTAACCAATTTTGAGTATTTCGAAGTGATTTGACAAGATTCCTTTGGTTTACGAACAATAGTACTTGAAATCGGTTTTTGTCCGATAACTTTTTATTCTACGGTCAAAATTCTATAAAAATCTATACCTAGGTTCGTCTAAGTGTGATCTACAATAAGGTTGGAGTGGAATTTCGAGAACAAGTCCGGATGACAAAATCGCCTAGAGAGAGAAATCGAGTACAGGAATCGATTATGGTACTCGAAATTGGAATTCTCGAAGTATTTATAGGCAGATTTTGAATACCAAGTTTCGAATACAAAAATATTTAATAATTTCTAACTTAATAAAAAAAATAAAATAAAATAAACTCAAGAACTTTGGACTAGTTCAAAGTTGAGTCAGGTCAATTTTATGGGATCAAATCTGTATAAGAAATTTGACCACCTTGACATAATTTCTTATAAAAACCCAACCTTAATATAATTATACCCCACCAATGATTTCCACTCGTTTATCCATAATTCAAAAACAAGACTTTTGATCAAAAATTTTCTAACGGTTTTTCTGAAAATCCTTTTGGGAAGTTTATGGGCAATCAGACAATTAAACCAGATTAACACGCAACCTATAAATTTTGCAAAATCTTCTATTTCAAAATTTGATTGTGTTTCAACGAACTTAAAAAGTTTTTACAGAGTTTAAGAAGAGAAGAGAAAAGAACAGATCTAACGTCACACATCCCAGTCTTTGCTTACGCAAAACAGAGGATGCTTCAGTAAGTATTTCCCGCTCTTTGTTTGCACAAAACATAGAAAATACATGAGTTTTCTCAAAATGGTTTCAATTTTATCGAAACACAATCTTGTTTTGACTTAAAGACTTATACAAAAAGTCAAATAGTTGTTGCATCTTTCCGGTTATCTGATTTTCCAGTACTTCTCACTTATTTACATATATATAATATTTTGAGTGATCATGTCCAATCTTCTTTTTAGGAAAACGTGTTTTAATTTCTTAGTGATTTATAGTTATCTAAAGTTGTTATTCTTTTAGAAACAATACTAAGGTAGTGAATTTCTGAGTGTTAAAAATCATTTCACTTCCCAATGAACCACTTCACCTGACCGTCCAAATAAATTTTTTTGTGTTTTTCTTAAATTTTGCAAAGGCAAAATCTTTTTGTTGTTTTCTTAGATTCCACTCCCCCTAAGCTTGTGCATCATCTTAAACTGGCTCAAAAACCAAAAATCTTTTTATTGTTTTTGTAAATGGACTCAAAAACCGAAAATATTTTTGTTGTTTTCGTAAATATTCTCCCCCTAAATTTTTTATCTAAAAATAAAACAAAACAAACACAAATTTTACAGCATTTACAAAAATTGTTTTAATCAAAACTTATTAGTTTGAGAGAGGCAAGTAGATGGTGGAAGCGGGCTCTGTCGGACGGTTTTGTGAAAAGATCCGCCAGATTATCATCTGTGTGGACCTTTTCAAGATGGATCAACTTCCATTCAAAACAATCATGGATAAAGTAAATACGGATATCAATATGTTTAGTTTTGGAGTGTTGTACCGGATTCTTGACAATCTGTAGAACGGCTTCATTATCATAATACATAGGAGAGTCAATAATGTTCAAACCGTAATCGAGAAGCAGTTGTCGCATCCAGATAACCTGAGAACAACAACTGGAGGGAGCGACATATTCATCTTCCGCAGTGGAGGTTGACACGATTATCTGCTTCTTGCATTGCCACGAGACAAGGCGATCTCCTAACTACTGACATCCACCTATGGTTGACTTCCTGTCTAAGTTGCAACCACCAAAATCACTGTTAGAGTAAGCAAATAAACAAAACTCAGAGTTCTTAGGATACTACAAACCGAGGCGAGGTTTCCCGAAAAAGTAGCAAAAGATCCTCTTGACAGCAATCAGGTGAGAGGCCTTCGGATTTGCTTGGTATCTGGCACACTGACATACTATAAACATAATGTCTAGTCGGCTAGCGGTCAGGTACATCAGTGAACCAATCATCGAACGTTAAAGGTGTTGATCAACATCTTCATAATCAGAATCTAAAGTCAAGACGGCACGTGCAGCCATAGGAGTGGATGCGGGCTTCAAATCCAACATGTTGAACTCGGTGAGAATGTCGGTAACATACTTGCCCTGATGAATCAGCACACCCTTTGGATCCTGCTTTACCTGAAGACCCAAGAAAAAGGTCATCTCCCCCATTGCACTCATCTCAAACTCCTTCTTCATCACAGCCTCAAACTCTTTGCACAGCACCAAGCTCTTGGAACCAAAAATAATGTCATCCACATAGATTTGGACAATAATCAAATCATCCTTATCTCCAGGAACGAACAATGTCTGATCGATGGATCCACAGGTATATCCATTTGCAAGTAGATGATTCGTATGTGTTGCATACCATGCTCGCGGTGCCTGATGAAGACCGTATAGGGCTTTGTCTAGCTTGTAGACATGGTCGGAATACTGCGAATCCTTGAACCCCGGGGGATGACATACGTAGATCTCTTCCTTGACCTTTCCATACTAGAATGTTGTCTTCACATTCATCTTATACACTGTGAAGTTCATGTAGGAAGAGTAGGCCACGAAGATGCGGATAGCTTCAAGTCTTGCGACCGATGCAAAGACTTCTTCATAGTCAATACCCTCATATTGGAAGAAGCCCTGGACAACTAACCTAGCTTTATTATTGATGATCACACCCGAATCATCTCTCTTGTTTCCGAAGACCCATTTGGTTCCGATTGGCAGTTTCCCCTTGGGCAACGGAACCATATTCCACCCCTAGAGCTTCTAAAACTGCATCAATTCTTCTTGCATCGCTTAAACCCAGCTTGACTCCTTAAGAGCCATCTTGACATTCTTGGGTTTACCTGCGAAATAAAGCAAGAATATAAACAAGAATTAATTGTACCTGATTGAATTTATGTGATAGTTCCTTCATGTTAGGCGTTTGGAGTTGGAATAGATCTGTTCCTCGTAAGAACTCCTTCCGAAAGAGGTCCAATGATTTTTTCCACTGAGTGATTCTTGTTGATGCTTGAGGTCGGTACTTCCTCCATAGCCAGATTGTCAAGCAGGTTGCTTATGTATGTTAGCTGATCTTCACTGGAGGAAGAGGTGTTGTCAACCGGAGCGGTTTCACTTGCCTCAGCTCCAACATCAACACAATGTTCCTCAGGGATGTGGTCTGAGTACGGTGGATTGTTAAACATCTGGTGAGAAGAAGATGACGTTTGATCTGACTCAAAGTCTCCGGATCTGATGAAATGACTTCATTGATTGAAGTCGGCTGAGCAGGTGGAACTCGATCACACATGCCTGGTGGGTCAACTTTCAGAAGCTTAGGATCACATGGAACATAGTCAACCCGGTAGTCCACGTTGTCACTCTACTAGAAACTATCTTCAGGCTCAGATGGTCCTGCACTCTCATATGAAGTATTGAAGGGATCAAAAGTAGAGTCATACTGAAATAGCCAGTTTGGACAAGAACTGGCATTTGTGATGTTCATCTCTTTCCAATCAATGAAGTACGATTCCACTATCATCCGGGTCTTCTTGTTGTATACCCGGTAAACAGCTTTCTTAGACGAATAGCCCACGAAGTAACACTCATCAGCCTTGTCATCAAACTTGCGATTCGGCTCAGTGTGGAGGAGAGTGCAAGGACATCCAAACGACTTGAAGTGATAGACCTTCGGCTTCTGATTGAAGAATATCTCATAGGGAGTCTTCTGATGGCGCTTGTTCAGTAGAGCTCGGTTTTGAACATAGCAAGCTGTGTTAACAGCTTCAGCCCAGAAGAAGATTGGCAGTTTAGACTCTGACAACATGGTCCGTGCAGCCTTGATAAGCATTATGTTCCTTCTTTCAGCAACTTCATTTTGCTGAGATGTACGAGCTGCACTATACTGTTGAGCAATTCCCTTCTCATCGCAGAAATCAATGAGTACATCTCCGGTGTCTCATCTTTCTTGGCCAGAAAGAACACCCAAGTAAATCTGGAATAATCATTTGTAATCACGATACAATATGACTTCTTACCGATGCTCATGACATTAACCGGTCTGAATAGATCCATATGGAGAAGTTGCAGAACTGATGAAATTGAGTTAAATAGTTTGGGCTTGTGGGATCTTTTGTGTTGCTTCCCCTTGGCACATGCGATGCACTTCTCAATTGTGGAGAAGTCTTTACATGACCCAGTCGGTGATGGCATAACAAGCAGTCAGTCTCCGATGCCTCAGAAAACAAACAAGTGTTTTCCGTGTATGAATCAGAATTCATGTTTATGATATATGCATTGTTTATTTTCGGAGTCCTCAACAAGATCCATTTCTCCGGTATAACAAATCCGGGCTTCAAGATAAGACACTCTTTGTTGGTGAAGTGTGTCGAAAAACTCTTGTCACAAATCTGAGAAACACTCAACAAACTGTGGTTGATTTCTTCAACATAGTACACATCTTCAAAACTCAAAGTTCCATTAGTAACGGTGCCCTTCATGCTGATCTTTCCTACTTTGTCTCCAGAAAATGAGATGTATCCTCCATTAAATAGCGTGACTTCGTGCAACTGAGAAAAATCACCAGTCATATGCCGGGAACAACCACTATCCATGTGCCAAACATTCTTCAGCTTATTTGGTCGTCCCTGCATTGTACACACACATTTAATGAGAAATGGGTACCCAAATCATAACAGATTTAGGTACTTGTGGAGCTCTGGGGCTTTTCTTGATATCGCCCTTAGGCTTGTCTGACTTGGCCCTGACATTCATGGGCCTAACACCACTGACGTGATCAATTGGTTTTAATTGAAGTTTCATATGTGGCTTATTCTTCCACTGTGGTTTACTTTTAGATTTGGAAACCTTTGATTTTTGTTTTTGAAAACCAGATTGATTTTGTTTTGTTGGTTTGGCCCTTTTGCCAGTGGGATGATTCTGAGTCATCTTCTGAGGTTTCACCCTAGGCTTGGAGGATTGGTCAGTCTTCATTGGTCTATTAGTAGGTTTAGCCTTGGGTATGACCTTCTAATTCTTCCCATAGAAGAATTCCGTAGGTCGGTACAGACAGTGTCTTGCAATGTGGCATGGTCTTCCACATGCAAAGCAGCATACCTTGTCATGAAACTCCTTTGGGTCAAATGGCTTTACATCATAGTCACTCAGACCAGAAAAAGAACTTGTGGAGGCTTGTTCCAATGACCCAGTTGGAACATAAGGTTCACAATTAGGGTTTAACTTTGAACTTGCCTCAGGAGTGACTATGGAATGAGCCTGATTTACTTGCTTTGTCAAAGGAGAAGAATCTGATTCTAAGACAATTTTGTTTTTAACATCATCATCATTTTTAACAAACTTTGTCTTAAATTTCTTAATCATTTCATTTGGTATAATTGTGATTGATTCAAATGTTCCAACAAAATCAACTATGGGAACAAAATGTGATTTGCTATGTGAAGTTGAACAATCTGTGCTCCTGCTAGCACTTCTTTCTTCCTTATTCTCCCTTGGACATGTAACACTCAAACCTTTTGCATGAACCTCAGAATTATCAGAATCATTAAGTTCAGTCAAGATAGGATCTACTGTAAGTGGCAGTGGTATGTTAGAACCAGTAGTGAACCCAAACCTTCAGTCTGACTTCAACAAAAGATCATCAATAGATGTGTTGATATTGGGCATGATGGAGTAGTTGTGGTTAAATGGAGGTTTCACCTCAGTAAAACCAAGCCTGAATTTCTCTTTTCTCCTATTCTGAACATCAATCATGTTAGCCACCACAGTACTTTAATATTCATATTTATCAGCTCTGATTTTAGTTTTGGACAACTAAGTCTTAGCTTGTTCTAACTCTAAGGAGAGTTCTTCTATCCGACGCAAGGAGTCCCGATAGTTGGACTCTTTGTCACTTAAAAGCCCTTTTAATTGTGAAAAATCACGCCTTTCAGCGTCAAGTTTCTTTTTAAAAAGTTCTTCATTTTTAAGAAATTCAGAGTTGAAATATTTAAGTTTGGTGACTTCCTTGATTAAGTCCTCATTGTGAGAACGGTATTTAAAAACCTTTTCAATGCAAGAAGTAGAGCAGAGATTTTCAATTACCTCATTGCGTTTGTCGTCCACCTCAGCCATGAATGCATGACTCTAAGTCATCTCAAGCTCCTGCATTTGGTCACTACAGTCAGTAAGTTTCTTGCATAACCAGTGTCTTGGATGTGCTAGCTCCAGCTCCAGTTCTTGCCTTCTCTTCCGGCTTCTTATCTGCCTCTTTCTCACAACCTTGGGCAGCTTACATTCATGAGCAAAGTGACCCGCCTGGTCACAGTTGTAGCACCTGAGCTTTGACTTGTCGAATCCCAGCTTCCTTCCTAGGTTGTTCCCAAAACTATTCCTTCCATACTTCTTAATGAACTTCTTGGCATGAAAGACTGTCATGGCCATCTGCCATGAAATATCCATCTCTTAAACATCAGCTGGTTGATCTGCTCCAGGTTGTCTTGAGTAAGATTGGACGGTGCCAATTCTCTTGCAATGAATGCGTTATAACTGTTCATAAACCCTTTGAACAGTAGCAGATTCTCCCCACTTTCAGGGCTGATCTTGGGCACTAAACTAGCTTGCCCAGATGAGAGGAAAGCAGTCTCGAAAGGAACGTACTAAGATGCTGAAGCCTGGTAATGCTGAGAACCCGAGGCTTGATAGTTGATTGCAGATAGAAGTGCAACATTCTCATATGCTGGAGTAATGCCCATGGAACTGGCATAATTGAGCGCCCTCTGCTTGTCATCCATGTCGTATGAGTTGATGATTGAGATCAACTCACTGAGAGTGTTCTTGTACATGTCTTTCGTCCTCTTGATTGTTGTACAGTTAGAGTTCCAGTTGTGCGGTAATAAATTCAAGAGTTTCTTGTTGACTTCTCCCTTTGACATCTCTATCTCAGCACTTGTCATCTCTTTCATGAGGTGAGTGAAACGGTTGAGTTGGGCTTCTAAAGGCTCACCCTTGATATGATTAAAACATGTTGAACTGTTGTCTCAACATGTCTTTACGACTCTCCCTCATTCCTCGTTTCCCTCAAAGCATTCAACCAATGTATCCCAAAGTTGTTTGGCAGTGTGATACTCCTTGAATCCATGAGCCACGTCAGTAGACAATGCCATAGTGGTTGAGGCATACGCCTTGTCATCCTTTTCCTTCAGAAAGATGTTGTTTTCAGTATACAACTCTGGGTCTTTGGGAATCAGCCCGTTCAGTTGACTCTGGTACATAGGCATATAAGGCCCTTCCTCTATCGATCTCCATAGCTTGGGATCTATGTACTTGATGAAAGACTGGAATCTGAAATTCCAGTCTTACAAGTTATCTCCTTACACAAGCCTCGGTGTCTTAGTTGCCGTACCTATCTGTCACACCCCTGCGCCGCGTGCGGAATCCACGGCGCGGTGACGTATGATCAGTTGAATCATGCACAAGTATTGAATAAGAACAACCACAATGGATTACTAAGTTGCATAATGTTTAGACAATTGTTTAGTTACAGACAACTATCTACCAAAAGTAAGACAACTACAGACCCAAAATATAGTTTACAAAATAAGACTCCAAACAAGACAATTAAACATTTAGGATTTAGTGTGTTTCTAATCCATCCTAGCATGTTTCTTCATCTTGTTCTATCTTAGTATGGTCTCCTTAGTTGTCTCTGAGAATGTCTTAAACCTGATTACCTGAAACACGTGAAAAGTAACTGTCAACTACAGACGTAGTTGGTGAGAACAATAGGTTTAAGCATTTGTAAACATGAGTATATGAAATAAGACATAGGTAAGTTAAAGTATCATAAGATTCACACGGATGAGCTGTAACCCAAACTAACATCAAGTAAGAAAATGAGTGTAAACAGTCCAATCACTGTTCGCACGACAGCCAATAATATCAAGTCCCAAACCACGTTTGGAGTTAGATAATACGTCAGCAGTTTTGATAACCATATGACACCAGACCTGCAGTTGGCTTTTAAAAGCAAATTTAAAAGCCAACTCCATCCTGGATAAGAAAACAATGACACCAGACCTGCAGTTCGCTTTTAAAACAAATTTAAAAGCTAACTCCATCCTGGATAAGAAACAATGTGTCCGCTTTCCCTTGTTGTGATCACCCAGTACTAACGCTAATGAATATGATACTTGAGGGGTTTATAAGTTTGTTTACAACAATGGACACCATGTTTATGAATCTTACTTTAACCGGATGTGTTAATGTCTTATTGAAAACCTGGATTTAACTCCACGAGTTGAATCCTTTGTTTATGTAACATGAAAATGAATCCCTTGATTTGATTACCATGATGTGAACCATATGATTTGAATACCATGAAATGAACCATTTGATTTGAATACCACAAAATGTACCACTTGATTTGAATACCACAAAATGAACCACTTGCTTTGAATACCATGATATAGTGACCTTGTGTAACAACAAGGTTTTTAACAAAAGAAAGAGTTTATGAAATCATTTATTTAAAAATGTTTATCCTTTAAAAGAACATTTGAGTAAAACTGTTATAAAACATTTCAAGAAAACATTATAAAATCCTTTTTAGTAATGAAAGTTTAACAGTGAATGATTTCTTTAAAACAGTTGACAATTCCTTAAACAGTTGAAGAATCCCATGGATTCATAAGAGGAACCTGTAAACTTTATGAATACACATAACCTGTGTATGTAACAAGGTTGAAATAGTAGTTTTGATCACGTGTTCCACCCCAAAACAGTTATAAAACAGTAAAAGAGGGGCTAAAGTTCTCACCTGTCTGCAGTAGACTCTGAACTTAAACAGTTAGCAAGTAGCAAACAGGACTTCTAACTTGTTCCTATAACATTGTAATCATACATAAGATATAGGATTTATAATTGTATAACTTGATTCATTGATTGACTTGTGTTCTCATGATTTGATTGTTGTGAAAACTTGAATGTTATGCTTTGAGTCATTTGATTGATCATGGGTTCAAGAAACTTGTGAAATGTTCTTTTGTATGATAACTTGTTTGTGTGCCACATAAGTTTAAGTGTTTGATAAACCATTTGATAACATGAAATGTATGAAGAAGTTTAAGTGTTTTAGACTCCTATGTTTATGAATTGATCTCATTATTAGTTTAGGTTAATCTTAACCCAACTAATACAATTCATAGACATTTTGTATTTTTGACCACATCATGGGTCATTTCAAATACAATGGGCCAATTGGTTATAGTGTTGGCCCAATAACATGTATTTAAGCCTTGTAACACGTCCAAGCTAATATCGAGCTTATTAGGGTCATAATGAGTCGTGTGAGCTTGGATTGGGCCTAAAGGATTTGAGTTGGGCCAACCAATGTTTAGGTAGGCCATGTAGAGTTCTAAGGTGTTATTGTCCAATTGAAAGTCTAAATGAACCAACCTAACATCCCTTGGGCTTGTCTCACCCTGTGGGCCTTTTACTAATGGAAATTGGGCCGGATGGGTTGAGGTTGGGCCGAAAGTAAAGGTGGGCTGCCATTTGGGCAGCGAACCCTTAAGAGTTCAAGTCCTAGGTTCGTTCAATACAAGGAATTCACCAAGGTTCGGCCAAGGATGGGATAGCTAGGGTTCGTTACATGTATGCATGGAAAGTTCGTCTATGGTAGTACAAGGTTCGGCCTACCTCGCTGCATATAAGGTTCGCTTGGGTATCATACATGGTTCGTAGATGAATACAAAGGTTCGGTCCTCATGGCACATGCATGGTTCGGCCGGCTGTATGGTTGAAGGGTTCGGCAATTGAGCAACGAACCATATGGGTTCGTCTATAGTTCGTGAAGGTTAGCCAAATGTAGGTTCGTTATTCACCATCTAACAGTAGGGTTCGACTAAGTGAGTTGCGAACCATGCAAGTTCGTGAAGGATCGTGACTCTTTATGGTTCGTCTGGTTAGGATCAACGAACTATAGGTTTGTCATGATTGCAGGGTTCGTCTAAGGAAAGTTCTGTCAAGGGTTCGTGGTCAATAGGCTTCGCAGGAGCTTGAACAGGCTTCGGCTGATGGTACACGAAACAGTAGGGTTCGTGGGGTTCCTTGCAGGGTTCGTCTACCGAACCTGTAACCTGCATAATCAACTTCGTCGAAACAAACTAGTTCCCATACTCCGATCTAAGTGAATATAACCTCAGGGAGGGTTGCTAGAGGTGCGAAATCAGTAATGGTGATGAAATATCCGACCGGTTATCGGTTTTTAAGCAAAACACATCAAATTTTCATGAAAACCCTAATCTCCGAAATCTTCCAAGGATCATACCTCGTTTTTGGCTGGACAAATCAGCTGTTTTCTTGTACTTTCTTGTAGAGAATGTCGAGGGCTACGCGTGGGTTCAAGAATCACCGAAATCCGTTGAGAAACGAGCAAGATACGAGCGATTGAAGCTTTGAATTTCTAGAGAGATGGAGGGTTCGCGAGTTTTAGAGAGAGGTGAGGTTGTTGGCTGCATTTATGAAGTAGAATAGCCTTGTTCAAGGCTTTTATAGCCCGGTTGGTATTCGGGTCCGTTTCGGTCGCTCGGTTCGCGTTTCCGGAACGTAACGCGTATTTTACGCGGTTTTCTTTAAAATTAAGTGTTAAACTCATTAAAATGATGAGTTTCAAAATTGTAAAAATATAAAATAATTAATTTAATTATTTTTACTCTTCGTGTGTTGTCGGATCGTTAAACATTCACAATTTACGTGTATACCCGCAATCGCGTACGTTTTCCGATCATATTAAAATATTTAAAGTCGTTTAATCGTAATTATAAGTTCAACATTCGTACTATTATGGATCGTCACCCATAACTATACTCAGTCTCGCTTACAGATTACGATCTTGGTTGAATTAATTAAATGTCATAATATTCGTCTCGACACTACGCACTAACACTAACCTGTTACACCGAACGCAGTATATGTATAGGGCTCACTCTCGCTGCCCACCACTGTTTCGATATAACCAGTTACTGCTCTTGCCTAGTGTAATTGACTGTAAATAAATAATAAATACTTGTTTTCTGACTACTAAGATCCTGTAACACACAAGCACACAGTTTGAACATACGAATCACATTGATGAACTGAACCATGAATAGACACTGTTCTAACACTGTTTACAACTACATGACTATATGCACAAATGTTACACTATCTCATTGTCCAGATTCGGCAAGTCGGACAAGTTGGTCAAATTCTTAGATGCCATGATGATAAGAAAAATTTCCAAGTCCTAGTTCTCAAATTCAAGAAGTTCCTGAAGTCCATGATGTTCCCAAATTCCTGAAGTATCCAAAGTCCAAGAAATCCAAGATGTACTAGAAGATCCAAGAGTAATTGATGTCACACCCTGAGCCGGCGAGCTGGATCATGTGTCCCGTCGTGCGGAAAGGTCCCGAGGCGCGATATCAGGAATGATAATCGTGATGATCAGATTGTTTACATTGCACATGATATATAATGAGAAAATGCTAAATGAAATACAATTACAAAGTTAAATTACATCAGTTTCGTTTATAATTTAACAATGAAAATCTACTATCAACATCATAATTCTTCTATCTTGTATCTGCACAAGATATACAAAATAATCTGTATAATGATGTCCAAAAATATGCACGTCCAAAAAACTAGGTCTTCTATCTGGCCATCCTAGTCAAAAGCATAAACTTCTTAGTCAGACCTGTTCGTCACCTGAGAAGTCATGCAAAAAGATCAAGCCAACACATGGTTGGTGAGTTCATATAGTTTTATTTTAAAATGAATTTGAATAAACTTGTCCGAATGACAACCTTAACCTCACCATTAACCACCTATACCATCTAATTCAGTGTGCTTATATATAGGGCATATGCCAGTCAAGCTTACCGCCAGCACAGCCACCAGCCCACCACATACCAAACCACATGATATATTGTTCCTGGTGATAATTAAGCATTTCATCCCATACCTTTGATTCACAACGTTTGAATAACCTAAAAATCTGTTAACACTAAACACCCGGAATGACAACCTTGACCTCACCAACAACCACCTATGTTATCCAATCAAGTATGCTTATATATAGAGCATATGTAGGGTCAAGCTTACCGCCAGCCCAGCCACCAGCCCACCACATACCGAACTGCATAACATATTATTGTTAATGATAATCAAGCGTTTCATTCCACACCATCAACACAATAGTTCTTTAGTTCTATGTTCTTCTAGTTACACAAAAATAGAAATTCTATTGATTCCTTGTGTTCATCACACAATCATGATCAACCATAGTATTTGTAGAAACATAATAATAAATGATTAAATAAATGATTAAGTAAACATTTAATACAATCTAAGACATACTGATTGGCCTTGGTCAACTCAATCAGCTATTCTTAGTTTATTGGTGGTGTCCAGTCTATATCATCTCACACGTGGCCCATATCAAGCTTGACCCAAAGGAGTCTACCTGTATGTGTTGGGACTTTATGATGTTCCCATATCAGTATGACCTTCCAGGTCTACTGTATATGTCAGGACTTTAGGATATCCTTAGATCATTGTTCACTTCTGTTTTCTTGTAGTTAGTTTGATTGTTTGATTTGTGCCCATATTAGCATGATTATGTAAGACTACTATATGTGTCGGGGCTTTCAGTGTTTTACACGTGGTCTTGATCGGCATACGGCTGACAGCCTCCTAGAATTGTTTTTTGTTTAACTCCTTAGTCCTTTGAAACACACCACTGGAAATAGTTCTTTGATTAGACCGTTAGTTCTTTGAAAATAGATCTTTGAAAATAGTTCGTTGTTTTAGATCTTTAGTTCTTTGAAAATGAACCTTTGAAAATAGTTCTTTGATTTGAAATAGTTATCTACTCGTGATGAATAAATAACTCATTTTGAAATCCTGAAAATAGTGTACCTAGACAGAAACCTAGACACTGTTCTAACACTGTTTACAACTACATGACTATATGCACAAATGTTACAGTCTCCCCTAGTTAAGGGAATTTCGTCCCGAAATTAACTAGCCGAAAGTACTGTAAAAAGATGAGGGTACTTAAGCTTCATCTGGTCTTCACGTTCCCAGGTGAACTCAGCACCGCGTTTGCCCTCCCATCGTACTTTCACGATCGGGATACGGCTGCGTTTAAGTTTCTTGACCCCATGATCCATGATTTCAACCGGACGTTCTATGAATTGCATGTTGTTCTGAATCTGTATGTCTTCCAGTGGAATCTGAACATCATGATCCGCCAAGCATTTCTTAAGATTTGATACATGAAAAGTATCATGAACATTGCTTAGCTCCATTGGAAGTTTGAGTTTGTAGGCTACGGGACCAATCCGTTCCAGGATCTCAAAAGGTCCAACGTACCTTGGTGCAAGTTTCCCTTTCTTCCCGAATCGGACAACGCCTTTCCAGGGAGAAACTTTGAGTAAGACTCGGTCACCGACTTGGAACTCAAGCGGTTTCCGACGTCGATCAGCATAACTCTTCTGCCGATCTCGTGCGGCCTTAAGCCGTGACTGAATGATTGTGATCTTGTCTGATGTTTCCTGAATGAGTTCTGGTCCTACGACCTGTGAGTCACCAATCTCGGTCCAACAGACCGGTGATCGGCACTTTCTACCATATAGAGCTTCGAATGGTGCACATTGAATGCTCGTATGATAGCTATTGTTATATGAAAACTCAATGAGTGGGAGATGAGTGTCCCAACTTCCACCGAAGTCAATGACACAAGAACGAAGCATGTCTTCAAGTGTTTGGATAGTCCTTTCGCTTTGGCCGTCGGTTTGGGGATGATACGCCGTGCTAAGATTAACACGCGTTCCCAAAGCCTTTTGCAATGATTGCCAAAAGCGAGAAGTGAAACGACTATCACGATCAGAAATGATTGATGTTGGAGTACCATGACGTGCAATGATTTCGTTGATGTACAATGTGGATAACTTCTCCATCTTGTAATCCTCTCGGATAGGGAGAAAATGAGCAGATTTGGTGAGTCGGTCAACGATCACCCAAATCGAATCGAAACCTCTCGGAGTTCTTGGCAACTTTGTTATGAAATCCATGGAAATTTGCTCCCATTTCCATTGAGGAATTTCAGGTTGCTGCAGAAGTCCCGAAGGCTTTTGATGTTCTGCTTTGACCTTTGAACATGTAAGACATTTTCCCACGTACAGTGCTATGTCTTTCTTCATCCCCGGCCACCAGTAAGATGTCCTCAAGTCTTGATACATCTTGTCGGCTCCAGGATGAACTGAGTATCGCGACTTATGAGCCTCATCACAGATGAGCATGCGCAATTCTTCAGATTTTGGAATCCACATGCGGCCATTGAGATATAACAACCCATCTGATCGAGGTTCTAGTTTCTTCTCAATGCCACAATCCAAGTCTGTTTTGAGTTGATTGTCTGTTACTACCTGTTGTTGTGCAATACGAATCAAGTCTTTCAAGTTTGGCTGTGTGTTGATCTCCATGGCTCTTACACGAATCGGTTTGACTGGTTCCTTGCGACTAAGAGCATCCGCCACCACATTGGCTTTACCCGGATGGTAACGAATCTCACAGTCGTAATCAGTCAGAAGCTCAACCCAACGCCGTTGTCTCATGTTGAGTTCTTTCTGATTGAGAATGTGTTGCAGGCTCTTGTGGTCTGTATAGATGACACATTTAGTACCATACAGGTAGTGCCTCCAAATTTTCAATGCAAAGACCACAGCCCCTAACTCAAGGTCATGAGTAGTGTAATTCTTCTCGTGAACCTTAAGTTGTCTTGAAGCATAAGCAATGACCTTGTCCCGTTGCATAAGTACACAACCGAGACCAAGGTTTGAAGCATCACAGTAGACAATGAAATCATCACTGCCTTCTGGAAGACTAAGGATAGGGGAGTTGCATTACTTCTGTTTAAGAAGTTGGAATGCATCTTCTTGTTTCTGTCCCCATATAAAAGCTTGACTTTTCTGAGTCAATGTAGTGAGTGGCAAGGCTATCTTAGAGAAGTTTGCAATGAATCTTCTATAATAACCTGCCAGACCCAGAAATGAACGAATCTCTGTTGGAGTAGATGGAGTAGTCCAGTTCTTAATCGCCTCAATCTTCGCCGGATCTACATGTATCCCATCTTTGTTTATGACATGTCCTAAGAAGTGAACCTCCTTTAGCCAAAATTCACACTTTGAGAATTTAGCATAAAGTTGTTCCTCTCTTAGTATTTCCAAGACTTTCTTCAAATGATCCTCATGTTCTCGTTCTGACTTGGAATAAATCAGTATATCATCAATAAAGACGATAACAAACTGATCCAAGTAAGGCCTACAGACTCGATTCATCAAATCCATGAACACTGCGGGTGCATTGGTCAGCCCAAATGGCATAACCACAAACTCATAGTGTCCATATCGAGTCCTAAATGCCGTCTTTGGTATATCCTCATCATTTACTCTTAACTGATGATACCCAGATCGTAAGTCAATCTTAGAGAAGCAAGTTGCTCCCTGTAGTTGGTCAAACAGATCATCGATCCTGGGCAGAGGATATCTATTCTTGATTGTCAACTTGTTCAGCTCACGATAGTCTATGCACATACGAAATGAACCGTCTTTCTTTTTGACAAAGAGAACCGGAGCTCCCCATGGAGAGAAACTCGGTCTTATAAAACCTTTGTCTAAAAGTTCTTGAAGCTGACTAGACAGTTCTTGCATCTCAGACGGTGCTAACCGATACGGTGACTTCGCCACTGGGTTTGCTCCAGGGACGAGATCAATTCTAAACTCCACTTGTCGGACTGGTGGTAGTCCAGGCAAGTCTTCTGGAAATACGTCTGGATAGTCTTTGATAACCGGTACGTCTCCGACTGCTTTCTTGTCAGGTTTCTTTTCCACCACGTGAGCTAAGAATGCATAATTTTCTTCTTCAAATACTTCCTCGCCTTGATGCACGATACAATCTTCAATCCGCGGCAGGGTTTCTCACCGTAGACTATCATCGTTTCGCCAGACGGTAGGGGAATCCGAATGAGTTTCTCCGAGCATACGATTTCAGCATTATTCTTAGATAACCAATCCATTCCTACCACTACTTCGAAGCTTCCGAGAGTCATAGGAATGAGATCGATGGAAAAGAGATGGTCATTTAGTCTTAGCTCACAAGCATGAATGATGGAATCTACAACTATAGTCTTACCATTCGCTACTTCTACAGTATAGGGAGCAGTAAGTGTGGATAGTTGCATATTAAGCAAAGAAGCAGTATGAGCAGAGATAAAACTTTTATCGGCACCAGTATCAAATATGATAGGAACATAATGATCATTGATAAGAAATGTACCCGTGATGACTGCTGGCTCTTCACGCGCTTCAGCAGTTCCAATAACAAAAGCACGAGCAGCAGCAGTATTGTTGTTGAGTTTTGGACACTGATTTCTGAAGTGTCCCTCTGCCCCACAATTATAGCAAGCTCTTCCACCTGTAGTAGCAGTGGTGGTGGTAGCAGTTGTGGCAGCAGCAAGATGTGCAGATCGGCATGTAGCTGCCAGGTGTCCCATACGCCCACACTTGAGACACTTTCTGCATGCAATAGTGGGTAGATGATGGTATTGGCATTTGGTGCAGAGTGGCAATGGACCAGTATAAGGCTTTCTGACTGTGGAAGATTGTGGCATAGCAGTAATGGGTGTGGCATGAGTGGGAGTAACTGCAGTCAGGGCTGCAAAGTTCTTGATTGTCTTTTGCTTTTTCCTCTTTTGATGATGCTGTTCATGCTTTTTGCCTTCATCAGTCTGTGCTCTTTTGAATCCCTTTCGGGTGAGCACCCCATATTTCACATATTCTTCAGTGAGTGAAGCACCAAGTTGAATTGCTGCTTCCAAAGTAGTGGGGTTGTTCCCCATGACAGTTCCTCTGACCACTAAAGGCAAACCTTCAATGTATTTCTCTATCCTGCGAGGTAGAGGAGTAACCAGATGGGGTACCAGAATGCACAACTCATGGAACCGAGTTGTATACTTTGCGTTCTCACCACTATCTTGCACCAGATTCCACATCTCCACCTCCAGTTTCTTCAGTTCATGACGTGGACAAAACTTTTCCACAAGTAAGTTCTTGAATCCGTCCCATGGTAAAGCTAGAGCAACTTCACGTCCTCTGGTGTTCTTCTCAGAATTCCACCAGGTGAGGGCGCCTTTGTGAAAAGCGCTTGAGGCCATCTTGACCTTCAGATTCTCAGGACATCCAGTGAAGTCGAGAATGTCTTCAATGCTTTCCAGCCATTGCAGTAGGCCGGTAGCTCCTTCAGTACCGGAGTACTTAGGAGGCTTAGCATCGTTGAACTGCTTGAATGTGAAGTTAGCAGTTCCAGTAGTTGTAGCATTTGAGTTATGTGCCGAATCACTAGTACTTCCCCGAAGATTCTGGGTAATATCAGTGACCATACCAGGGATTACTTCCCTCATATGAACAGCAATAGCTCGAGCAATCTTGTTGATCTCATCATCATTACCACTTGTCGAGTCCCCAGCATTAGGGTCACGTCGAGGAGGCATTCTACGAATAGAGGCCACAAGTGGGTCAGTAATGAGGAATGATACAATTGAATTTTCATGATAAGGTCAGTAATATATCCATACTACTAGTATTATCATTCAATTGTAATATGATCCAGTACACGTATAAGTTATCAACTTATTTGCATACTTATCATGTGAATATGTAAAATGTCCAATGATCTCTCCACCAAATCTACACACTGACACTTTCCCGATATACCGAAAATAGTATATATATAGGGCTCACTCTCGCTGCCCACCACCGTTTCGATATACCACGATCATGCCTTTGCTAGCATTTGGCAACACGTTTGTACTGATTTCCAAGTGTGTTCCATTGATTAAGAATCCCATGATCTTTGATCAACTTGAACTATGATTGATTCCATGATTGAACTATGATTATGTTATGTGTGCACCTACTAACAGTTGTTAACATGTAGAACTGAATCATACGTGTGTTCTACACTTTCCTGTTAACCTATGTCAGTAAGTACTAATGATGTAATCACTTAAGAATTTCACTTAAGGTTTACATTTACATAATATTCACAACTTGGTTGATTCACCATAATGTCTGGTTCATCCAAGTTTGAATTCCACTATGATTTGATTCACCAATGATTGTATACCATGTGTTTGTACCCCATGTGTTTGACCAATGTTCAATGATTCCGGTTGTTCCCGAATCCTCACTTCAAATTCAAGCGCCGAATTTTCCCTGACAAACCAAGATAAGCTTATATATAGGGTAAGCTCTCACCGACCCACCACTTACTTCAGCCCATCAGCGTTAATCCGCCGTTTGCATTTGAAGCTAAGATTCCAACCCTTGATTGATTATGATTATCCCATGATTTCCTCTTGTTCCTTGATTCTGTTTATGATTGTGTAAACCATGGTCCTTAATTTACTAGAAACTAAGACCTTAGGTTTATGTATATGTGTCCTAGGTTAATCAACCTAGTTTCCCAATACTTTAAAGTACTGAGCATAATGATTTCCTGTGAGAACTTCAACTAAAGAATACTGTTACACAGATTCTAAGTTATAAAGTTCCTATGATAATGAATCCATGATAATGATAACAATGACAAGGATTTCAAATCTAAGTTCTAAATTAATAGACCTCAACCTTTGAATTCCTATAATGATATGACAAGGATCTCAAATCCAAGTTCTAAATTAATAGATCTTGACCTTTGAATCCTATAATGAATATGACAAGGATCTCAAATCCAAGTTCTAAATTAATAGATCTTGACCTTTGAATCCTATAATGAATATGACAAGGATCTCAAATCCAAGTTCTAAATTAATAGATCTTGACCTTTGAATCCTATAGTGAATATGACAAGGACTTTAGATCAAAGATAACCATCTTTGCCTCTAAATCCCATAATGAATATGACAAGGATCTTAGATCAAAGATACTAAATTAATAGATCTTTGCCTCTAAATCCCATAATGAATATGACAAGAAATTCATATTAAAGATACTGAAACTACAGATCTTTGCCTCTGAATTTCTATAATGATCTCTGTGTGAGAATTTCAGATCAAGGATACTAAGAATACAGATCCTTGCCTCTGAAATCCTTAAATGCATATGTGTGAGAATTTAATCCGGTTTCTAAAATTATAGAATCCCGGTTCAAATTCTTTGACTCGATGTCTAATCTTAGAAAAATGTCCCTAAGATCTTTCAAGCTTACTGTAGACTTAATGCTCACTTAAGTTACTTAGATCTTAAGTATCCTCAAGCCTATAGCACTTAGTCCTATTGGGTAGCTTAGGTTATAGTCTAGGTCATTAAACATTGGGTTTTTCCTAGTTCTCTACAACCTTGGCTCTGATACCAACCTGTCACACCCCTGCGCCGCGTGCGGAATCCACGGCGCGGTGACGTATGATCAGTTGAATCATGCACAAGTATTGAATAAGAACAACCACAATGGATTACTAAGTTGCATAATGTTTAGACAATTGTTTAGTTACAGACAACTATCTACCAAAAGTAAGACAACTACAGACCCAAAATATAGTTTACAAAATAAGACTCCAAACAAGACAATTAAACATTTAGGATTTAGTGTGTTTCTAATCCATCCTAGCATGTTTCTTCATCTTGTTCTATCTTAGTATGGTCTCCTTAGTTGTCTCTGAGAATGTCTTAAACCTGATTACCTGAAACACGTGAAAAGTAACTGTCAACTACAGACGTAGTTGGTGAGAACAATAGGTTTAAGCATTTGTAAACATGAGTATATGAAATAAGACATAGGTAAGTTAAAGTATCATAAGATTCACACGGATGAGCTGTAACCCAAACTAACATCAAGTAAGAAAATGAGTGTAAACAGTCCAATCACTGTTCGCACGACAGCCAATAATATCAAGTCCCAAACCACGTTTGGAGTTAGATAATACGTCAGCAGTTTTGATAACCATATGACACCAGACCTGCAGTTGGCTTTTAAAAGCAAATTTAAAAGCCAACTCCATCCTGGATAAGAAAACAATGACACCAGACCTGCAGTTCGCTTTTAAAACAAATTTAAAAGCTAACTCCATCCTGGATAAGAAACAATGTGTCCGCTTTCCCTTGTTGTGATCACCCAGTACTAACGCTAATGAATATGATACTTGAGGGGTTTATAAGTTTGTTTACAACAATGGACACCATGTTTATGAATCTTACTTTAACCGGATGTGTTAATGTCTTATTGAAAACCTGGATTTAACTCCACGAGTTGAATCCTTTGTTTATGTAACATGAAAATGAATCCCTTGATTTGATTACCATGATGTGAACCATATGATTTGAATACCATGAAATGAACCATTTGATTTGAATACCACAAAATGTACCACTTGATTTGAATACCACAAAATGAACCACTTGCTTTGAATACCATGATATAGTGACCTTGTGTAACAACAAGGTTTTTAACAAAAGAAAGAGTTTATGAAATCATTTATTTAAAAATGTTTATCCTTTAAAAGAACATTTGAGTAAAACTGTTATAAAACATTTCAAGAAAACATTATAAAATCCTTTTTAGTAATGAAAGTTTAACAGTGAATGATTTCTTTAAAACAGTTGACAATTCCTTAAACAGTTGAAGAATCCCATGGATTCATAAGAGGAACCTGTAAACTTTATGAATACACATAACCTGTGTATGTAACAAGGTTGAAATAGTAGTTTTGATCACGTGTTCCACCCCAAAACAGTTATAAAACAGTAAAAGAGGGGCTAAAGTTCTCACCTGTCTGCAGTAGACTCTGAACTTAAACAGTTAGCAAGTAGCAAACAGGACTTCTAACTTGTTCCTATAACATTGTAATCATACATAAGATATAGGATTTATAATTGTATAACTTGATTCATTGATTGACTTGTGTTCTCATGATTTGATTGTTGTGAAAACTTGAATGTTATGCTTTGAGTCATTTGATTGATCATGGGTTCAAGAAACTTGTGAAATGTTCTTTTGTATGATAACTTGTTTGTGTGCCACATAAGTTTAAGTGTTTGATAAACCATTTGATAACATGAAATGTATGAAGAAGTTTAAGTGTTTTAGACTCCTATGTTTATGAATTGATCTCATTATTAGTTTAGGTTAATCTTAACCCAACTAATACAATTCATAGACATTTTGTATTTTTGACCACATCATGGGTCATTTCAAATACAATGGGCCAATTGGTTATAGTGTTGGCCCAATAACATGTATTTAAGCCTTGTAACACGTCCAAGCTAATATCGAGCTTATTAGGGTCATAATGAGTCGTGTGAGCTTGGATTGGGCCTAAAGGATTTGAGTTGGGCCAACCAATGTTTAGGTAGGCCATGTAGAGTTCTAAGGTGTTATTGTCCAATTGAAAGTCTAAATGAACCAACCTAACATCCCTTGGGCTTGTCTCACCCTGTGGGCCTTTTACTAATGGAAATTGGGCCGGATGGGTTGAGGTTGGGCCGAAAGTAAAGGTGGGCTGCCATTTGGGCAGCGAACCCTTAAGAGTTCAAGTCCTAGGTTCGTTCAATACAAGGAATTCACCAAGGTTCGGCCAAGGATGGGATAGCTAGGGTTCGTTACATGTATGCATGGAAAGTTCGTCTATGGTAGTACAAGGTTCGGCCTACCTCGCTGCATATAAGGTTCGCTTGGGTATCATACATGGTTCGTAGATGAATACAAAGGTTCGGTCCTCATGGCACATGCATGGTTCGGCCGGCTGTATGGTTGAAGGGTTCGACAATTGAGCAACGAACCATATGGGTTCGTCTATAGTTCGTGAAGGTTAGCCAAATGTAGGTTCGTTATTCACCATCTAACAGTAGGGTTCGGCTAAGTGAGTTGCGAACCATGCAAGTTCGTGAAGGATCGTGACTCTTTATGGTTCGTCTGGTTAGGATCAACGAACTATAGGTTTGTCATGATTGCAGGGTTCGTCTAAGGAAAGTTCTGTCAAGGGTTCGTGGTCAATAGGCTTCGCAGGAGCTTGAACAGGCTTCGGCTGATGGTACACGAAACAGTAGGGTTCGTGGGGTTCCTTGCAGGGTTCGTCTACCGAACCTGTAACCTGCATAATCAACTTCGTCGAAACAAACTAGTTCCCATACTCCGATCTAAGTGAATATAACCTCAGGGAGGGTTGCTAGAGGTGCGAAATCAGTAATGGTGATGAAATATCCGACCGGTTATCGGTTTTTAAGCAAAACACATCAAATTTTCATGAAAACCCTAATCTCCGAAATCTTCCAAGGATCATACCTCGTTTTTGGCTGGACAAATCAGCTGTTTTCTTGTACTTTCTTGTAGAGAATGTCGAGGGCTACGCGTGGGTTCAAGAATCACCGAAATCCGTTGAGAAACGAGCAAGATACGAGCGATTGAAGCTTTGAATTTCTAGAGAGATGGAGGGTTCGCGAGTTTTAGAGAGAGGTGAGGTTGTTGGCTGCATTTATGAAGTAGAATAGCCTTGTTCAAGGCTTTTATAGCCCGGTTGGTATTCGGGTCCGTTTCGGTCGCTCGGTTCGCGTTTCCGGAACGTAACGCGTATTTTACGCGGTTTTCTTTAAAATTAAGTGTTAAACTCATTAAAATGATGAGTTTCAAAATTGTAAAAATATAAAATAATTAATTTAATTATTTTTACTCTTCGTGTGTTGTCGGATCGTTAAACATTCACAATTTACGTGTATACCCGCAATCGCGTACGTTTTCCGATCATATTAAAATATTTAAAGTCGTTTAATCGTAATTATAAGTTCAACATTCGTACTATTATGGATCGTCACCCATAACTATACTCAGTCTCGCTTACAGATTACGATCTTGGTTGAATTAATTAAATGTCATAATATTCGTCTCGACACTACGCACTAACACTAACCTGTTACACCGAACGCAGTATATGTATAGGGCTCACTCTCGCTGCCCACCACTGTTTCGATATAACCAGTTACTGCTCTTGCCTAGTGTAATTGACTGTAAATAAATAATAAATACTTGTTTTCTGACTACTAAGATCCTGTAACACACAAGCACACAGTTTGAACATACGAATCACATTGATGAACTGAACCATGAATAGACACTGTTCTAACACTGTTTACAACTACATGACTATATGCACAAATGTTACACTATCTCATTGTCCAGATTCGGCAAGTCGGACAAGTTGGTCAAATTCTTAGATGCCATGATGATAAGAAAAATTTCCAAGTCCTAGTTCTCAAATTCAAGAAGTTCCTGAAGTCCATGATGTTCCCAAATTCCTGAAGTATCCAAAGTCCAAGAAATCCAAGATGTACTAGAAGATCCAAGAGTAATTGATGTCACACCCTGAGCCGGCGAGCTGGATCATGTGTCCCGTCGTGCGGAAAGGTCCCGAGGCGCGATATCAGGAATGATAATCGTGATGATCAGATTGTTTACATTGCACATGATATATAATGAGAAAATGCTAAATGAAATACAATTACAAAGTTAAATTACATCAGTTTCGTTTATAATTTAACAATGAAAATCTACTATCAACATCATAATTCTTCTATCTTGTATCTGCACAAGATATACAAAATAATCTGTATAATGATGTCCAAAAATATGCACGTCCAAAAAACTAGGTCTTCTATCTGGCCATCCTAGTCAAAAGCATAAACTTCTTAGTCAGACCTGTTCGTCACCTGAGAAGTCATGCAAAAAGATCAAGCCAACACATGGTTGGTGAGTTCATATAGTTTTATTTTAAAATGAATTTGAATAAACTTGTCCGAATGACAACCTTAACCTCACCATTAACCACCTATACCATCTAATTCAGTGTGCTTATATATAGGGCATATGCCAGTCAAGCTTACCGCCAGCACAGCCACCAGCCCACCACATACCAAACCACATGATATATTGTTCCTGGTGATAATTAAGCATTTCATCCCATACCTTTGATTCACAACGTTTGAATAACCTAAAAATCTGTTAACACTAAACACCCGGAATGACAACCTTGACCTCACCAACAACCACCTATGTTATCCAATCAAGTATGCTTATATATAGAGCATATGTAGGGTCAAGCTTACCGCCAGCCCAGCCACCAGCCCACCACATACCGAACTGCATAACATATTATTGTTAATGATAATCAAGCGTTTCATTCCACACCATCAACACAATAGTTCTTTAGTTCTATGTTCTTCTAGTTACACAAAAATAGAAATTCTATTGATTCCTTGTGTTCATCACACAATCATGATCAACCATAGTATTTGTAGAAACATAATAATAAATGATTAAATAAATGATTAAGTAAACATTTAATACAATCTAAGACATACTGATTGGCCTTGGTCAACTCAATCAGCTATTCTTAGTTTATTGGTGGTGTCCAGTCTATATCATCTCACACGTGGCCCATATCAAGCTTGACCCAAAGGAGTCTACCTGTATGTGTTGGGACTTTATGATGTTCCCATATCAGTATGACCTTCCAGGTCTACTGTATATGTCAGGACTTTAGGATATCCTTAGATCATTGTTCACTTCTGTTTTCTTGTAGTTAGTTTGATTGTTTGATTTGTGCCCATATTAGCATGATTATGTAAGACTACTATATGTGTCGGGGCTTTCAGTGTTTTACACGTGGTCTTGATCGGCATACGGCTGACAGCCTCCTAGAATTGTTTTTTGTTTAACTCCTTAGTCCTTTGAAACACACCACTGGAAATAGTTCTTTGATTAGACCGTTAGTTCTTTGAAAATAGATCTTTGAAAATAGTTCGTTGTTTTAGATCTTTAGTTCTTTGAAAATGAACCTTTGAAAATAGTTCTTTGATTTGAAATAGTTATCTACTCGTGATGAATAAATAACTCATTTTGAAATCCTGAAAATAGTGTACCTAGACAGAAATCTAGGATAACAGTTATACATGAAACACATATATTATGTAAAAGCATTTAAGTAAATATAACCCAAGGAAAATAATTTACGCATGCTTCTCAGCCCCGCGTTTATAAAACAAAATGTTTAGAAAAGGGGCAATGAACTCACCTGTGTTGCTATGTAATGAATCACAAGATATGCACGCTCGTTGTTTGTAGATTAAGTATCTTCAGTACCTGTGTTAATTTATTAGGGTTTGAATACGATAAGTGTTCGAAGATGACGTATATAGGGCTTTGGTCTCGGTGTGCGACTATGTGTCCTAAACTTTACTAATGTGTTTCTAGGTCTCTCTAACTAGTCTACACTAAATATCCCTTTATCCCGTAGATATTTACAGCTAAACCTTAGCTATATAAGGTCTAATTCATCACATTCATAAAATCCATTTTAAGTTGAAATCTTTAAGTTAGAAATCATATAATTTATTTTAAACATTTTAATTCAAGAATCATATAAATCATTTCATTTTATTAAAACATAAGTTATTTTAAGAAAATATAAGTTAACATGTTAGACTTAGGTTAATCTCGCTTGATTAACTCCAAGTCCGTCTCTAGATCTTTGTGTTACATAGTTTTTCGTTCATGTTCGGGTTAATCATTGTTTTATGTTATTCCATTTGAACAACCTTCATTGATAACCCATGAGGGAAAAATACTAAGTGTTGGAAGTTGACAATCAATATCAACCCCATACTTAGTCATTTGTTGTGCTTTCTTGTTATTCTCATAGTTTCTTGATCCCTTGTAAACCATGATTTGAGTTAACACAGTGCAAGTTGTTTAAATTCAATTGATCGTGAAAACTCAAATTTATGTGTTAGAGTAGTTAGAAAACTTTGGTGTTGAAACCTTAGTCATTGATGATTATGTAACCCCATTTAATTGTTTAGAAACCCAAGTGTTTTCATTTACATGATGATTACTACCCATGTTTGCATGTTGAAATGATTTAGAGGGTCTTGAGGTTGAAACTTTAATACTGATGGATAGTACCACCGATTAACCCTCTTGGAAACCCTAATGGCTTCCCCATGAATGCATGCAATGTAGGATGAGATTTGTTGTTCAAAGGAAGGTTCACGAATGAGTCCATTCATTTGGCACCTTTTTCCCCCGAATAACACCGGCCATACGAATGAATACTATGCGAATGGAGATGCTTGGCCGAACAAGGTGGTCGTGCGAATAGAAGCTCATGCAGATGTAGATGGTCATGCGAACCTAGGTGGTCACCTGAATAGAAGCTCATGCGAATGATATGGTTCGGCCGATGGAGATGTCCATGCGAATGTGAAGATGGTCCGAATGGAAACCCACGAAAGAGTTCACAAATGGGACTCCTTTCGCATGACAATTCTCTCATTCGCCCATGTCTAGACGAACAAGAACTCATTCGGCCATGGGGTGGTTTCATTCGGCCTATAGCCATTCGGTGGAGCTGAACTGTCCCATTCGCCTGGTTCGAAACCATGGGCCTCTATTCTACCATTTTCGAGTTTTAGGCTAAAGCAAGGTGTTCTCCAAGCTCCCATACTATCATAAACTGGTTTAGTGCAGATTTCCTAAGGGTTTGAGTGGTCTAGAATCGGTTGTATGTGGGTGTTCGAACCAAGAGGTGAAAACCCTAAAATCGTGACTTATAACTCAATTTTACCTCGATTCTTGTGGTTCCAAGCTCGGATTCCTTGTACTTTCAAGATCTACAAGTTGTTGTGGTCGTTTTGCACCAAAATGGCTTGATTTGGTGAAGATTTGAAGGTTCTAGGGCTTACTAACTTAGAGAGAGTGTGTAGAGAGAGAAAGTGACGGTCTGGAAGAGAGATGGGTGGTAGGTGAGCGGTAGATATGGGCATTCAATGTCATTAAACCATCTTAACCGATAGGTTGCATTCGGGTTAGTTCGGTCTCTCTCGGTTTCACGTAGAAGCGTCGGTTTTTGTTTGTTTTCGTAACGAAACGTTACGGTTTTACAATTAGAGTTTATTAATTTAATTTAGGTGGTAATTCGTAGTAAATTAACTAATATCTTTTGTTTATTTTGAATTTCTGAAAACATTAAATTTATATGTTTAATCGAATCGTACAGTTGTCGTGCGTATTCGTTCGGATCGTCACCCGTACGAACACGACGATCACTACACTTTTCGATATGATTTTCTAATTATTGGAAATCATTCAGAACGTTAAACTTTCAGATATATTCGTACAGATCGTCATCTATACGAATAATCCGTCAGTTTAGCATTCACGTAACAACATCCGTTAGTGTTTTGTTCTGTACAACCTCACATACGTCTATACATAAAAATGCCCTAACTAACATTCACGTAATAGTTCTGAGTGATTAGACGAAATTCTGACTGTTAAACCATGGTTTTGAATCATGTTTCTGAAATGAATGTGTACTAGTTTTGTGTCAAATATCAAATAATAATAGTATACATGTAATACACGTAGTTCGTACCTGAATTACTGTGCAAGTTACTGTTCCGGTTATGATTCTGGCACTGATGTTACAGTTGAAGCTCTATACTCGAAGTGCGGTAGTCGAACAGAAGTTCACGAATTTTGACTGTTCGAACAGAAGTGCTCGATTCGAAACAGAGATCTCTAAAACCAAGTACTCGAAGCCCTGTACTCGATGACTTTTTCTCGAAATATAATACTCGAAAATCAAAAACTCATAATCAATTCTGCTAAGGCTGTTGAACTCAAACTGTGGTACTCGAAGACCAGTTCACGAAAGGTTGTACTTGAAGCTGTGTACTCGAAAAATAGAACTCGAAAATACTTGAAAATTTTCAGAGAAAAATTCTTTAAGATTTAGAGCTCCAAATTTTGACAGCAACTAGACGATGTGAAGACGATCAGGAAAGTATCTAACTTGCACGAAAAAGATGTTACTTTGGTGTAGAAAAGAGCTCAAAGGCTCTGATACCACTTGTAGGTCCATATCTCGATCAAGACATGATCTTTATCACTCCAATCGACAACAAACGACTCTAACGAGTGCGAAATCCAGGTTAGAATCAACAGAAGAGATGGAAAAATGCAAGCTTTGTATAAATCATGAACTTCACAAGAACAGTGCCTCAATACGTCTAGAGAGCAATGCCTCGGGAATCCAAACCTAGGACAGTACAAAATACGTCTATTTATACTACTCTAGAAGTACTCGAACCTCTATACATGAAAAAGGTTCCAGTTCTCGAAAATCAGAAGTACACGAAAAATTATGTACACGAAAATCCACAAAACTGGTTTTCATCTGGTCACGGATTGACTTTGTCAGTCTTTGTCTTTGGAATGGGCTTTACAAGTTTTATATAATAATGAATTCAATAGGAATACATATTAAAACTATATATTCTTATAAGAAGTACTATTACTATATACGTCAACACTGTCATCTACAACTCTTTTGATCTACTCTTTTATAAAGATTTCTTAGAATTTTCCTAAATGTTAGCTAACTCTTTTAAGCATATATAAATCATAATTATTTTGCCTTTTAATTCATCAATTATATTTATTTTAGATTATTAAAAACAATAATATTAACCTAACATATGATACTATATTTTTCATATATTTTACAAATGATTAACATTTTGAAAATAAAATTTTATTAATATCGCTAGTAAAATTAGTATTATTATTGTTATTATTATTTTTATTATTACCTTTGATGATAGATTCATTTAAGAATGTTTACTTACATTTAAACATAGAAATTTAATTATGAATATTTTAAAAAATTCTTTTATTCAATATTTATGACAATTACAATAGTTAGTATAAATAATGACTCCAATATGTATTACATTTTAGATACTAATGTTAATTGCTAATATTTTATTTTATATGAAGTTCCTATTAATTATCTCTGATACTAACAAGTTAGGTAAATACAATATCATAATTTTATATTTGCCTTGTCATATTATAATACCCTATTTATTATATCAACTTATATTATTAGTAAGTACCACGACTTCTAATTTGCTAAAATGATTTGGATATTGATTGTCTCTCTAACTCACAAACAAGGGTGAACCAGCTTTAAAATTTAAGACCATTAGTCATAATAAAATATAATTATCTTAGAAACTAAAACTTGTTAACACCAAAGAGCTCAACCACCATAATGTATGAAATCTACAACTTATACATAAATAGATGATTATAAATAGGAACTTTCTTTGATTATAACTCTTGGAACATAGCAATCATGCATAGTGGCACAATGACATACTTGCACAGGAACAAAAATGAAACCATTTGAGCGACCAAGTGAGTTCATGCGATCCTTTTTCTCTTTACTGTTTTAGGATACTGAAAGCATGCTGTAAACTGTTTATAAAATTATTATTATGTGATAATGAACGTCCATTCAATTTAATTGCTCCCCTAGACATGAAACATCATATACAACCATTAACTCCAAGATGTGAGCCGGTGGGTATATGAGTAGTACTACTTGGGGAATCCCCCATTCATAGTGGCCTGAAAGGGTGGCTCTATAAAAAAAGGGTTGAAACCCCACTGAGGTTAATGTCAACCTTTGTGGCATATATTCATCATGAAACATTAAACCAAGGACAAGAACGGGTCTCGGAATGGGAAGTAGATTATAGTGACCATATCATGGGCTATATTTTAGGAGGCAGGTGCTTGGGTATGGCATAGGGTTGGTTGTATTGATTTGAATAATCACATACTTTTTATTATTGTGTCAATTATACTAAAACTCATGATCTCGCCAACTTGGAAACGGATATGGCTCGGATACTTGGTTGCTTGAACAAGAACACTACATGTAAAACTGAAGAACTTGGCTTAAAGATTGATAAAGTGTGTTGATGCCTGAATAGACCCAATTAACTCCGGACAATCTACCACTAGTTAAATCATAATTATATATGTTTTGTAAAAATTAGATACTAGAACTAAAGCTTCGGTTGAATTGTTAAATATTTATTTTTTCTTCCGCTTCTTTGCGTTTTGAATCCATCTTTAGTCTAGCGCTCTGGTTGGGTTGTGATAACTTTGCTATTTTAATTAACCTTAGACTTTATAAATAATGAGATATACTAGACTTAGCCTTTTAGGTTAAGCATAGTATGTTACGATATCCCTTGATTACATGCTTTGAGCTTGACCTTAAACATTAAACACAATGTATGTTGTTGAAACCATTCATTTTTTTTTTCAAATTCTAACTTATATTCATGTTAAAATGATAGTTATTTTCAAAAACCTTTGTTATGAATTACATATTAACTCAACAACTTAACTAAGTTATTTATCTTTATGTTTTAATCTCTTTCAAAGACATTTATGAAAATCATGAACACTCTAAGAGAATGTTACATCTTAAACACATGAAAACTTGTTAACACCTAACGAAAACCCTAATGACTCTAAACCGATGCTATCTCTTTTAAAATCACTCCCTTGTCATCAATTGTAACATTTGTACATTTAGTCACGGTAGTTGTAAACAGTGTTAGAACAAATGTGTTTTCATATCAAATCAGTCAATGTGATTCATGTGTTCATAATGTGCTTGTGTGTTAGGATCTTTATTATTTAGGAACAAGTATGTATTGTTTATTTACAGTCGAGTTCGCTAGGCAAGAACAGTATCGTATTATATCGAAACAGTGGTGGGACGGCGTCAGGTACGGCAGGTAGCTGGAATCTGGGGTATGCCCTATACATATACTGCGTTCGGTGTAATGGGATAGTGTTAGTGCGTAGTGTTGAGACGAATATTATGACAATTAATTAAACAAAAGTCGTAATACGTAAGCGAGACTGAGTATAGTTATGGGTGACGATCCATAATGATACGAATGTTGAACTTATAATTATGATTAAACTGCTTTGAACATTTAATACGATCGAAAAACGTACGCGATTGCGGGTATACACGTAATTACGGTTGTTTAACGATCCGTCAACACACGAAGAGTAAAAATAATTAAATATATATTATTTTACATTTTTACAATTTTGAAACTCATCAAAATGATGAGAATAATAATCCTTTATTTTAAATCGCGTAAAATACGCGTTACGTGTCGGAAACGCGAACCGAGCGACCGAAACGAACCCGAATACCACTTGGACTATAAAAGCCATGAAGAAGGCTATATTCCTCATTAAATCAGCCACCAACCCTTCCTCTCTCTAGAAAATTCGTCAACCCTTTCTCTCTCTAGAAAACCGAACTTCAAACGCTCGTAACTCGCTCATTTCTCAACGGATTTCGGTGTTCTTGGCGCCCACGCGTAGCTCTTGACATTCTCTACACGAAAGTACAAGGGATCTGAAGTTTTATCCAGCCATAAACGAGGTACGATCGAAAGAATATGCTGAAAAATAGGGTTTTGTTGCGTATTGTTATTCACGAGCTTCAACTGGTTCTTTTCTCTTCATTTCGAGCCATATGTACAACTACTATTGATCTGGGTTGCTAGCATGATGTGTATCGATCTGGAATAGCTGGTAGTCGATGATGAAGATGGTGATAGCAGGTACAGGTTCGTGAAAGGGAGGCATAGATGGGACGAACCTGTGCATTTTCAGCCGAACCATAGAGACTCACGAACCTTCTTGTAGCTGCCGAACCATCCTCATCCGACGAACCATGTCTGACTCGAGAACCTTCATGCTCTAGTCAAACCCAGACTTGTCACCGAACCTTGCATGATGACGAACCATGCATAGACCGACGAACCTTGCATGTTGATCAACTCACGAACCCTAATCTCACCGAACCTTATGTTGCATGGAACGAACCTACATCAGCAGATGAGCCTATCTTCATTTAGACGAACCATCGATCTCGGACGAACCCTTGCGTGAAGGCCGAACCATTTGATCAAGCGAACCATCAGCATGTCCTAGCCGAACCTTCGGGTGTTAGCGAACCTTAGTCCAGACCCATAAAGGGTTCGCTGCCAAGTGGGTTAGCCGAGACCCAAACATGCAACTTTCTTTATATTCCTTGGCCCAATCGATTGGATAACCTTGGCCCACATTAGAATAAGCCCAATAGGACTCTTGGCCCAACAATTCACCTATTTGTTCCACGATATCCATTTCGGCCCAATACTTAGCAATTGGCCCAACTCAATCCCATTGGACCCAAACCAATTCCTATAGGCCCAATTAAATCCCATTCGGTCCATAAACATATTGGTTGGCCCAACATCACATCCAATTGGCCGTTGTTAACCTAAGAGGCCCACGAATCTTTATTTAAGCCATCTTGATTACATGGGCTTAAGGCCCATGGCTTGGCCCACAACTCAAAAAAAGTTGTGATTTGATCTTAATTGAGTTAAGTTTATAACTTAACATAATCATGAGACCAAGTCATAATCTCAACAACTTAAAACATTTGGAACATCTCTTTCAAAATGCATGTTAAACAATGGTTATCAATTTCGCAAACACTTGTCATTTATGCACATAAATTCTGCATAAAAGAATATGACACTTCGTTTTCATGAATCAATTATCAACCAAGTGAATCAATCATGATATTCAAATTATCACGACATCTTTAAACATGAGAGCAAATTATTCAAGATTTAATCAAGTTCAAGTTAACACAACTCAATCAATGAATCAAGGTCTATACAATTATAAATCTTATATCTTATGTATGATTACAATGATATAGGAACTAGTTAGAAATCCTGTTTGCTACTTGCTATTTGTTATAGTTCAAAGTCTACTGCAGACAGGTGAGAATATTAGCCCCTCTTTTACTGTTTTCTAACTGTTTTGGGGTGGAACACGTGATCAAATATATTCCTCACATTGGTAATTCATTATACAAAATGTATGTTATTCTACAAACATTACAGGTTCATGGTATAAATTCATCAGACTATTCAACTGTTTCAAAGGATTTTATCAAATGTTAAACACTTTTTATTAAAGAGGTTTTATAAAGTTTTCTTCAATTATTTTATATCAGTTTTACTCGAATAGTTTTATAAATGACCAACACTTTTAAATAATGTGATTTATAAACTCTTTTACTATAAGCTCATGTTTTCGTAAACGATCTTTTATAAACCTTGTTATTATACAAGGACACTATCTTATGCACTCAATCAAGGGTTTCAAAACAAGATATTCAACAATGGTTTTCATGGTGATTTCAAACAAAGGATTCAAATCATGATATTCAACAAAGTTTCAAATCATGTTATCAAATAAGGCATTAAATCATTGGTTTTTAAAGCAAAGTTCAAAAGCATGGTGTCCACTGTTGTGAACAAACTTAATAACACATCAAGTTACATATTCATTAGCGTTAGTACTGGGTGATCACAACAAGGGAAAGCGGACACATTTGGGCAGACCAATTTCTGGAGTTAGTTTTTAAATCTGTTTTAAAAGCTAACTGCAGGTCATTGGACTGTTTACACTCGTTTGACAGACTTGATGTTAGTTTGGGTTGCAGCTCATCCATGTAATTCATTTATTGCTTTAAACATACGCCTTACACTGCAAATTCATGTTTACAAATGTTAAACCTATTGTTCTCACCAACTACTTTTGTAGTTGACAGTTACTTTTCACGTGTTTCAGGTAATCAGGTGTAAGACATTCTAAGGACAACTAAGGAGACCGTTTAAGATAGAACAAGATGAAGAAACATGCTAGGACGGATTTAGAAATAAACTAAATTCCTGAATGTTTAATTGTCTTGTTTGAAGTCTTATTTTGTAAACTATATTTTGGGTCTTTAGTTGTCATTCTTTTGGTAGATAGATCTGTAACTAAACAATTGTCTAAACATTATGAAACTTAGTAATCCATTGTGGTTGTTCTTATTCAATACTTGTGCATGATTCAACTATTCATACGTCACCGCGGCGTGGATTCCGCACGCGGCGTAGGGGGTGTGACAGGTTGGTATCAGAGCCAAGGTTGTAGAGAACTAGGAAAGACCCAATGCTTAATGACCTAGACTATAACCTAAGCTACCCAATAGGACTAAGTGCTATAGGCTTGAGGATACTTAGAATCTAAGTAACTTGAGTAAGCATTAAGTCTACATTAAGCTTGAAAGATCTTAGGGATACTCTTCTAAGATTAGATATCGAGTCAAGGAATTTGAATCGAAATTCTATAATTTTAGAAACCGAATTAAATTTCTCACATATATTCATTTAAGGATTTCAGAGGCAAGGATCTGTATTCTTAGTATCCTTGATCTGAAATTCTCACACAGAGTTCATTTAAGGATTTCAGAGGCAAGGATCTGTTTTCTTAGTATCCTTGATCTGAAATTCTCACACAGAGTTCATTAAAGGATTCCAGAGGCAAGGATCTGTATTTTTAGTATCCTTGATCTGGAATTCTCAATCAGTTTTCATCAGAGGAATTTAGAGGCAAAGATTTGTATTCTTAGTATCTTTGATCTAAAATCCTCATCATGTTCATCATAGGAATTCAGAGGTCAAGATCTATAATTTTAGAATCTTTGATATGAAATCCTTGTCATGTTGTCATTATCAGGTATTCATTATCATAGGAACTTTATAACTTAGAATCTGTGTAACAGTATTCTTTAGTTGAAGTTCTCACAGGAGATCATTATACTCAATATTGTAAGTATTGGGAACCTAGGTTAATTAACCTAGGACACACATACTAAAACCTAAGGTCTTAATATCAAGTAAATTAAGAACCATGGTTTACATATTCATAATCATAATCAAGGAACAAGAGACAAACATGAATCAATCATAATCAATCAAAAGTTGGAATCTTAGCTCCAAATACAAACGGCGGATTAACGCTGACGTGCTGAGGTAAGTGGTGGGCGGTGAGAGCTAGCCCTATAAATAAGCTTATTTCGGTATGTCAAGGGGAATCCGGCGTTCGTATTTGAAGTAAAGATTTGGGAGCAACTGGAATCATTAAACATTAGTCAAACACATGAGATACAATCATTTGGGATACAAACATTGGTGAATCAAATCATTGTGCTATTCAAACTTGGATGAGTCAAACATTGTGTGTGAATCAATCAAGTTGTGAACATTTTGTTATGTAATCTTTAAGTGAAATTCTTAAGTGATTACATCACTAGTACTTACTAACAATAGTTTAACAATAAAAATGTAGAACATACATGTGATCTAGTTCTACATGTTAACGACTGTTAGTAGGTGCACACATAACATAATCATAATTCAGTCATAGATTCAATCATAGTTCAAATTGATCAAAGATTCATGGGATTCTTAATCAATGGAACATACATGGAAATTAGTACAAACATGTTGCCAAATGCTAGCAAGGACATGATCGTGGTATATCGAAGTGGTGGTGGGATGGCGTCTGGGCTGGCAGTTTGCTTGACCCTTTCGTATGCCCTATATATAAGCTATCTTCGGTATATCGGGAAAGTGTCAGTGTGTAGGTTTGGTGGAGTGAGATCATGGAACATCATACACATTCACAGGAGAAGTATGCTAATGAGCTGATTGCTTATACGTGTACATGCTCATATTACAATTGAATGATAATACTAGTAGTATGGATATATTACTAATTTTATCATGCAAATTCAATTGTATCCATTCTCATTACTGACCCACTTGTGGCTTCTATTCGTAGAATGCCTCCCCGACGTGATCCTAATGGAGGGGGTTCGACAAGTGGCAACGACGATGAGATCAACAAGATTGCCCTAGCCATCGCTATACACATGAGGGATGTCATTCCGGGCATGGTCACTGATATCACCCAAAATCTTCGGGGAAGTACCAGTGATTCAGCACATAACTCGAATGCTACTAACGCAGGAACTGCTAACTTCACTTTCAAGCAGTTCAATGATGCTAAACCTCCTAAGTACGATGGTACTGAAGGAGCTACTGGCCTACTGCAGTGGCTGGAAAGCATTGAGGATATTCTCGATTTCACAGGATGTCCTGAAAATTTAAAGGTCAAGATGGCCTCAAGCGCTTTTCACAAAGGCGCGCTCACCTGGTGGAATTCTGAGAAGAACACCAGAGGACGAGAGGTTGCTTTGGCCTTATCTTGGGAGGACTTCAAGAAGTTACTGGTGGATAAGTTTTGTCCACGACATGAGCTGAAGAAACTTGAGGTGGAGATGTGGAATCTGGTCCAAGACAATGGTGAGAACGCGAAGTATACAACTCATTTCCATGAGTTGTGCATTCTGGTGCCACACCTGGTTACTCCTCTATCCCGCATGATAGAGAAGTACATCGAAGGCTTACCTCTAGTTGTCAGGGGAACTGTGATGGGGAATAACCCCACCACTCTAGAGGCAGCGATTCATCTTGGAGCTAGCCTTACCGAAGAATACGTTAAGTCTGGGGTGCTCACCCGAAAGGGGTACAAGAGAGCACAGATTGATGAAGGAAAGAAGCCTGAACAACAACATCACAAGAAGAAGAAGCAAAAGACCATCAAGAACTTTGCAGCCCTGACTGCAGCTACACCCACTCATGCCACACCCATTACTGCTATGCCACAATCTGCAACAGTCAGAAAGTCTTATACTGGCCTGTTTCCACTTTGTACCAAGTGCCAATATCATCATCTACCAACTGACCATGCAAAAAGTGTCTCAAGTGTGGGCGGATGGGACACTTGGCAGCTACATGCCGATCTGCACATCTTGCTGCTGCAACAACTGCTACCACAACTCCTACTGCTACAGGTGGAAGGGCCTGTTATAATTGTGGAGCAGAGGGACACTTCAGAAACCAGTGTCCAAAACTCAACAACAACACTGCTACTGCTCGTGCCTTTATTATCGGAGCTGCCGAAGCACGCGAGGAGCCAGCAGTTGTCACGGGTACATTTCTCCTTAATGGTCATTACGTTTCTATCATATTTGATACTGGTGCTGATAAAAGCTTTATCTCTGCACATACTGCTTCTTTGTTTAACATACAACCATCAATGCTTACTGATCCCTATACCGTAGAAGTAGCTGATGGTAAGACCATACTTGTAGATTCCATAATAAATGGTTGTGAATTAAGATTAAACGACCATCTTTTCCTCATCGATCTTATTCCTATGACACTTGGAAGCTTCGAAGTTACGATAGGAATGGACTGGTTATCCAAAAACAATGCCGAAATTGTATGTTCGGAGAAACTTATACGGATTCCTTTACCGTCCGGCGAAACGATGAGAATCTATGGCGACAAACCCTGCCGTGGATTGAAGATTGTATCGTGCATCAAGGCTAGGAAGTACCTGAAGAAGAAATACTATGCGTTCCTGGCTCACGTGGTAGAGAAGAAACCTAAAAAGAAAGCAGTTGGAGACGTTCCAGTTATCAGAGATTATCCTGACGTATTTCCAGACGACTTGCCTGGACTACCACCGATCCGGCAAGTGGAGTTTAGAATCGATCTCGTCCCTGGAGCAAACCCAGTGGCGAAGTCACCATATCGATTAGCACCATCTGAGATGCAAGAACTGTCTAGTCAGCTTCAAGAACTTCTTGACAAGGGATTCATTAGACCGAGTTTCTCTCCATGGGGAGCTCCGGTTCTCTTTGTCAATAAGAAAGACGGCTCGTTTCGTATGTGTATCGATTATCGTGAGCGACGGTCAAGAACAGATATCCTTTACCTAGGATCGATGATCTGTTTGATCAATTACAGGGAGCAACTTGAATCTCTAAGATTGATTTACGATCCGGGTATCATCAGTTGCGAGTAAATGATGAGGATATACCAAAGACTGCATTTAGGACTCGATATGGACACTACGAGTTTGTGGTTATGCCATTCGGGCTGACCAATGCACCTGCAGTGTTCATGGATTTGATGAATCGAGTCTGCAGACCTTACTTAGATCAGTTTGTTATTGTCTTCATTGACGATATACTGATCTATTCAAAGACGGAACGAGATCATGAAGATCATTTGAGGAAAGTTTTAGAATTACTAAGAGAGGAACAACTTTATGCTAAATTCTCAAAATGTGAATTTTGGCTAAAAGAAGTTCACTTCTTAGGACATGTCATAAACAAAGATGTGATATATGTAGATCCAGCGAAGATTGAGGCGATTAAGAACTGGATTACCCCATCTACTCCAACAGAGATTCGTTCATTTCTGGGATTGGCAGGCTATTACAGAAGGTTCAATGCGAACTTTTCAAAGATCGCCTTGCCACTTACTACATTAACCCAGAAAAGTCAAGTGTTCATATGGGGACAGAAGCAAGAAGATGCATTTCAACTTCTTAAACAGAAGTTATGCAACTCCCCTATCCTTAGTCTTCCAGAAGGCAGTGATAATTTCATTGTCTACTGCGATGCTTCAAACCTTGGTCTCGGTTGTGTACTTATGCAGCGGGACAAGGTGATTGCCTATGCTTCAAGACAACTTAAGGTTCACTAGAAGAATTATACTACTCATGACCTTGAGTTAGGGGCTGTGGTCTTTGCATTGAAGATTTGGAGACACTACCTGTATGGTACTAAATTTGTCATCTATACAGACCACAAGAGCCTGCAACACATCTTTAATCAGAAAGAACTCAACATGAGACAACGGCGTTGGGTTGAGCTTCTAACTGATTACGACTGTGAGATTCGTTACCACCCGGGTAAAGCCAATGTGGTAGCGGATGCTCTTAGTCGTAAGGAACCAGTCAAACCAATTCGTGTAAGAGCAATGGAGATCAACACACAACCAAACTTGAAGGATCTGATTCGTATTGCACAACAACAAGTAGTAACAAACAATCAGCTTAAGGCAGACTTAGACTGCGAAATTGAGAAGAAAGTGGAACCTCGATCTGACGGGGTGTTATATCTCAACGGCCGCATCTGGATTCCAAAGTCAGAAGAATTGCACACACTCATCTGTGATGAGGCTCATAAGTCGCGATACTCAGTTCATCCTGGAGCAGATAAGATGTACCAAGACTTGCAGGCATCTTACTGGTGGCCAGGAATGAAGAAAGACATAGCACTGTATGTGGGAAAATGTCTTACATGTTCCAAAGTCAAAGCAGAACATCAAAAGCCTTCGAGACTTCTGCAGCAACCTGAAATTCCTCAATGGAAATGGGAGCAAATTTCCATGGATTTCATAACTAAGTTTCACAGAACTCCGCGAGGATTCGATTCGATTTGGGTGATCGTTGATCGACTCACCAAATCTGCTCATTTTCTTCCGATCCGAGAGGATTACAAAATGGAGAAGTTATCCACATTGTACATCAACGAAATCATTGCGCGTCATGGTACTCCAACATCAATCATATCTGATCGTGATAGTCGTTTCACTTCTCGCTTTTGGCAATCATTGCAAAAGGCTTTGGGAACTCGCGTTAATCTTAGCACGGCGTATCATCCCCAAACCGACGGTCAAAGCGAAAGGACTATCCAAACACTCGAAGACATGCTTCGTTCTTGTGTGATTGACTTTGGTGGGAGTTGGGATACTCATCTTCCACTCATAGAGTTTTCATACAACAACAGCTACCATACAAGCATTCAATGTGCACCATTCGAAGCCTTATATGGTAGGAAGTGCCGATCACCGGTCTGTTGGACCGAGATTGGTGACTCACAGGTCGTAGGACCAGAACTCATTCAAGAAACATCAGACAAAATCACAATCATTCAATCAAGGCTTAAGGCCGCACAAGATCGGCAGAAGAGTTATGATGATCAATCAGTTTTACTCGAATAGTTTTATAAATGACCAACACTTTTAAATAATGTGATTTATAAACTCTTTTACTATAAGCTCATGTTTTCGTAAACGATCTTTTATAAACCTTGTTATTATACAAGGACACTATCTTATGCACTCAATCAAGGGTTTCAAAACAAGATATTCAACAATGGTTTTCATGGTGATTTCAAAACAAAGGATTCAAATCATGGTATTCAACAAAGCTTCAAATCATGTTATCAAATAAGGCACTAAATCATTGGTTTTTAAAGCAAAGTTCAAAAGCATGGTGTCCACTGTTGTGAACAAACTTAATAACACATCAAGTTACATATTCATTAGCGTTAGTACTGGGTGATCACAACAAGGGAAAGCGGACACATTTGGGCAGACCAATTTCTGGAGTTAGCTTTTAAATCTGTTTTAAAAGCTAACTGCAGGTTTTGGTTACGTATGGTTTTATCAATGTTGCTGACCAATTTTCTAACTCCAAACGTAGTTTGGGACTTGATTATATGTTGGCTTTTGTGCAAACAGTCATTGGACTGTTTACACTCGTTTGACAGACTTGATGTTAGTTTGGGTTGCAGCTCATCCATGTAATTCATTTATTGCTTTAAACATATGCCTTACACTGCAAATTCATGTTTACAAATGTTAAACCTATTGTTCTCACCAACTACTTTTGTAGTTGACAGTTACTTTTCACGTGTTTCAGGTAATCAGGTGTAAGACATTCTAAGGACAACTAAGGAGACCGTTTAAGATAGAACAAGATGAAGAAACATGGTAGGACGGATTTAGAAACAAACTAAATTCCTGAATGTTTAATTGTCTTGTTTGAAGTCTTATTTTGTAAACTATATTTTGGGTCTTTAGTTGTCATTCTTTTGGTAGATAGATTGTCTGTAACTAAACAACTGTCTAAACATTATGAAACTTAGTAATCCATTGTGGTTGTTCTTATTCAATACTTGTGCATGATTCAACTATTCATACGTCACCGCGCCGTGGATTCCGCACGCGGCGCAGGGGGTGTGACATCAATTGTTGTTGTTTTAATCTTATTTTGTTAGTAGAACACAAGTTTTATAGGTGTTTGAGTATTTTATGGATAATATCGATGGCCCTAAGACCCAAGAGGCTAGTATCGAGGGCTGGTAATATCGGCCAAGGCACGAAGGCCTTCTTGTCGATACCACCAAGTTTCTACACATCCCCTTAGTTTGATATTCGATTAATGTTACTGGATTTTAGGCTTAGATTACTTGGAGGATCAACAAGAAGTAGTATCGATGAAGTATAGCTAGTATCGATGACAAGTTCGATCCATACTTAAAATTTTCAAAGATGGGGCTGCTGATACTACCAGTATCGTCGGGATCCTCTTAATATCGATGGAGTGAGTTGCCTGGTAGTTAATATTGACGGAAACTATTGCCCAGCTCCTTGGACTAGGCCATACTAACAGTATCGACCATGTCCTCATCGATTTTAGCCTCCATCGACACTAGTAATCTCGATGAAACCTGGTTCAACACAAGTCCATCGATACTAATCTCCTTCTTCAGCTCATCCGTGGATATTGTTGGCTCATCTATCGGCACTATCTAACTCGATCCACAGATCTTCATTTCAACCTTGTCCAAGTAACTAGGATCCACTTTCATGTAAATCTTATGGGTTTTGTTGGTTGGAATTCGTTTACAAGCTCAACACTCTCGGTTTGCACAAAACCCTAAAACCGAACTTAAGCTCAACTTTTACCTTGGTTCCAGTCTTTTTGAGCTCCGATCTTCCGTACTTTTGTTTTGTAGATGTTCCAAGGATTTTTTTGACACCGAGTTTGTGAAATTTGATGAAGAAATGAGGTGGTTTGATGATGGAGTTCTAGAGAAAGAAAGCTAGAGAGAGAAGGACGATTTCTAGAGAGAGAGGAAGGGTAGGTCTAAAATTTAATGAGGGAAATAAGGGAATTAAGGGTTTTTTATACCCCATATCATTTCGGGTGCGTTCGGGGTGTTCAGTTTCGTGTTTACGTAATGTTTACGAAGCGTAACATAAAATACGTAGTTTTTAATTAAAACGAATTCTTTGTAAATCTTTTAAGGCTGTAATTCCTAATAAATATTTTGAATTTATTTTTATTATTTTTATAATTTCGAAAACGTTTATTTTGACACTTTCGTCATATCATATCACATTCACGCGTATTCGTACGAATCGTCACCCGAACAAACACGACGATGGCTCTACTTTCTGATTTGGTTTTCTACTTTTTAGATATCATTCAGAACATTAAACCCACAGATATATTTTTGCGAATCGTCACCCACACAAACACACTGTCAGTTTAATATTTAAAAACGATATCAAATTATTGTTTTGGATTTGATATTCTCGCTGACGAACACCACTAAACTTAACTGTTTTACCTTTGTTCTCACTGATTTCACATTGATTTCTCATTGTGTTGTTGGCTATCTGATTCCTTTTATTTGTGGGAATCAGATCACAACCGATTTGTTATTGTCATTTGTTATCATGATAATTTGTTGTTTCACATGAAATGTTATATATTGATATTGTTTCGGGTAAAATTAACACGTATAATTTTTAGCAAAACCGAATTATAAAAGTGGGGTATTGTGTTTTACAATCAAATATATCAAGTATATCAGATCTCCAATAAAAATATCCCTGGGGATATTTCAGAATATGAGTAGTCCTGCAAAGCTCTTGTAGGAGTAATCCTGCTCCTTTCGGGTGTTTCTGCTGCCCTTACCAGTTAAGTTGTTGTTAATGTTGCCATTGTTGGAGTTAATCATGTTCATCATGTCGGGAATTACTTCCCTCAGTTACTTCCCTCAGTTGACTGGTCAGCAGAGTGACCAGTGCGATGGTGGCAGGATCTAACTCATGGTTAGGTGGTGGTTGATGGGGTGGAGTATGCGGAGGAGGAGGAGGAGGAGGTGGAGGTGGAGGAGATGTAGGTGGTGATGGGGTTGCTGAATGTGGAGGATAATTCAGTGGTGGCAACAATAGTGGAGGTCTTCTTGGCGGCATTCTGATCAAAACTGAAAGAAATCGGTTAGTGCAGTGATCGAATGCAGAAGACTCATGCACGTAAAGTCCTAAGTCTTATGTTCTCTACATGAGGGTCCCTAGGTTATAGTCTAGGCCAAACCGTTTTAGTAATATGACCTATATTTCTCTATAACCATGGCTCTTATACCAATCTGTCACACCCCAAGCCGGCGGGCTGGATCAACTTTCCCGTCGGGCGGAAGGTCCTCGGGGCGCGATATTGTAATGATAATCGACATGATCAGATTGTTCACAATGCACATGATATATAAATGAGAAATGCTAATATGACATTGATACAGAATTACAAAGTTAAATTACAATGTCACGTTCATAATTTAACTAAGTAAATCTACCCAAAAGAATCGTTGAGGTTCTATCTTGTATCTGCACAAGATTTACAAAAGATGATTCACAGTTTTGTCATTCAAAAATATGCACAACACAAGATGAAGCTAGGTCTTCTAAAGTCCTCTAGCTTAAGTCCTGAATACTTGGTGACTAAACATGTTCGTCACCTGAGAAAACATACATTTAAACAAGTCAACACTAGGTTGGTTAGTTCATAAGTTTAGTAATTGAAAACAATTGGTTAATTGTCATTCACAATCACAATGTTACATGAAAGTCTTATTGATAATTGTCTCATTTGTCTCACACAATGTCCTCTCCATAGTTATACTTACAAATAGTGTTTCACCCAATCAAGCATGCTTATATATAGGGCTTACTGTAACAGCCGGCCGTATTGGATATTGTCCGCTCTGCCCCACCGGGCTCACGGATTTGTTTTTGGTTACCCGGGTGAAAACTTCCCAGGGAGGTCACCCATCCCTGGATTGCTGCCACCTGAGCACGCTTAACTGTGGAGTTTTCATGTGCTCCACAGCCAACTAAGCCCAAAACGCGTCCAATAGAGAAGGTCTCCACTCCCTCTTATAAGGAAGTTTCGTTCCCCTTACTCAACCCATGTGGGATTAGCCAGCCGCGCTGGAGTGGAATTCCTCCCCCACTGGGGAATCAGCGTCCCCGCTGATCACATGGATTCGTCCCCTGTCTCTGATACCATCTGTAACAGCCGGCCGTATTGGATATTGTCCGCTCTGCCCCACCGGGCTCACGGATTTGTTTTTGGTTACCCGGGTGAAAACTTCCCAGGGAGGTCACCCATCCCTGGATTGCTGCCACCTGAGCACGCTTAACTATGGAGTTTTCATGTGCTCCACAGCCAACTAAGCCCAAAACGCGTCCAATAGAGAAGGTCTCCACTCCCTCTTATAAGGAAGTTTCGTTCCCCTTACTCAACCCATGTGGGATTAGCCAGCCGCGCTGGAGTGGAATTCCTCTGTCACACCCTGCGCCGCGTGCGGAATCCACGGCGCGTGACGTAATGAATTCATAGCCATAGTTCAAGAATAACCCAAGAGTTACTAATGTTTCATAGTTATTAGGTAGATTAGCACAAAAACACACAATATTATACATCACCTAGGTCACCCTAAACATTCATGGCATCATGACCTAGCTGATTTCCCTGATCTTGATTACCTAAAACATGTAAAGAAAACTTGGATCAACCACACGTAGTTGAGTGAGAAACATATATTTTAAATTAACATGTTTTGTATAACTTGAGTAGCAATTATAGCACAAGCTCATCATATAAATGTAATGAATTACAAACCCAATGAACATGCAAATATCAAACCTATTGCAATAGCTTTCCATGTGCAGTACACCACGTGTACCCAGTTCGTGTGGTGTCCAACCCGCAGTTGGAGCACGCGTTTTTGTGTTCGCGGTTTCCCGCATATGGACCATATCAGTACTACCGGGGGCTTGACGAATCAAGTTAATGATATTGCATAAGAATAGCATCATTCAGCATTTATATAACCAAAACATGTAAATGATTTGCATTGTATCAATATTTTGCTTCCACAATAGTTTAAAATGTTTGAGTTATCAATAGTTTACATGTTCCACCCCGCGGTTTTAGCAAAAGAAAAGAAAAGGGGTTATGAGTCTCACCTGTGCTATCGAGTGTTTTGAATTTGAAGTATCACGCAAATTCTGAAGAGAATTCTGCAATTTATTAATGTTTTATGAGTTATTTGTATTTGAATTGGATTATCAGAATATTCGTTGACTTTTGATAGCAAGGAATCGTAGTTTCAGTCATCAAGTTGATCTTAATCCTTAATCAGCCTCCTTAAGTTAATATTGCACAAGGTGCGATAAACAAGGAACCTATAATGATTTAGGTTCCTATTAAGGAGTTTATGAGTAACTGGATTAATCACGACATTTTCGGATTAATCAAATAGATATTGTTGTTGATTATTCACTTGAAACAATTCCTAGATAAATTTGTGGCTTAGGAATAGTCAATCCTTGTTATTGATCATTTAGGTATCATGAAACATGAGAATGTGATATTAAAATAGGTTTAATAACCATGCTCAATGTACTAATGACTGCTATCATAAACATCAGATCGTTATTCCAGTGATTATCTTTATGCTTGTCATTAGTTTGAAACACTTGGATTTAACCTAGCATTTCAAGAAATGATCAGGATAATCACAATCATTGTTACAATCAAATGGTTTAAACCATCATAACAATTATTGTGGTTTCATGAAAACCGGGCATTACAACGGATCAAAACAAGGATTTACCCGTTAAACATCGTGTTCTTAGTTTATAATCAATCCTAGCCATCATCTAGGCAATAATCAACAACCCTAACTATTTCATTACGTTCAAAAACAAGAGTTAATCAATAAAAATCAAGGTAGAAGGTTAAACGAACCGTTACCTAATCAGACAGATTTCTCGGGTAGATATGATAATCGGGACTTGTAGATACGTTCCTTGGTACGATCTATGCGATTAGAAGGCTTTAAAATGGAGATTTAATGGGTTAGAGGTGCAAAATATTCGTTTGGAGCAAGAAACACTCGAGAAGAAGAAAAAAATTAAGTTTCTGGATGCCAATCTGATCTTTTAAGCGATTTTGCTGACATATGGACTCCGGGCGCATCGCCCCAACTGGATGCGTGTCCCGGGGCGTACCTCCTGGCGGCTATATCGTCAATTTTTAATTATATATTCGTTTCGCGATTCCGGGAGCATACGAACTCCGTTTTGCGCACGGTTTTCGCCTACGTTCACGATTTTTCGAGCTCTTTCCAATGGTTATAATTTCAAGACTTAAAGAGTTCAAAATATTTGACCTCTTATTTAACGCTATATTCGACTCAGTGTATCTTGAAATCGGAGCCTCGTTTCGCGATTCCGCTTCCACTCATTCCCTTCATTTTCGAGTTATGATTCTAAAAATGAAATCGGTTGGTCACCTATTTGAACAAGCATTAGGTGATGTATTCTTCTTTACGATCTACTAACACCATAATCCTGAGTAACTACAAGTCATGAACTGATACGATATGATATGAACATTGTTTTTTTTTATTTAAGGACAATTAATCACATTGTATACACAATCTACCCACACTGTCCCACTCAATTTATTATACAACCTGATTAATTCTCGAGTGCAGTTGTCACACTTACGTAGGGGAACAAGCCCCAACCGACATCCCACCACATGCTTAACAGAATTCAACACCACTTGTAATACAACTATGGATTTCCATTGCTATCTCACATGTGTTCATCCCATTTGATATCCACCCTTGAATTGTGTTCATCCCCCATTGTGTCATATGTATAGAATAAAAGAGTATGAGGGGAGTAGGTTATCAAAACCGAAGTAATGATAAACCCTCAGCGTTTTAAGGAAAGTAGATTTATTAACCTTATCCTTATTATTATTCTCTCAATCGTAGGGTTAACCATAATTTGCTTCTAATAATAGCATTGACAGTTAACTTATTGATATTGTTCTCAACCTTGAATTTATAGAGCCTAAATGGAATCCATTGTGGTCTTCACGTAATCAGACCACAATGCATACAATTTACTCTATCCCATTTGTAATCTCAGTGACTTCAACGAAACTATTACCAGTAATATGACATGAGAGAAAATCAATTCCTCAGTCTACCAGTTAATAGGATCGAAGGATTTAATTACAATTAGCTACTGTAGATTAATATCACCATGTGTCGTTTACCAAACCTGACTGATGCCGCCCTATTAACAGTCATACGATACCAGCCAATGATAATGTTACGATCAATGTACCGGCCTCACTCGCCGGCGGTTTGTCAAACCTATGGTACCACTACGTTATCGTCGGTTTAGTCGCACTAAATCAATGGTAAACGATTCTCTTGTAAGGGACTTACGACTGGACATGATCTCATGAACACATGATTGTTGTGATATAATACTAACAGTCTTAATTAGTAATTGTTGTTTGTGTTCTCCAAATGTTATTGTCTCAATGTTCCCTGTTCTCAGTGTTATGTAATATCATAGTTTTAGCAACATGTTATAAAAACTTGTCTTATTACACGATGTTAACAAATGTGGTGAATGATATTATCATCATGAAATTATGTTATCATAATTATCATTCTTGTTGTCACCTGTAAATGTCTCATGTTATCACATTGTTATCTCATTGTTATCTCGTTGTAAATAACGAAGTGTTATAAGATCAAGTCTTATTTCACTTAAGTTATTTAGATGTTTGGACGAATTCATGAAGTTATATTATCATGAAACATCCTTGATTGTCATAGTTGTTAATGCACACACAAGCATACACATTGATCTTGAATAAAGCATGATAATAAAGATAACTCAATATTATCTAAATCATAGAATGAATGAATTATTGTACTAAAACTTTTAAGTAAATAAAAGAATTTAGCATGTTTCTCAGCCCCGCATATAAAATCAAAAGATTAGAAAAGGGGCGTATGAACGCACCTTGTAGTTGGAGTGGTTGACTAAATGTAAAAAGAATGCACGCACTCATTGTTGTTCCTGAGGTTGTATTCACGATCCTGTGTTGTATTCATAGTTGTTTTCAACTTACGAGTATAAGTTTTTGAATTTAAATGTCAACTCTAAAGTTGTTTGACTTTTGTAACCGCTCGTTATTTAACCATTCTTGAATCCATATGAAGGTTTCTATACTAAGACTTAACCATTTAAGGCTAGCCTTAGCATATGACCTCTTCTTGGTTAATGTTTATTTTTGCTTAAAACCATAACAGGTTGTACAAGCTTGGAATTCAAGGTAGTCCCTAAATATCGTCTTAAGTTTATTGATATATAACCTCTTTCTTAAACATCTTTTAAATTTTCAGGTGAGTCCTCATAATTGAAGGAGGTAATAAAATAACAATTTACAACCATCACGGCTTGACACTTTATAAAAGGTTTTTAGGTAATAATAAGTTGGTTTATATCTTCACCACCTTTGTAGTAAGAACTAGTTGTCATCATTAGTATAATGCATATTGTTTAATGAAGTTGATTCAAGAACATCATTCTCAAGTCTTAGAGCGAACAGGACTGTCCCAGCGAATGACTACCATGCGAATGGTTGCCATGCGAGGGAATGTGGGCCGAATGAAGTTTAACCCGACTGGAACAGCTCGTGCGAACGGGGTTCATCCAAACCAAGCTAGTCATGCGAAAGGGAAATCCATGCAAATGACCACGTAGTGCAAATGAAGATGATAGGCCGAAGGAGGATTCATGCGAACTGGAGGGCGAATGAGGAAGACATTCGGCTCCTTGGAGTCATTCGCACTGCTCTATTCGTCCCATGTTACATTCGGCCGAATGGTGATAGTATGCATTCATTCGCACGAGCTGAATACCAGCTAGGGTTTCGCGATTTTTAGGGAGTTTTAGGTCGAGATTCATGACGGTTTTTGGTGGTTGTGTTCGTGGAAACTTGTTTCAATAGACGTAGTGTTGAAAAGAAGGGTTTAGAACCGATTAGGGTTCGGTTTTGATTAGTTGGGTAGAAACCCTAAAATTTCAAAACTTGCAGCTAGATTTACCTCCGATTCAGTGATTACCACTTCCGATCTGTTGTACTTTCAAGTAGAGGGTGTCGAGAGCTTCGCGTGGATACCAAATTTGCACGATTTGGTTAAGAATCGAGGGAGATCTAGTGGTTTTTGTGGTGAAAATCTAGAGAGAGAGTGAGAAACCGGGTTAGAGAGAGAGAGGAGGTAGGTGATGACATAAATGAAGAATAAATGCTTGGGATTGGGTTTTTATACCCCGTGTGTGTTCGGGTTCGTTTTGGTTGCTCGATTCTTGTTTTCGTTACGTTTCCTGAACGTTGTACGCGAAACTTACGAGTTTAATAAAAAATGGTTTTATTTTTACATTTTGAAAGTGGTTATTCCTAGAAAATCTTTTATATTCATTTTTTCTAAATTAACTATATCGGAAACGTTTATTTTAATAGTTTCGTCACGTAATGTCACCTTCGCACATATTCGTTCGAATCGTCACCCGAATGAACACGACGACGGTTACACTTTCTGATTCTTGTTTTCTAATTTTCAGTCATCATTCAGAACATTAAAGCCACAGATATATTTGTGTGAATCGTCACCCACGCAAACACAGTGTCGATTCGTTATTCTAAAGCGATACTGAACTTATGTTTTGAATTGTATTTCCTCACTGACGGACTCAACTAAACTTACCTATTTTCACATTGTTATAGCAGTATTCACATTGTTTTCTCACTGAATTGTCGACCATCTGATTTCTGTTATTTGTGGACATCAGATCGCAACCGATATGTTTTGTTATTTGTTATTCCCCGTTGTCATTTCTCATGAGTTGTTGCATATTTATATTTCAATTTTCATTGAAATACATACAACTGTTACTTGTTTTCATAGTCCTGTTGTCACACAACTGTTTACACATTGTATTTACACATAGTAAATAGTGAAAGTACACGTACCTTATGGACTTACCGGACGATCTGGTACTAGTTGTCACAATAGCCGTTGTGAATCATCTGGGATCTTTCCATACATGGATGACTTGTTCAAATTAATGGCGTCAAATCCTCAATGTTGCCGCGGTCCATGATCTTTTAGTTGAAATGTGTATTGACTCCTTCAGTGATTATAGCTCGGTAATCTGTTAACATGTTTATCCTGAAATCTCGAAAATCAAATTAGGAATAAACAGAGATATTATCCAGTTATAAATATATCCCTAAATATCCCTAATCCTGAAATATTTCGGGTGATTTTCACTGCACAACAATTGCACCCAATTTTATAGTTAATGGATTACATATGTAAAAATTCGAATTTTAAATATTTGAAATTGATTAATGCCTTGATTGATTGGACGGTTACAATTGGGATAACAGTTATCGATGGTGGCAGTTTTTTGCAAATATAATGATCACATGTCGTCTCTTTCAAGTCACAATTCACTCGATCGTTTCTCCGATAAGTCTCCGATCTCCTTTTCCTGTTTTTTCTTCTTTTTAATTTTACAGAATGTCGAATTTTTCTTCTTCCTCCGCTTCCAATGAGTTCCATAATCAGAATATTCTGCCTTATACAGAGCAGAATATCTGTGTTTTTGATAATGAGCATGTTGACTCGATGCAGTTGTCTCAAGCCTTCCCCGAGGAAACCGTTTTTCATCGTTTTGACAATGCTCTTAAGGAAGATTACAGTTCCACTTTATGGGTCTGTTTTCCCGAATACCCTTTTTCTTTGGGTTTGTCTTACCCTTTTCCTCTGTTAATCTCTGAGTTTTTTCGTGTCACTCACCTCTGTTATCCTCAACTAATGTCAATAGGTTGGAGTTTGCTTGCTACCCTTCATAAGTTAAACCAGAGATATGTCCTAAGAATTGGAGTCCCTGAAATTTCCCTTGTTTTCCAACTCCATACTCACGGTTATTCCTGCTTTTTGCTTCAAAGGAGAAGCAACACCCCCGTTCTGGTTCCTTGGATAACTATGAACGAGGAGTAGCGGCGAAATAGGTTTTTCTTTGTTAGGAGGAGTTCTATTCTTGAAGGGAAATCCCTTCCTGTCAATTGGTTGTTAAAGGGTAGAATTTCTAGGTTTACTTTCCATTTTATTATCTTATTTTGGTTATTAATTTGTGTTTTATGATTTTTTCAGCACCAAAGTTCGAATCATTGATAGTAGAGAGTAGGGATACGGAACAGAAGATTCAGGCGTTGTTGCAAATTGAGGAGAGAGAAAGGAAGTTTGGTGTTTCCTTGAAGGCTGATATCCCCAATATATCCCCAAATCAGAGTGTATCCTCCAAGCAGTCTCACACACAAATGACTTCAGGTTTTGTATATTTACTTCTTGTATGTTTTTAGTTTATATTTCTGATTTATTTTGTTCGTTATTTTAGAATCCGCATTCGACCTTGAGGATCTCAGTAGTTTCCTCACTATCAAAAAGGAGAAGGTAAGCCCCATTGCCCCCATGGCTAGGATAATGCACACCCGCTCATCTAAGGTCTCCAAGAAACACAAAGGTGCTGAGCCAATAATTGTGGATGCATTCCTGACTTCCCTGTTGCTGCCCTTCTTGAAAAGGTAATATTCAGGATATCTTTGTTTTGTTTATGTTATATCCTGACGTATTCTTATTTTTACAGGCTATCCTCATGGTTGCTTCTGATAAAGAGGCTTTTGACAAACAGATTGAAGATCTTGAGGATCAAAAAAAGATCGTTGTTGCCAAGGCCAATCATTTTGAGAAGGAGACCCAGAAGTTGAAGAAGCAGGTCAAGGATATTGAGGCCACCCATAAGCTAAAGATCAAGGATATCATAGAGGGCATCAAGAAGCTGCTACTATCGCTATCCTCTGTGCCCAAATTCAAATGGCTGAAAGGGCTAAGAAGGAGAGAACAGACTTGTGGGCGAAAGAGCTCTTGGATTGGGCCAAGATCCTGACCAACCTGACCGGGGATGTTGCGGAGAGTTCTGATGCGGCGGCGGCGAAAACGGCTAGTGTGACAGAGACAAGCAAAGCGGGCGAAGGCAAGGATATTGGTGCAGGTGAGGTTGCGATGGGCGATGAAGATAAGATTGACAAGGTCTGAGCCCATCTAGTTTTTGGTTCTTTAATGCTGTATCTTTGTTTTGAACAATGTCTCGATGGAAATCCCCGTATGTAGGGGCAAACAATTTTTAGATAATCCAGGATATTTTAGGTGGAGGGACCATGAGTTTCATGGCGAAGCCTAAATATCCTTAGTAGTTTAAGTAACAATTTCAGTATATTGGGTGGAGGGACCATGTGTTTTCATGCAAAAGCCCAATATATTAGATTTAAATATCTATGACAATTAACCTTTTGAAATGTTATCGTTTTGCCTTGAATGTCTATTCTTGAATATCAGAAAGTATTTTTAAGGATATTTTGAATGTTTGCTGATTTGATGTATTTGTAATAAGTATTAATGTTACTTATATTTTGAATAGAGTTGTATTGCCTTTGGTGTATTAAACACGTGTGTTCCACATACATTCTTATTATTTCCCTTAAGATGTTTCAGAATATTTTTGATAGTAGATATTTTATAACTGAAAAAGATCTCGACTATCTTAATCAAGATAGTGAATATAAATAAATTTACTATAGTTTTCATTATTTGGTTGATGTATTTTCTAGAATAAGAAATATTCAATATATGTATTAATTATATAAGATTTTGTTAAAGGAGTAGATATTTCTAAGTGAAAATATTTATAATGCCTATTTCATAATAGCATATTCCTGATCATAATTAAGGATTGTTGTAGAATACTAAAAGGGTTAAGAAATAAATACCAACTTCTTGAAATAGTAAACTTATTTCCGAAGCCTTCTTTATCACTGTTAAAATAATATAATAGTTACATACCTCAATATCCTTAGGTATGTTGTAGGAAGTTGCTGTATCCTGAAATACTTCTTGAGAATAGTTTCCTGCAAGTATTCAAGAAACAAGAAAACTTGGGATGAACCCAATATTCTGGCGACAAGGCCGGTTAGACTGGCGACTGAGGCCGAAGATACTGGCGACAAGAAAACTGATTGTTAAATAAGTTAATCAAATGAGCAAATGATATAATCGAATAAGGAGGAACATTGAGTAGCCATTTCAAGGATGTTCCTGTTAATGTTGAACCAAATCCTTTGCACAAGCAAGCTATTTTCAAATTTGGAGATATAGGGTTAGTCTCCATTTTTTTCCCTATACTATGCTACGTGTTCTTCAGGATCCGTGGTTCTATCATACAGCTTCATGGTGGGAGTTTGGAATCTTTTCGGGATCTCAGCATCACATATAGGTGGAACAAATCTGGATATCCAGTGAGTGATCACAGGAACTTCCAGAATAGGTTTAACGACTCCTGGAACACTCGATATCATATCCCAAAGTTTTTGCATTTCCTTAGCCACTTGAGGAGTTATTCCTGTTTCCTGAGAAGAACCGAGGTTAGTAGTATCGATAGGAGAATAATTATAAGTGTTACCAGTCATGAGTGTCGGAAGTGATATTCTCGAAATAAGGATATTATCCAGATATATCCCTTGATCTTGAGATCCTGACGAAGTTCCAATGCTAGTTTGCATAGGAATAAAATCTCTGGAATGGTTCCTGAACATCCCTGATGTCCCAAAATCAAGGATCCTTGGAGCTAGTGGAGTAGAAGTTTCAACTTAGCTTGTTCTTCTCAGCCCTTAAACCTTCCATTTCTCTCAGAAACCTTTGATTCATCCGTTGTTGATCTATCATTTGCTGATGTACCTGTTGAAACATACTCAAAACGTCATTGTTAGAAACAAGTGCAGGGGCAGTGGTGGTCATTTTCGTCGATGGAACACTTTCGGATACAAATGTAGTCTTTTTTCCTGAATTTTCGGGCTTCTTAGAAAAAACAGGAATCTGCGAAGATACGTTAGTGGTAGCAGCAGAAATAGTAGGTAATGCAGATGTTGATCTCGGTTGTGAAGCCATTTTTCACTATATTTCTTTAGAAAACGCCTTTAAACATAGTTTTTGTTATAAAAAACACAAGTTTGCCCCACGGTGGGTGCCAAATTGTTTCGGGTAAAAATTAACAAGTATAATTTTTAGCAAAGCCGAATTAGAAAAGTGGGGTATTGTGTTTTACAATCAAATATATCAAGTATATCATATCTCTAATAAAAATATCCCTGAGGATCATTGGGGATATTTCAGAATATGAAACAGAAAAATAGCCAAACACACGAGATTTAGACGAGGAAAAGCCCTTAATCACTTAGGATTGCCGGCATAAAAATCTCGTGAGGTGACAAATGTCACTCTGCCTAGTTTATTAATATTTAAACAATCAAATTACAAATAAAGAGCGCATTATGATCGATGCTAGTGATGTTTGTATTCTCGTATAGCTGCTATGTGTGTTGTGTGTGTAATATCGATCAGTGCCTCGGTATTTATACTAAAACTTTACAAGGAACTGCCATAATAGCCATTGCGAATAATCCAGGATCTTTCCATACGTGGATGACTTGTTCAAATTAATGGCATCAAATCCTCAATGTTACCGCAGTCCATGATCTTTTAGTTGGAATGCGTATTGGCTCCTTCCGTGATTATAGCTCGATAATCTATTAACCTGTTTATCCTGAAATCTCAAAAATCAAATTAGTAATAAACAGAGATATTAGTCAGTTGTGAATATCCATAAATATCCCTAAATATCTCTGATCCTGAAATATTCCGGGTGATTTTCACTGCACATCAGTTATCCACATAACTAATTGCACACAGTAGTGATGAAAGTACACATACCGCACGATTGTCGGACGGTCAGGTACTAGTTGTCTACCTCATCATAATATGCAATATTAAGTGAACAATTTCTTGAAACCAAATAGAGTATGGTAACATGCATAACCCCCAAAGTTTGCAAATAAAAATAGTAAAAGGGTCTCCAAAACTCACTGTAGTAGTGTTTTGAGCATTTTCTTGATTCTTGAACTGATGATTGTCACCCTATTTAAGTCCTACAACATAGTAGGTTGATACAGGTCAATTGATCATTCTTTATTCTTGCACTAAATATAACTGTTGGTTGGTTTTGTCTCTCAGTATTATCTTTTTTAAGTTTGACGTGTAATCCTTTAATAAATGTTACATTAGTTTATTCATTTTCAATGGTTAGTTAGAATGAAGTTTGATTCCCATACTTATTCCTTGTAATTTCATTCCATTTTATGCTTTTTTTCCCATCCATTGGAATTATCGTTTTGTCCATCATACATGGTACTATTATTTCAGTTGATATATTACTAACCCATGTTATTTGTTATCTTATTTTTATGAATAAGGTTCTTATATTCACTCCACATAAGGTTTTAAGGTTGTGGTTACTTCCACACACACACATAAATATATATATATATATATATATATATATATATTCCGAATTAAAAACGTATATGTATACGTATGTTATATCCTAAGTTCTAATATTTCTTATTCATGTTTAAATCTTATAAAATCTATTTTTAATGTGGTTTGTATACTAACATGTCCTTACAAGGTTCTTTGAAGTAAGCTTTCATTAAGCATCTAGTGGGAACGAATATTCCTTCTTTCTAGCACCCATCCTTAGGTTGTCTTAGTTTGGTAAAAAAAAAAAAGCACGTTGGACTTAACTCATTACAACCAGTGTCTTATTATCATTTGTTATCTTATTTATTGCAAGATTTCTTCCTTCATTTTGTTAGTTTCTTGGCGGATTTTACAAGTTGGGGAGTAATATATCTTAGCAAGGCAAGAAAGGGTCGGGGAGTCATGGTGTAGGAGAGCTGTTGATGATCACAGGTGAGCTGGCCGCTGAAGGGAGTTGATCGTGCTTCCTTTGGTTCTACGTGCTAGTATCCGGTGTTACTATTGTAGACTCAGGGGGCGTTTGGAAGCTGGGCTGCTTCTACTGTCTTGCTGGTTGATAGCACCAGCCACCAGGGTTGCAAGATTAGGGTGGAGGGATCAAGGAAGGGAGTGTGCGAGTATTTGTTTGTTTGTGGTGGGTGATATCCAAACATCCCTATTTATAATGGAATGAGGAGTTTGCTGGGTCAGGAACATAAAAAAAACGTGGTTAGCTAATAGAGAGGTGGGAAAGATGCTCCTTTGGCTGAAATTGATGAAAGATGCCCATAGTACAAGCTGCCATTTCCTAATGTAAGATTGGAAGTTCTATCCTGTGATGAGGATGGCGTGAGGGTGGCTTATAGCCTAGGTGTGCTAGCAGCTTATTTGAGGTGGTTTGAGGTTGTCAAAACCACCATCTGCAGCTAGAGGTATGGAAATTAGGCTTCTTTGAGGTACCATGTTAGGATATGGTATCTTGTACTAGTTCCTATGAAGAGATTGTATTGATTTGTATTTTGATGGGATATTTCGTAGGTTCATGTGGATTAATTTAGTTGGAAGTTAATTGAAAATGTGATGGTTAGTTTGAGTTTAAACCATTGTTTTTACACTCTTGGTTTAGTTTAGTAGTGTCGATCGGTTAAGGCAAGAGAGAACAAGAATTTTATATACTTTTCAAAGAATGTTATGATCCTATTTATTTACCTCAAGTAACTTGATTGTTTAGAGTAAATGAGGGCTATTATGTTTTGAATGATTAGTGGACAGTCGAGTGAGGTTGGGGTGTTCGAGAGATGTTAGTGCAACCAATCGACCAAGGTTGTAGAATTTTATACCCTCCTCTTATATATTCATCATATATGATATTGGGTCGTTTAAAAAGAATGAGAGTTGTATGATTTAGTTTGGTTTGAAGTTAAAAACAAGGTTTTTATGGTGTCATAGTTGAGTATCTGTATTTTGTATACTTACACCCACATATTCAGGTGTTCTGTTCGAATAATACTTGAATTTTATACAACTTCATTACTATCTTTAGGTCCTATTTAATCCTTTTGTTCAATCTTACGGAAGAGCAAATGGCAGTTGTTTGATAATATCAAACGTTAAGTGGTTGAATACATGTTTAGCGTTGGCTGTTGCACCAAATATTTAAGAATTTACAAAATCTTGTAGTAAATACTTTTACTCATCATTTATTATTTATTTATTTTGATTAACTTTGTAAGTTTAAAAATAATTATTACTTTTTTATAACAATCAATAATGTTTTATGATTAATACTATGTTTAATAATTAATATGTTTTATCATATTTATTTGTTTGTTGTATTATTAAAATGCTTTATCACATTTATTTGTTTGTTGTATTATTAAAATGTTTTATCACATTTATTTGTTTGTTGTATTTTTTTACTTATAAGTATATGTGTATGCTTTTATACATACATACATACATACATACATACATACATACATACATACATACATACATACATACATATAATATATATATATATAATATATATATAATTGTTTCGGGTAAAAATTAAAATGTTTAATGTTTAGAAAAACCCGATTTAGTTAAGTGGGGTATTATGGTTTTTAATCAGAAAATAGGTTTGTTTATGTGTTTCGTGAAAATTATCCCTAAGGATGCCTAGGGATATTGTAAATATAGAAGAAAGTAAACAACTGAACACACTAGATTTATACAAAGAAAAACCCTTAATCCCTTAGGCTTGCCGTCATAAAAACCTCGGGATGTGACAATCGTCACTCTGTATTGTTTATATTATAATAACAAAGTAAAAATACAAAAAATGAGCACAAATGATCGATGCTAAGTATTACAAAGCTTCAAATGTGTGTAAACTGGTGTAATGTTACGAATTAAAGTGTGAGAAGTGTTAAAGTGTCGCCCTAAATCGAACATATGCCTCAATTTATATTAAAATACAATTAACTGTATTCCCGAATATTCCGGCGAGAATCTCGAAATTATGACCTAGTCTTTAGATGTAACAGTCATGGTTGTAGAAGTCGCTAGGCGCTAGTCGGGCGGCGAGGGACCACCTAGGGATTAATCAGGATTAATCGGCGCTAGGTGGATTGGAATTTTTATATGTAATTTTACAAATATATTATATACACACTTTAATATCAATAATTTAATATAATACTTCAAATAATTTAAAAAATAAACTTAAATATACTAAATAAAGTATTTCAAAGTGCAAACTTAAACACCGAGTTCAAAGTTTAGAGATGAATTTCGATGTTAACTGACCGGATTCGATGTTTCAGAGACATATTAATGATTTTTGGTTAAAAATGTCTAAATAATCATAATTTGGTCTATTTTTACCAGAAAAAAGTTAAAAAAAAAGTCAAAAAAAAATAATAAAATAAAAATCTGACTAGGTTGCCTAGCACTGCCTAGCGCCTAGGCCAAAATCGAGAAAGTTGACGGGCGCCTAGCGCCTAGGTGCAACCTAGGCCGATTTTTATAACAGTGGTAACAACTACCACGTCTCTAACAGTTATTTTTGAGTTGTAACTCCACTTAAACGTCCATTTAAACGTGTGTAACAGTTTCTTTCAACGAAATTCCGAGTCTTTAGGTCCAATCTAGTCAACATGATCGTTTGAGACTTCTTCTCCACTTATAACCGTTATTTAGCATGTTCACCACGTTTCTTTGACTTTATCACAAATTTTAGGGTAAAACAAAGTCCACAATAAATTACTTGCAAGACTAAGTCAGGCTATACAAGGAAGAGATCGATGAATGATGTTAGCATTCAGGATATTTGAGAATAGTTCGGAATCCCATATTCCAGATTATCTTTGACTGTCTCGAATATCAGACCATAAAAATGACCCACAACTACAATATATATATATATGTGTGTGTGTGTGTTTATGAATACATAGTTTTTAAGGAATCCAAGATATTTGGTTTATTATAATCGAACACAATTATAATATTTGAAATTAAAACAAATAACCTAGAAATTACAACATGCATCAAGGGCTAGTTTCGTTTCGTATCTATGAGAATGTTCATCAGATGTCGCTTCCTGAGTTTGGCCTGATGTTAGGTTTGTACACAATTGTTGAGATCGACACCAATGTTTATCACTTAGGCCGCCACAAGGAGTTTGATGATACAGTTTCTTCGCGGTGGCCATAGACTAGCGATGCACCTGGTTAGGAAAAGCCAGGGCTAGCACCATGTGAGACCCACTATGTAGATATATTCATAAGGGTTAGACAGTTGCAACCTGGCATGGTGTATGGCCGATATTTTTGCTTCCTGCGATTGTAAGAGGTAAGAAGGGCATATATTCATAGGTGGTTACGTGAACCTGATCACAAGAGTTTTAGGGACTTTTAGTGTTGATATTGAGGCGATTATGACTGCACGTCTAACTTGAGAGGATAGGCATGCGACATTTACGACCATAGTATTTTTGTTGATATCTCAGGGATAGGATTTCAAATTTCTTTACATAAAGGTGTTCCTTGGGTGCCATAGGGACAGGAGCAATCGCAACCACCACCTACTCAAGCACGACGACTCATTTTTAGAGATCCCATAGTTTGGGATTATTCTCGAAGATTTAGTTACGTGCCAATTTGACGATATGATTTCTCTAGCCACACATGTTAGTGTTTGGCTCCTATAGCATCGACATGACTCTGATGTTGATGTTGCTTGTGATTATATTTAGAATGTATTTTTTTATCCTTTTTTATTATAAAACTTTTCTTATTTGTGTATATATTTCTATTGTTATTTGGTTGTATGTGTAATCAATTAGTATGTGGTTATTATGTGATTGTTTTTAAATTTTGTTAGTTTGTATTATCAATTATTTTGATTATTGGGTATTATCAAACGATTATAAAATCATATAAATATTTTCTTTAAAATTACAATAATCAATCATATTTTTAGGCAAAGGTTCAAATAAGAAGGGTTTTTTGGGTGAGAATGTGAGAACCAATCAGAATCAAACATGTGGCAATTTAAATGAAATAGAAGGAGGGGTAATATGGTAAGTTCACAATTATAATAGAAACCTCTGTGCAGTGGTTTTTGTTCTTGCGTTTTCTTCGATCCACCACTATCGACCATGAAATTGTTCACGCACGATTGATTTAGAAAATCGTATTCCATGATTTGAAGCTTCTGATCGATTGAGAGGATTCTACATTCTTCTAATTCATCAATTTTTTTGTTCTTGTAATTGTTATTTACGTCAGACATTTGCAATTGTATTCCATGATTCGAAGGTTCTGATCGATTGGCTGTATTCAGACATTTGGCAATCGTCTTTAGGTTTTCAACAATCGTTTGGATAGGCATTTGGATGATATTTTTGTAGTTTATGATTTTCTGTATTTTTAGCTTATTTTTTGTTAATTTAAAGCTGATTTCATACATTTTCATGTTTTGAAGATTAATTAGGGCTTGTTTGAAGACGAATTATGGCCTATTTGGATTATTGAATTGAGTGGTAACAGTATGAACGAAAATCAGTCTACTGGTATTGATTTTTGATTCATTATTTTCTATTGTGTTGGATTGTAGTTTAATGTATTAGTATATTTTGTGATGTATTGATGTATATATCATTTTTTGTTTCTTGTTTAGGTGAAAAATCAACTCCAACATTTAGTGGTAACATTTATACACCAAATGTTGGAAGTCCATGTAAACCTAGGGTGGGTATGGTTTTTAATACACTTGATGAAGCATTTATTTTCTATCAAAAATATGCTAAGTTAGCTGGTTTTACCGTTAGAAAAACCACTCAAAACTCAGTTCATGGTATTGTAATGAAAAAGTACTTTGTTTGTTCAAAAGAGGGTAAGAAATCTAGTCAAAAAATTGACACTATTAATGATGGTGATGGTGCTGCAAAGAAGTGTCATGATAGAAGGAATAGAGCCTCCAAACGTACTGGATGTAAGGCTTTAATCAAGTTAATGTTAATTGATGCAAAGCAATATCGAATTTATGCATTTGAAGAGAGACACAATCATGATTTTGTTGATAAGGAGGATTACCATCTTCTTCATACATCTAGAAAGTTGTCTGTTGTTCAAGAACAATTGATATCTGATTTATCTATGATGAATATCGGTTCAGTAAAAGCTTTTAACATTATGAGGGTTAGGTATGGTGGTTTTGAGGATGTTGGTGTTACGGCTGTGGATTGTAAGAACTTTAGAAGGGATTTGAACACATTCATTGGAGAATATGATTGTGACATGGCTGTCAAGCATTTATTGAGTAAAAAAGAGTTTTCACCGGATTTTTATTGTGATTATTTCATCGGAGAAAATGAAACTCTTGCTGGTTTATTTTGGGCTGATGAATATATGAAGTTAAATTATCATACATTTGGTGATGTTATGTCCTTTGATGCTACATATCGCACTAATAGGTATGCATTTATGTACATGTCTTAACACTCATTTCTAAGAGGTTAGCATTGGTTATATATGTATTTTTAACATTATTCATTAGCAATCCATTTGTACTACATTTATAATGTTTGTGATTGTACTGCATTATGTATTCAATTCATGTGTTGCATCATTTATTTCCTCAGATGATTGCAATTTGTAATATTGCTTTTTATGTTTTCCATTTATTAATTCTTAATCATTTTGTACTGCATTTATATTTTTTGGGATTGTGCTGCATTATGCATACATTTCATCGGTTGAATTTGATTGTGTTGTATTATACATGCCATTTCATGTACAACATTATATATGGCATTTCTAATGGTTGTGATTGGTTTGCATTATGCATTCCATTCATGTGCTGAATCATCTGATTATTCAAATATTTTGGATTGTGTTGAATTATGCATGTTGTGATGTATTATACTCGTCATTTCATGTGTTATGCATTGTTCTTAGTCATTATGTATTTGACATCCCATATAATTGGTTGCATTTGATTGTGCTGTATTATACTTGTCATTTCATGTGTTGCATTATACATTTCATTTCATGTGCTGCATTTGATTAATGTACTACATCTGTGTAATGTAATGCATTTGTTTAATGTACTGCATTTGTTTTAACGTTTCAGGTATGAAATGGTTTTTGTGCCCTTTACTAGGATTGATAATCATCACCGAAATGTCACATTTGCTGCAGCATTGTTAGCTTTTGAGACTGCATATTCATATAGGTGGTTACTTAAATCATTTATGAAATGTTTTGGTACTGAACCTAAAGTTGTTGTTACTGATCAAGACAATGCCATGAGAGTTGCAATTAAAAATGTTTTTCCAAATAGTAGGCACCGATTATGTATGTGGCATATCATGAAGAAAATTGCTGATAAGGTTATTATACAATCATCTAATTTTTTTTATATAATTTAAATTTACTAGTTTAATTGGTGTAATAAACTTTTTTTTTATTTTAATAGGTTGGTATTAAATTATCACATGATCCTGATTTCAAGAAAAAGTTATGTGAGATTGTATGGACAGATGCGATTGAACCCGATGTTTTTGAGAGAAATTGGAATGAAATAATGACAGAATACAACTTGAATCATAACAATTGGATTTTTGACATGTTTGAATTAAGGTTTAATTGGATACCCTGCATATTATCGTCATGAGCATATGTCTGGACTTATGCGTACAACATCTAGGTCAGAGAGTGAGAATCATTTTTTTGGACAATTAACCAAAACAAAGTTGACTTTGGTTGAGTTTCTTACTCATTTTGAAACTGCAATGGAATCTCAAAGATTTACACATAGAAAAAATGACCATGACACTAGGTACACCACACCGGAAATGTGTACTAATTATGAGCTGGAACAACAAGCAGTAAAGATTTATACAAGATCTATTTTTAAGGATGTTCAAACTGAAATTCATGCAGCTGTTAACGAATGTGTGTGCATGTCTTGTTGTCCTGCTGATGATTTTACCAAGTATTTCATCATGGAGACAGGTCCCATTTTTAGTGATCCATTTGAGGTATATTGTATTACTTTTTAATGTTTTTAAAATATTTGTGTTGCTTTTATATATCTTTGTACTGTTTTTTTTGTATATTTTGTGTAATTATGCATAAAAATGTAGCATATGTTTTATTATATGTACTAGATTTATTTGTACTGTATCTATGTATAACCTTAGTGGATTTATATGTACTGGATTTTATGTACTGTATTATATGTATAACTCTACTGGATTTTATGTACTGTATACTGGATTATCTATAATGGATTTTATGTATAGGATATATGTGTACTGGATAATATGTTCTGTATTATATGTATCACCATAGTGTGTGCATTATACAAAATACATGATATGTACATGATATAAGACAAACAAAAAGTGTATTGGATTTAATATACTGTATTGTCGCACCCCGAGAAATCCCGTCCCTTCCGGGGCGCGAGCGGCGGCAGATTATCAGGATCGCAGTCTCCGGTCACACAATATGCGAGACCTATATGTCTGGTTTCATACATACGTCCAATAACTTGGATAAAACAGTTTGTAAAATCAGAATTGCGGAAGTAAAATATAAGTTAACAAAACAGTTTAACATTCATAAGTAGCGGAAGCATTAACTTAAAACAGTTTTCAAAACAACACAAGTTTAATGTTGCGGAAGCGATTAAAGATGGTTAGATAATACAAAGGTAACACGATCAATGTTTAAATATTATCAAATGGCCTAAGACACTACATTAGATGCATGGACTCCATCCTAGCATCCTAGTCCTTGTACACGTGCCTTAGTTACCTGAGAAAACATGCGAGTAAAAGGTCAACACAAAGGTTGGTGAGAGCACAGGTTTGTAATCAGCAGTAAACATCAAAATGTTTAAAGTAAGTGTAAGCAAGTCTATTTTTCAATACGATGCAATATCAATTGATAGCTAGTCAATGTGTTTTATATCATATGCGGGTTCGCAACCGAAGCTAACATGCTGCCTCCCGCCATATCCATCCAGGACATGGCAAATGTTGTTTGGTCAATTATGCACTGTTCCGACCTCCAGTCGGGGTGGCCATATGGCTCGCAACAGTGGGGCTTGTCAGGCCCAAATAGTACTATTCAGAATTACCACGCTGAGCGCTACGCGCTATTAACGGTTCGAGGTGTGTTTAATGAGCATTTATCAGTTTTGTGGATGAATGCCACACATATGCATATACGATATTAGCATGTACAAAAATAACCAAAAGTGTGTAAGTTGTTCAAAACAGTTGTATGCAATGTTTTCTCCCCCAAAGGTAGAAAATGTAAAAAGGGGCCGTGAACTCACCTGTTACAGTAGTCCCGGTGTGTATGTGTTTGCGTCTGCGAATGCTAGCACCTGCTAGTAGGCACCTATAACCATATAGGTGTAAGTATGTGTTTTGTGGTGTGTTGTAATCCATACAACTCCAAGTGTCGGTGTGCTCAACCGAGTGCATGTGTTAACTAGTGAGACTCGATGAATCGTTGGTGACACGATTGTTGTGTTTATGTGCCTTGATGCACATAAGACACCAAAATGCATCCTATGACTCTAATCACATAAGTTACCCTTTTTAGAAAGTTTCCAATTTAGGAAAGTGTGATTATGAAATCCCATTTCATGAAACTAGTAACTTCCAATATGTTTACAAAACATGTTTAAACTCTTAAACCATTGCCATTGGCAATCCTTCTTGGATTGTGGCACTGTTAAAAAAGAAAAAAACAATAAAAAAATCCCATGGCTCACGATCTGGGTTGCCTCACCAACCTAGGTTGCAATCTTTGTTTATTTGTTTTTTATTCTTTTTTTTACTTTATCATAATAATTAGTTTTCTTATAATTTTGTTTTTTTAATAATTTTCAATAATTAACATTTTAAAAAAATTTAAAAACACGGTCTTGATCAGTTTTTTCTTATGAACATGTCGATATAAATTTTGTTAAAAACTGAATTCTTTTAAAAAATTGTATTTTTTATATAAATTATACTTATTTAATAGAATATAGTAAAGATTGGGTTGTTAATAAGAGTAAGAAGTTTGGTTTGATTGGGTTGTGTAGATGGAAGAGAGAGAAATTGGTTTTTTATTAAAAGGTTGGGTTGGATTAGATTGTGAATGTGGATGGTCTTAAAACCGGTCGTTTGTGCATAAATCACCATTTATGCCGTTTTGCCCAAATAAAGTTTCCTTATTTGGAAAGTATCCGTTTAAAAGCTCATTTTCACAAATCAAGGTTTCCAATATGCATAGAAATCATTTTTAAACATATTTCAAGAATCAAAGTTCATCAAATCTTTCAAAAACATCGAAAGCCCTTTTTAGATTTACAAAAGTTTCTATTTATAGTAAGTTTTCACAAAATCGAGTTTTTGACAAAATCAAATATCCCAATGTGTTTCTAAACACTCCAATACACATTTAACAACATCTAGACATATCTAACATGTCTAGATCATCACAAATCCAAGACTTGCAACATAAAAGTTTCCTTTTATGGCAAGTGTACCAAAACATCATCAAATCAAACCTAACCTAATCAAAACTCAATTCTAACATTTCTAAGCACCAATATCAGTAAATCTACAACATCTACACAACAAATCATCAACAAATTCAAGCACAATAATCATATGGAGTTGCATGTGGGTTTTTACCCATTGCATGTACGATCTAACTATAGATAACCAAAAGAAACTACCTTGGGAGCTCCTTGGTGATGAGATTTGATCTGGACAGAGGCTACGAGAGGCTGATGATGGAGTTTTCACTTGTGGATGGCTTCCAAAGCTTCCTCACTGTTCCTACGACCTTCGATCACCAAGAAATTGCCTTGCTTATGATTCTATGGAGTTTGAATACTGATCTCAGAGGATTTTGGTCGAGCATATGAGTAGAAAGTCGTAAGAATTGTGAAGAAGTTCAACTGAAATGAAATGAGTTGGTTAAATAAGAAATTTTGATCTGCATGGCCTTCGCGTACCGCGAAGGCCGATCAAAAATGTTTTCGCGTACCGCGATGGGATTCGGGAGTCTCGACTCCCGGTTTGCGCCGCGTACCGCGAAGCCTTTCGCCGAGGGACCGTCGCGTATCGCGATGGGTCCTTTTCCTTGTTTTTCGATTTCGTTGATACGATTTCGCTCGTACTTGATTCCTACGTTTATCCTAAACATCTAATGCACGTTTAAGCATATAAATACAAAGTAGCACATAAATTTGATTGATCACCAACGTTCGTGAGACTCGTGTGTGTTTCGATAATTCCTCGAATTATCTTTGATAGTTTGTGTTCGTAACTAACGAAGTGTTTGCACGCTTGATTAATCCTAATCAACGTGTAATGCACAATTCAATAATTCCCCGAATCATTGTTTTGTGTTAGTGTTGTGTTCGCCACACTTGGTTTCCAAAACCAATGTGCAATGTATGATTCGATAGTTCCTCGAACTATTGTTTCGTAGTCGTTTGTGTTCAACTCATCTAATTAAACATAATTAAATGAAATGCAACAAGTATGAATGTGAAATGTAAAGGAAGTAAGAGTTGCAATTTACCTGAAATTGCCGGGTGTCACATCATCCCCTTGTTGAAAGAAATTTCGTCCCGAAATTTGGTTGTTGTTGGTAGTGTTTGAGAAACAAGAGTGTTTGCAAGACAAAAATTTTTCCGGTTGTCACATGTATTATAAGTACAGGATTAAATATGTATTGCTTTAAATAATACAATACACGTATTGTTTGTTTTAAATAATATTTGTACTGTTTATATTTTTTTGTTGTTCTATTTTTATTTATGTGTTGTACTAATTACATCTTAATGTTCTGTTATTTTAGGTTTTTTTAGAAAAACAGATATGGAAATCAAATGCAGTTGCAAAAGGTATGAGCAGTACGGCTTGTTGTGGCATATCTTTTACGTTTTATGTATGTGTGGGATAAAAGAATTTCCTGACAAATATGTTTTGAAAAGATGGACAAAAGATGTTATAAACAAGTCTACCCGTTCTATGTTTGGTCGCAATGTTGGTTGTAAAAATGTTGAGGATGTAGATACTATTGTTCGTGACATCCTTTTTTCAAATGAGTATATTGTCAATCGACTCGTGACTGACATTGATGAATTATCACGGTATAGGTATGCATTGAATTAAAAATGTATATTATTTATACATTATATTTTACACATATTTTTTCTTGACATTTTGTTACTTATAAATAGGGATCAATTAAAAGATATGATTTCAAAGGTGAATTCTTCTTTTGTTGATAAGAAAGCGTTGAGTAAAAATGATAGATTTTCAAATATTGTTCATGGAGATCCACCTTCTTTTGCTACTATTAAAAGGCCCATTGGGATAAGAACTAAAGGTAGCGGTTCTCAAAAACGTCTTAAATCTTATCGTGAGTTAGCCACCGTTCAAAAAGAGAAAAAAGGACGTGCATGCATTATTTGTAAAAGGAGGGGCCACAACAAACGTAGTTGTCTAACAACAAGAGATATTGGTGATGGTTCTTTAAATGTCAACCAAAATACTACAAAAGTTCAATTGTAGACTTCTCAAGTTTTATGATTATATCTTTTAGTTTGTTTTCCTTATTTTTAGAATATGGTTGTATTAAGAATTTTTGATCTATTTTGAAATGATGTTTTTGTCGATCACTTATATCTCATTGATTCAAATATGTATTGGATTATCTTATGCGTATAATAGGATTAAATCATATACTTGATTATATATACTGGATTATATGTACTGGATTTTATGTACTGGATATATGTGTACTGGATTTTATGTATAACCTTAGTGGATTTATATGTACTGGATATATGTGTGCTGGATTATATGTATAACCTTACTGGATTTATATGTACTGGATTATACCAGAATACATAATATGTACATGACTAATTAAAACAAACAAAAAGTGTACTGGATTTTATGTACTGGATTGTATAATACTAATTATAAAAGAATTCAATCATGTAATATACTAGATATATGTGTACTGGATTCTATGTATAACATTAGTGGATTTATATGTAATATATTATATGTACTGGATTATACCAAAATACCCCTAATATGTACATTATTAAATAAAACAAACAAAAAGTGTACTGGATTTTATGTATAACATTAGTGGATTTATATGTAATGTATTATATGTACTGGATTATATGTATCAACATAGTGGTTTATATGTACTAGATTATACCAAAATACCCCTAATATGTACATGATTAAATAAAACAAACAAAAAGGTTACTGGATTTTATGTATAACATTAGTGGATTTATATGTAATGTATAATATGTGCTGGATTATATGTATCAACATAGTGGTTTATATGTATTGGATATGATTGTATAAGAATATTATCATTCTTGAGATACGATAGTTTTGTTTTGCTTTCAATTTGCCTTTCATATTGTCAATAATATCAATTGCTGCTTTCTTGAAATTGAAACAAATTAAATAGTAGTGTGTATCTTGCAACATTGGTACGACTAAAATGTCAACATCTTCAATCTTTTTGAAAACTGAACATATTAGAACAGATTAAATATTGATCTCAAAATTAATAAACAACTCAGTGATTCTCATTCTTGGCTTGAAATTGTTTTCACCCTGCAAAAAAGTGTACTGGATTATAGCAAATACATAAAATGTACTGGATTTTATAAAAAAAGTGTACTGGATTATAGCAAATAGATAAAATGTACTGGACTATATGTACTGGATTATGTGTACTGGATTTATGTACAAGATTATCTACACTGGATTATATGTATTGTATTATATGAAAGCTTACCAACATGTTACATGGGCAAAACAATCTTGCAGGGGAGTCTTTGCTTCTGTAAAGTTCGTGATTGTTTAGTATGACAGACCAACAAGTCATGATTCCAGCATGAACGTACTCAGAAGGATATAATGATTCAAAACAAATCCTGGAAACCTTGTCACCAAATGTTGTATCAAACAGATGTTCCCTACAATAACGAAATACTGATTAGTTTTCGAATGTTTAAACTAATAAAGAAATTAAAAACTGTTCTACTTTACCAAATTTCTCCTTGAGCTGCAAAAATGCATTCTGAAACTCTTTCTTCAACTTTTACTATTTCCTTATCCAACTGTACAACACGTTGTTTATACGGTGATCGTAGAGCATCGAACAACTTTATTGTATGTTTACCTTTATCAACCATAGGCTTACGTTTTTCGATTTTAACTAAAATTAGTTCATCATCAATTTCTTTGCCTTTTTTGGTGGATTGAATTGACTTTTGTTTATCAATTTCATCATCATGTCCCACAACTTTACCTTCAAGATTCAATTTATTAAATAAATCATCATTATATTTTAAATGAGTAAATAATACAGTACACTAACTTGATAAAGTTGAAAAATTTTACCTTCCAAATTTGCACAAATTTCAACATCTGCTTTAACAACTGCATCAATCATTTCACCCAACAAAGAATGGCTAATTTCTTGACTTAATTGATCAGTTTCTTGACTTGTAGTATTTTCCTGATCCTTATCATGTGCTTCCAAACACATAAAAAATGTACTAGATTAGGTGTACTGGATTATATAAACACATAAAAATTGTACTAGATTGTATGTACTGCATTGTTTTTTGTACTGGATTATATAAACACACAAAAATATTTTAAAAATATGTGTATTGTATTGAAAAATATATATATTTTTGACCTAAGAAGTTTATGTGTATTGGATTATATAAAAACAAAAAAAATTGTACTAGATTGTATGTGTGGTTGATTACAAAATATTTACCTGGCAAATGAACACTTGCTATCTTATCTTCTTTCAATTCTGCTTTCTTAGAATCAATTTCAATCTCAACTTTATTCACTGCATCAATCATATCATTCATCAAAGTTGAGCTAATTTCTTGACTTTGATGAACCAATTCTAGATTCTCATCACCTTTTTTATCATCATCTTCCTTAATGTTATCTTGTTGATCCTAATCTATATAGAAAATGCCTTCATTACCAAAAAAAATATACAAAAAAATGAAGTGTATTTCAATTTTTACCTTTCACAATCAAATCACACATTAAAGTTGGGCTTATTTGTGAGATTGGCTCAACCATTTGTGGAATTGCACCACCTTCCTGATTTACAGCATCTTCTAAACATATGAACAAAGTATTAGATTATTTCTAATAATGTTATGTGTATAGGATTATATAAACACAAAAATTTACTAGATTGTATGTACTGTATTATATGTATAATCATAGTTGATTATGTGTACTGGATTATTTAAACACACAAAAATTGTACTGGATTATACCTAATAAGTTTATGTGTACTAGAATATATAAACACAAAAAAAATTGTACTAGATTGTATGTGTGCTGGATTAATAAATATTTACCTTGCAAATGAACAGTTGCTATCTTATCTTCTTTCAATTCTGCTTTCTTAGAATCAATTTCAATCTCAACTTTATTCACTGCATCAATCATATCATTCATCAAAGTTGAGCTAATTTCTTGAGTTTGATGAACCAATTCTAGATTCCCATCACCTTTTTTATCATCATCTTCCTTAATGTTATCTTGTTGATTCAAATCTGTATAGAAAATGCCTTCATTACCAAAAAAAATATACAAAAAAATGAAGTGTATTTCAATTTTTACCTTTCACAATCAAATCACACATTAAAGTTGGGCTTATTTGTGACATTGGCTCAACCATTTGTGGAATTGCACCAACTTCCTGATTTACAACATCTTCAAAACATATGAACAACGTATTAGATTATATCTAGTAATGTTATGTATACTGGATTATGTGTACTGGAATATATAAACACACAAAAACTGTACTAGATTGTATGTACTATATTATATGTATAAGCCTAGTTGATTATGTGTACTCGATTATTTAAACACAAAAAAATTGTACTAGATTGTATATATTGCATTTATTATACCTAATAAGTTTATGTGTACTGGAATATTTACCTTGCAAATGAATATTTTCATCCATTTTTTCTTTTTTCTTGGCTTCAGTTTCAACCTCCACTTTAACTACTGCATCAATGAGTTCAAGTAACAAAGATCGGCTGATTTCTTGACTAATTTCTTGACTTGCAGCAGCTTCATTAGCATCATCTCCTACATTATAAGAAATATAGATAAGCATGTATGGCATTAAAAAATAAAGTACATGTAGTTTGTTTACCTTGAGAATGAACTTCTTGTTGCTTATTTTCAACACCTTCTTTATCAGCCTTGTGTTTATTTTTAGTCATTTCATTGTATTTTGTAAACCTTGACATCCATTCTTCAATTGGATTCAAGATTACATCATCTGTTTGAATTTCTTGAAGACATCTTGTAATCAACTTTTCAACATCAACAACAAAGCTGTCTAGCTCCTTCACTTTGCTTCTAATCATGGATGCCCACTCCTAGAATGATAAATACAATATAATTTTACAAAAATTGTACTGGATTATATGAACACAAAAAAGTGTAGTAGTGTACTAGATTATATTATCCTAGCTGATTATATTGTACTGGATTATATGTACTGGATTATGTGTACCTGTTCATTCATTGGTTGAGAACGTAGTTGAATACTAGCATAAGCAGAAAGACCATTAAGTGAATTTGTTTCTTGAAAGAATGATTGTTTTTCCCAATTATCATTAGATGCGATGAAATCCTCCTCAAGATTCACTTCTTCTGTCTTATCTTGTACTACATTCTTTTGCTTCTTCTCTCTTTTTGTATCCACTTCATCTAGTTTTGCTTTTCTCTTTTTTGTATCCACTTCATCTACTTTTGCTTTTCTCTTTTTTGTAGGCGTGGATTTAATCAAACTTAAATCTTTTTCAACCTTGCTTTTCTTACTCTTTTTCACTTCAATTAGATTGACCTTGTTAATGTTTGGCTCATTCAATAATTCTTTATCCAATTTATCAAGACTTTCATTACTGTTGAAACGAATGGCATGCATCTTTTTTCCTTTGGGATTTGCTCTTTCATAAGAATCATGAGCATACAACAACTGTTGAATAATAATGAAATCAATCATTCAATGTGTATTGGAACATTTTATGCATAGAATAGGATTAAATCATGTAATGTATTTTATAGTCAAGTATAGTACTGTATTCTATGTGTACTGCATTCACACATGTACTGTTTTGAAATACAATATATGCTAGAATATACAAAGTGAAATAAAAAAATTAAAATACAGTAGATAAAATTATATTTTGCATACCAGTAAGAAAGTAAGTGGCCCATTGTAGTGTTGGTATCCATTCCATTTGAGCTTTGTTTTTTGTAAGCAACTAACTATGTAAGAACACCAATCAAATGATCCTACATCCACACCATTTTTTAGTGAAGTAAGAAACTCCATGTTCACCTTTGATCCTTGTGTCATCTTTCCCAATTCCCATTATGGTATTGAATAAGACTAGAAAATTCAATTCAAAAAGCCTTCCTGAATCTCCAGAATTCTTCACTAAATCCTTTACATGACTTATCTCAGGTAGACCAATATCATCTGGAAATTGGCTACGAAATTCTGCCACAATAGGGTCTCTTTTAGAAGGCTTGTTTAGTTCCTTTATTTGTATAGATCCAATAGGAATTCCAAGAACTTGATTCACTAGTTTTGATGTAATTTTAAGAGAATGAGAACCCAAGTTCAAGGTGTTGGTTGTTGGATTGTAATTTGAGAGTAGCCAATAGCCCATACATGTTGGTAAACTTGTAATCTTAAAATTAAGAATGCTTCCAAAACCAATCTTCTTAATTGCATTCTTCTATTTGACATTTAGTAAATCAATAAATGTTTTCAAATTGATTGGAGAATTGCGTATTCGTACTCTTCGTTGTATATCATATGCAATGAATGTTGATTGTAGATTCAATTGAGGTGATTTTTTGGACTTTGGTAATTCAAAATCATCCTGTGAGGCCCCGAAACCGGGCACCTCGCAGAGGTTGGTTTTCATCATAACACATAGCTCTTAAACTAAAAACTCTCATAATCATGCAGCGGAAATGTAATCATAGTTTGATAAACAGAAATCAATAAAGTGTCTGTATTAAAAACACATCGGATTGCCAAAACCAATGGATCGTCTGACTTGATGCCCGAGCTCCATGCCTTCTCTTATCGTACCTTCAACCTGACATACATGCTAAATCAAGTCAGCTTACGCTGGTGAGTTCTAGTTTTCATAAAGCAACGTTAAACATACTTAACATAAACATCATTTCATACACATAGTCCATAACCTTAGCACATAACATCCTTAACATCATCATACGTTCCACTGTCACCGTACGAACAGTGGGCTCATGCCGGCACAAGGCTTCATACCCAGTTATAGTCGTGGTTGACTATCATACCCAGTTATAGTCGTGGTTGACTATCATACCCAGTTATAGTCGTGGTTGACTATCATACCTACCCAGCACAATTACTGGTACATCCCTCATACATATCCTATAACACTTATAGGAACATCGTTCATTCATCATGCATGATATACTAGCATCATATCATCATACCATCCTAACATACTAGCATCATTATCATATCATAACATCATGGCATCATGTATACATATCATACTTTCATCCTAGCAACCTAGGACCTTGTCATACTCCTATAACTATTCTCATAGTTATCATCATGAAGCATGTTATCATAAAGTCATCATCATATCATATGCTAGCATCATTATCATGTCATGTTATTCATCATCATAACTCATTTATCATGCATTCGTCATACTTAACATACTTTCATGCATAAATCATGCTATCACATAAACATGCATACATAGTCAGGGCATATCATCATTCATTCATCATCATCATAGGTACATAACATCATAGACATAACAATAAACATGTATGCCAGCCCAAAACATTAAGCATAAAATAGGGCGTCTAGAACTCACCTGATAGTAGTTTCCTGTTTCCTTAGCCAAACTCCTTAGCTAGGCCTTAAGAACCTACATCAGTTACATCATCTCATTACATCACGTTCTTAGACTTAGAAATTATTCTAAGTCCTCATAACCAACTAGTCCCCATTATAAACTCAAGTTCCCGAACCCTAGCTAAGTATCCGAAACACTTGAGGTTCATTAAACACCCCATACTCGAAACCCATGTACACGAAATTCCTGTAGTTCACGAAATGGCTTGTACTCGAAATCACCTTGTACTCGAAATATTCCTTGTACTCGAAATATTCCATGTACTCGAAATATTAAATGTACTCGAAATCCTTGTACTCGAAATAACATGTATGATTTCGAGTATCCTCTGTACATGATTTCGTGTACTCATCATTTCGTCATTAAACATCTCAGAAATTCATCTAAGACTTTGGGGAGCTAGTTCTAGGTTCCTTTGGTTGTTACCAACGTATTGGAACCTCAAAGTTATGAACTTTATGCATAAAGGTGTGAGCTTTATGCATAAGTTCACTCTTTGTTTAACCATCCTAACTTTTGTATAAAAATCCTAACTTTTCAGTCTAGAACACTTACTTAAATGTAGATGATCCCTCCTGCAGATTCTCGTGTGTATCCTCTTCCGTTTGATCGATCAAAGCTCGATCCTTGAAGTTTCTTGGTTCCAACTTCGTGTACTCGAGAGAAGATTTGCTTCAGCCAAGGGTTAGCACGTTTCCCAAGACACTGGTATTTATAGGAAGTTTCCCTGTACTCGAAATAGGAGATGTTCGAATACAGGATTTCGAGTACAGTGTACCCGAAATCTAGACTTCGAGTACACGAACACAAAGCCTGAACATTTTTACGTTTCGTCTGTCTTCCTTCAAGCTTATTATTCGTTACCCATTTGTAAGTTCAAGTAACTTGAATTAGAAAATTTGGGATGTTACACATCCTCAGAATTATACTGTAACGGTAGTGTTTCTGGATAAAAAAAATATTTATTAGATATTACAGTATATTAATTAAATTAAACAAAGGAAGTACATTGTAGTACAAAAATTCAGCACAATTCAATATAATAATGCAGCACCACCACAACCATTACAAATGCAGTACATAAATGAATGAATAATGTAGCACGATAACAAACATTAGAAATGCAGTACAACATGTTTGGTAATGAATGAAATGGTTTCACTAAGGTCTTACAAAACACAACGAACATATGCAACACAATCTCAAAGCACTAGAAAAATGTAGCACAATTCAAAAAAATAAGAGTAATGGATAATGCAGCACAATCACAAACCATTAGGAATGCAGTACGATGGCATCCATAACAATTTTGAATGGATAATGCAGCACAACCATAATAAGAGGAATCATATGATGCACCACATGAAAGTTTAAGTATAATGCAGCACAACCACAACCATTACAAATGCAGTACATAAATCCAAACATTAGAAATGCAGTACAACATGTTTGCTAATGAATGAAATGGTTTCACTAAGGTCTTACAAAACACAACGAACATATACAAAACAATCTCAAAGCACTAGAAAAATGTAGCACAATTCAAAAAAAATATGAGGAATGGATAATGTAGCACAATCACAAACCATTAGGAATGCAGTACAACATGTATGCTAATGAATGAAATGGTTTCACTAAGGTCTTACAAAACACAACGAACATATGCAGCACAATCTCAAAGCACTAGAGAAATATTTTATAATCTGAGTAATATAGTACAACAGAATTACTAATGAATGGTCACAAAAAATTGAAATTACCAATAGCCTTATAGAGAGATTAACGCAATCAACAACACTGTAATGTAGTACAACAGATTTCATAATGCATGAATGACTTAATTTTTTAGGGTTAATCGATCGTACCTTTAGCGGTTGATTTCTCAGTTTTTGGATTTGATTTTTTTCGTTTGCTGGACCGATAAACTTGTAATTTTTCTGTAAAAACAAAAATTATTACAATCGATCATATTTGATTAGCAATGCAGAGTTTCGAAGAAGAAAAATAATCAAATTACTTACTATTCGGTTCATTGTTGAGATTTTCGTCCATTATTAGTTGATGTGCTTGATTAATCGAAGGTTTTGAAGAAGAAATCACTTGCTATTACCATCAATCGATGACAATCGCCGGTGAATGACGGAGTAGACGACGGAGAGACGACCGAGAGAAGAAAAAGGGTTCAGTTACCTTTTTACGGTTTTATACATTTTTGGATTAAAATGTCGATAATACCCTTTATCATTAAAACATTAACGGGTACTAATGGTATTAGTTGGTGATTAATTATAACCTTTGATCTAAACAATTAGTGGTTAAGATTAGTTCTTATTGTTCTTAGGGTAAAAACCTTTCTTAGTGAATCCTCCCCCCATATTTTTAACAAGGTGAGTCATTACATTTAATAATTAAACATAAATTACATTTTTTAAAAATTAATTATTTAATATACTTATAAAATTAAGTTTTATTTGAAAAATATAAGTGTATAGATTTATTTTATAAATAAAAAAAACAATGTTTTTTCAAGAAACAATTATTAATAAAATGAATTATTTGTTAAAAAATCGCTAAAAAATTATAAATTTGTACCGCCGACAGCAGGCCGGCATTTCCTGACTAAACAATGATATATATACATGCCACATAAAAGTACGATAGTATTTTGATAAATGAGATGGTATACAAACAAGAGGAGCCTAAATTCAGCCACACCAATCATGATGAAATTAAATTACCAAAAGGTACGGATTTTGCTATTTGTCAGAGAAGTTTTTTTAGGTTCTTACATTGCAAATACCTGAATCAGCACGAAACTCCATTTAATTTTAGAGGATGAATATTGAACAAGAAGTTAGATTTTGATCGGATAAATATATGCTTTTAGTGCAAAAACGGATTTGAAATGGTAAAAAATTGAGCAATAAACTAACAAAAAGTTAAAAACATGCACAAACAAAGATATTATGATGATGATGATGATGATCAAAATGATAAGCATATGAAATATCCATCGATGCAACTTAAGAAACAAGAAAAGTATCACACTAAATCATGAGAGTAACACCACCAAAAGTTTGATCAATCTTCATATATTGTCACACATATCATTTCCCTGCAAACGTTTACCAATGACAATCGTTAGTTGCATCACAAATTGCAACAACCGTACATGAATATGAAGTCAGCTTGATCCAAAATGTCCAAAATATGTCAGTGTTATCATGAATATGTGAGTTGGTTTGTCAAATATGATTACAAAAATTATATAAAACAGAGAAAATCTAATTGTATTAATAAGAAGTCTAGTTATTAAAAATAAAATCATTTTCTAACCACTTAAATCCCAAAAACAATGTATTTGGGTTTAATATAATATAAGGGATCTTTACATATATCTTCCTACTAAAAGTCTTTATTACATACTAGGTTATAAACCCGTGTATTACACGGATTTAAGAATAAACCTAAGTGATTTTATATCTGTCTTTATATATTTAAATAATAAAATAATTTTACTACATTCTTTTAAATTTGCATAATTATTAAAACTAAAAATATTTGTTTTACCCTTTTCTATTAAAAAAACTTTAAAAATAAAAATTTATATAAAAATGTTCTTAGTGTGTGTGTATAGCATTAGACATACATGATATTTATTATCATATTATAAATTATTAGTATTAATTTAGTGTATTTATATAAACAATCTATATTATTAATACCATTAATGATGACCTTTTATATTTAAAAATAAACATTTATTTTTGAAATAATAGGAGAATGTCATGTGGCATTTTCTTGGAATCAATTGTTAGGTAGGTAGATTTACATTTTTTTTTTGAACGGCATTTGATCTCAACGTGTGAACCACTGATTTCCAGGCCACGTCACCAAGGTCTAGTTACCATGACCTCCGTTGAGACCCCACCACCACCCCAGGAGGAAACCGCACCGGAAAACCCCCTGACCTCCCAAGGACCCCTATTTCGTCTTGGGAGGGATTTGAACCCGTGACCTCCCAAAGGGAAGCCAAAGGGGTAACCATTAGGCTAGAAGCCCTTGGTTAGGTAGATTTACATAACCCTTAAAATAAATTACATATTTTCCTTTGAAAAAGGAAAATATGTAATGGACTTTTTTATTTGAAAAAGGAAATATGTTTTAGAAGGAGAAATATGTAAAGTAATATGTAATAAATGCATAAATAAAAACTGGAGTGTTTTTAAGGACTTAAAAAAATAAAAGCAGTTTAAAGACAACCACTCACGCTTCTATATAGATGTTCCAAAAAACTAAAAAAAAATAAAAAAAACTTCTTTGAAAGAATAACCCTTTATTGAAAAAATATTCATATTGTAAACGCATGCATTACACAGACCGAAAATATGAAATATTAGATAGTGAATGGTGATATAAAAATTAGAGGGTTAAACTTAAATTATTAAACGAGGAATAAACAGAATATGACGTAGGTAAAAGAAATCTTTAGCTCACATGGTTGTAAACGTGCCAGAAACTTTTTTTATTATTATTATTATGTACGGATTCTTTAGGATGTGCGTTGGGCAACATTTGACCCGTTCAACCTATTTCTTTTGGAGCTAATATTTTAAGTTTACCATTTGACGCACTAAAGAAAAACATGACACTAATTGAGCGTTTCAAAAGTAAATGGACCACATATAATGAAATTGTGTGAAAAGTAATGAAACGAAATGAAACACATACCAGACACATTAAAAACCCTGATCAAGGAGGTAATCACCAAGCCTTTCTACAATCATGTTACATTGGCCTGGAGCCATGGGCTCGTCATAGATGCCAATGATTATAGCCATTCCAGTCTTCTTAACTGTCACACCTCCAGGTCCCTGTAAAAAAAAATAAAATCAAAACACATCAGATTAATTATCTTATTAGAGTAAGTAAACTATATCCAATATAAAGTTCTAATCTTATTAACCTAAGTTTGAGAAAGAAACAAGTGAAATAAAAGGGACAAGGTGGCATGAAGAGAACGTTGGATAATCAGACTAACTGTCTAAGTAAGCCTCTACCAAAATAGGCAATTGGGTAACAGGTCACGACAACTTTTAAGCAAAATTAGTTTAGGTCTAAATGGGTTGAGATTGTCAGGCCTAGGTCAAAGCATAGTTACCAAATTCGCTAGAACTGCAGCGAATTTCGTCTCTGTTCGTTGTGTACCAATTCGCAATTCGGACACGTCCCCAAACACTCTAGTACGGCGAATTGGATCATCTTGGTTTGACTGAAACAGACTCCAACACAGACTCTGACACGAAGAATTTGATCGTTTAGGTTGGCGAATTGATTAACAAGGTACGTCGATTGAATATGAAATTGGATCGATTTTGTCGCTCAATTTTTCTGGGCAGGAAATGTAGAAAGTATAAACTAAATATTAACGTTTGGGCTTGTTATGTATATACTAAAAAGTTTATATTTAGAGTCATGTATTTACTTACGTAAAGTCTAGGGCTAGTATGCAAGTCGAAGTCAATTAGGGATTAGGGCTATATATATCTGAAAGTGTATGTATGTATGTATGTATGGATTGATATCTTTTGTATATGTGTGAAGAAATTATTCTGAAATTGATAGGGAAAATTATCAAATCCATTGCGTTTATTCATCAATTCAAGTCTGAATACCATTATTTGGTACCAGCGTCAAATATACTGAAGCCGATCTAGCTTATAAAGCACGTTTACAAATTCTGATGATAGAACTAGAGGCTGCGAAAATGAAACCAAACGAAACAACAAGTGACTTTGCTGAAAAGTTAAACAGCATAAAAGCCAAGTTAAAAAGTCTTGGTGGTACTTTTAAAGATAAAGTACTTGTACGTAAATTGCTTAACTTAGTTCCAAAGAAGTCTTTACTGATCGTGGCATCTATCGAGCAATATCAAGAAATTGATACAATGCCATTTAAAGAAATCGTTGGAAGAATAACAACATTTGAAGAATGCCTCAAAAGCCAAGATGAACCCGAGGCAAACTATCAAGGCAAACTCCTAATGGCAAGTTCAGGCAATCAAGATCGTGGTAGAAGGAGAAAATGCACATGGAAAAGGCATAAGTCGAGGAAGTAAAGATAAAAGCAAGTTTAAGTGTTATGATTGTGGTGATTTTGGTCATTTTGCAAATAGTTGCACCAAATGGAAAAAACAAAGAGAAAGACAAGCCAGAAGCATCCAATATCATCTACGATAAAGAACCAACTCTGTTATAAGAAGCAAACCAAGAAAGTTGAATACTTTCACTAAACTATATTTAGTTTAAGGGTGAGTGTTGAAAGTATAAACTAAATATTAAAGTTTCGGTTTGTTATGTATATACTAGAAAGTTTATATTTAGAGTCATGTATGTAATTATGTAAAGTCTAGGGTTTAGTATGTAAATAAGTCAAGTCAATTAGAGATTAGGCTATATATATCCCAAAGTGTAAGTATGTATGGATCGATATTATTTTGTATATGTATGAAGAACATATTCTGAAATTGACAAGGAAGATTATCAAATCCATTGTGTTTGCTCATCAATTTAAGTCTGAATATCAATAGGAAAGGGTAGCGACGATTCGTATTCTGGTACAGACTCCGGTACATTATAGTCGTTCATTCGTTAATGAATCATCAACGATTCAAGTGGGGTTGGAGCCACAAACACTCCTATATAATTTCTACAACTTTAAGTCTTTAAGTAATTAATTGTTTATCATTATCATGAAAACAATATCTATAATAATCTAAATATACGTAAGGAGGTTGTATGCATTAAAGGATAAATTTCAAGCAACTTTCAACCATTCCTATTGTTCATCTTTTAGTTTTTTTTTTTATTTTTAATTTAACTAGTTTAGATATAACACACCTTGAATTTACCTACTTACTAATTGTAGTATACGCTATGCGTACTCATAAAAAAATAGATACATCTTCTAGTTTTATACCACCTTTTAGATATTTTTTAAATTAGCCATCAAAATAAAGCACAACCAAAATCAACCAATTTGCTTTCATAAATAAAAAATTGTATCTTCTTCTTTTATACCAATGATTTTAAATAATGAAAAAAACCAAATAAATTTGTAAATGACATCCAAAAATTATAAACAATTTATTTCTACCACGTACGGATAGAGAGGCTGCTTCCAATGAGACCCCTAGCTCATGATGCCTGATTAACCGACCAACCCAATGATTTTAACTTATTTTCACAAAAATAAAGGAAAATAAACCACCATATATAGCAGCACAAAATATTGTCCATTCTTGAACCATGATCAGTTTGCAACAAAAAGACTAGTATAATGTATGGACAGCTTATCACTATGATAAAATACCTTTAATAGTGTGAAAATAAACTAACGTCAATTAGTAGAGCAAAAAAGAGGGAAAACATTTACCTTTTTGCCACGAATAACAGCTCCTGCCTCACCTTGAATCACCATATACTTGGTCCCACCAAGGTGCAAGCCAGTTGGAGCCAGTGAGCCAGGCTCATTAAAGTCATTGATGATAGCGGTTATTTCCTCAGGTTTTACCTGCCACATCAGCCAAACCGGTTGATGTTAGTTCAACAAAGAGCCACAGCTGTAAAGGCATAATTAAGCTTATAAAATGTAGCTTTTAAGTGTCAACAACAGTGGTGGTTGGCAATTTGCCTAATTTGATAGACAAGAATGTACAAAAATTTCCTCAAAAGCAGCGGCTGATATACCCATAAGACAAATATTCTGCTTTTTTTGTATTTGTCTAAAGCTTTTAACTTGACATGCTCACATGCCATGTGTATGAACACTTCATCCTTGCTTTAAAAAGAGGGAGCTGCACGCATCACACGTGTGAGGTGTGGTTCTATGTACAACCAAATAAGCTTAATTTACAGTCATAAGATGTCTCTCTCATTTGTTTTACAAATAAATCTTTTTATCAAGTAAACCTTTCATAATTTCTTTTGTCCATTTGGTTGTTTTTATATATCAGCCTTCTATAGATCCTTGTTTTGACCAATATTTATCCACAAGTATATGAGGTGGCTCTTGCTTCCCGCACCTTTAGAACCAAGATCACACCTTAGCTTCCTTTGCATTTCTACATGTTTCAAATTGTCATACACTTAACTAGGAATTAATGAGATCCAACATCATATATTAGGTGGTGTTTTGGATCCAGCTTCAAACTGCTTACGGATGTTTACTTTAGACAAAAATAACAAGATTGACAGTTAGACAAACAATCCAAACACCCTCAACTTGCTTATTGTATATCAAATCATAATAAGATGATATATAGTTTAAAAAACAATCCTAAACACCCTTCCGATTCTCAAACAAAGACTCCTGGATATTTATTGTTGGTCAGCTCATGACTGTCATGCATGTTGCCAATTAGCAATTTCATTAATCAATTGCTATTTACAGATCTAAAATCTTTACATCCTTTAAAAACTCAATGTAAAAATCAAATTCATCTCCATATGTTCAACAAAATCAGATCAAAGCAAGTAAACACTCGGTAATTTCATTAATCCGCAAACTCAAAACACAAATATTCAAACCGCACCAACATGAACACTACAAAACAATAGCAATCAACCTTCAGGTAAGTGATGTAATGGTTTAAGTGGTGGTGGGATAACCTAGAGATCCCCAATATCAAACCCCACCAAGACCGGTTTCCCTCGTAAGCCAGCAACCCGGCGTAAGTTGTGTTTTACATGTTCCCATTGTTTAATCAGGTATTAGGGGAGCTGGGGGTTTGCTGCGTAAGAAGATTCTTACACTAACCAAAAAAGTAGAAAAAAACAATAGCAATCAACGAATCATTGATATTCAAACCAGATCAATGGATCAACTCGTTGAACACAAGAACTAAAGGCGAAAATCTAAATAAATCTGAACTGAAACAGATCCGGAAGTTAATCAACAAACAGATTTGAACAAATCAATTGAAGTAGAAATTAGTCAAATAACGTAATGAGCAGATAAAACGAATCTGAACTTAGACCTAGCGATAGGGATCAGATACTCTAGATCCGGATCTCAATTAACAACAAACGAACTGAAGTTTGCAAAGATCAGTTGAAGTAGAAATTACGTAATGAGCTGATAAATCGAAGAAAAAAAAGGTTATTACGTAGATTGATGTATAGAAAGTTGACCTGAGGGAAGCTGGAGGATTGAGCCCAGACTGTGCCGTCGTGACCGATGATGGCGGCAGCGGTGAGGTGGTTGCCTTCAATCTCGCACATCAAATGATCATCGACGTAAGCTTGCCACGACATGTTATCCGATTATCGCTTTCGATCTCCCAAAAATTTCTGTGAATCTGTTTGATGCCGTTGAATGCGGTTCTATGAAAGGAGATAGATATAGCGTGAAACAACCAAGATGTGGTGTGCACTTGTTCATTTTCGTATAACCTATAATGATTATCACTTTATTACAACCAAGTGACCAACTACTTTATTAACCATTATAAAATATTAAATAGTCAGTAATAAAAACTTATGAGTTATAAAAAATATTTTGATATATAATGATTAAAGTAAGTATAGACAGATATTATGCAATATACTAACAGTTAAAAACTCTAATAACTAAAGAATTATTATCTGATATGCTTGTTATTTGGTAGATCTGAATCATTAAGTGTTGAATGGTTAAGATGTCTGAATGGTTAAGAGGGTCTAAACCATTAAGTGCTGAATTGAATGGTTAAGTGCTGAACTAAATCATTAAGTGCTGAATGATATGTATTTTCCATTCAGCATGTTATTGGTGATGAATGATTAAGTGCTGAACTGAATCATTAAGAGGTAATTTAATTTTAAACTAAACGCGCTGGATGGTTAAGTACTGAATAGTTCCATTAGAAGGTAAACAAACAACCTCTTAGTTTGTAACAGCTAAGATTTGTAAACTATGAAGTTGAAAACTTCATATAGTTTTTTATGTTAAAAGTATAGTTTTTCCTATAATTTCTTTAAAACTTTTGGTTTTTAAAAAAATCATTTTTAAATATTTTGTTTATAAAAATCATATTGTTTTAAACTTATTTTTATAGTTAATTTCATTTTTAAAAAATCATCTTTTAAGTAAACTTGTTTTTTTGAAAACTGTTAATATCCTAAAAATAACGATTTTAAATATTTCTTATTTATAAGAAAATTATAATTTTTAAAAAAATAAGTACATGTTTTTTAATAAAAATTCAATTTCAATTTATTTAAAACTATTTTTAATTCGTAATATGAAAAAGGGTAAATAATATGATTAATATTATAATTATATAATAGGAGAGATGATATAATTATTTATTAAGAAAGATAATTAAATTAAATAACAATAATATGACATATGACATTAGTATTCTAAAAACATGACAAGTGGCAAAATTATTTTTGTTTATTATAATAGTAAGATTTAATTAATTATTAACATTACTAGGTTAGTCATCCGTGTATTACATGGCTTGATTAAAAATTAAATTAATTTATACGAATTAGTAATTAAGATTTAATAATTGCAAAATGATTTTGTCATATAACTTTTTGTTAGTAAAGTTATTGAATGATATTATTTGATAAAAAGATAGTTAATTTTACTGAGATCACATAAAGAAATTTAATATATAAAATGCAAACATACGACTAATTATATTCGTCTGAAATTGGAAATACATAGACACGTTAGGCTATTTGAATATAATATTGTTATTATAAATATAAAAAAAAGTAATGAATAATAAATATTTAAAATTATAAAAATATATTTAAAATATGATTTAAAAATTATGGTTGAAATCTTCTTATGATTTTTAAGTTTTAATAAATTATTACAATAAAAAAAATATTTTAATATTTAATAGGAGAGAAGTTATCATTTAATAGAAAAAAAGGCAGGAAAACATTTTAGAGAGTGATTAAACAATTGACATGTGTTAATTTTGCTACTTTTTTATTAGAATAGATTATATTATATTACCTTCACTAATTAAAAAAATATAATTTATTAATATCAAGTAACAAGTATATAACAATTATAAAATTTTATTTTAAATTAATATAATTATTCGACAGGATTTCACTTTAAATTCTAGTTAAATTTCAGTAAATTATTAAAATAAAAAGATTTATATATTTTAATGTTTAACTATTAAAAATTATTATTATTTATTAAAAGAAAGAAACAGGAAAAAAAATCACGGTTTTATCAGAATATGACATGAGTATCTTAAAAATAATTTTTATTAAAATAGATAGATTATAAAGCATTTATGTTTTGAGCTAGTTACTAACTAACAATGGTGTACTATTAAAACTACTAGTTGTCTATTGCTGAAATTTAAAAATTTAAATATTTTGCAAAATGTTTTATCAAGTTTGATAAAAAAAAATAACATGATACAAGTCGTAACAAGCTTCGATCAAAATGGAAATAGTCTTTTAGAAGATAGAAAGAAATACCAAAATATGTTGACATGCTATATTCATTTTTTATCACAATATTGCAGAAATACAAAGCATGTAGTGGTGATAACAATATTGGTGAGGACAAAAGCAGTAAAAATGGAAGTTGATTTCATTGGTGACAACCATCAATGGTAGCAAAGATTGACAGTAGTAACTGGTGACAATAAAACAATGGATAATATTTGAGTTATGCATAAATCTTTCATGAAATATAAAAGTTAGTTAATAAAACAACTTAAACATGACGATCAAATATATTCATGTGAACAAAACAAAAGATAACTGTATAAGCATTAAAACACCATACAAATCAATTAGAAAGTAAATAAAATTATGACCATGCAAATATCGGATAACAATAAGTCAATAAGCCGGAGATAACCACTCCAAAACCGACACATTGGAATTTGTTTATATACTCATAGGAAAAGGGAAACTATAAATAAGAAAAAAAAAACATTATTCATATAAGAAGGACTACATGCCCTGATCAATGAGATAATCACCCAACCTCTCGACAACCATGTTGCATTGTCCAGGTGCAACAGGCTCATCATAAATTCCCATCACCATGGCTTGCCCCGTTTTCTTGATGCATATTCCCCCCGCTCCCTACAAGATCAAATTTATCACTGTTTCATTATAATTATAAAACAAAATTAGGTAAGAAAATTGATGGATTGGGTCATGGGTCAGCCATTTGTCAATCACTCATAGTATTTTATGTAACATAAATAAAAAGTTTGTTATTTATATATGCATTGGGAAAATGGTATTGAAAAACCACCTTAAGTGAGCCTTGACTACCTAGGTTTTAGCCCAATGGGTTGATTTGGTTTATTTACATCTTTAAACGGGTCAAATAGAAAATTGGAAAAAACTAGCTACAGGGGAATAGATCAAACGGATTGAAATCCAATCCCGTTTATTATTTATGCATTCAATCTTTTATTTCAAAGCTTTAACATAATGCGAAATGTACATGTTGAGTTAGGCTAAAAAGGTTCAGGTTTGTGAAAACAAAAGGCAAAACAGAAACAGATCTAGTTAGGGTTGTTGTGATGAATTTATGGGATGACCTGTTATATCCTTTAATTTTATACATAGTATTATAATGTGTTTTATGCCATAAATTACATTTATTTAATAAAACATAAATTGGAGTATTAATTTAAAAAATAAACTAAACTAAAACTTCGGTTTACACAAATCGTGTTCGTATCAACCACAAAAGATTATACTGTGTTAGGTAGGGCTCATGTCTGACTCGATCTTTAGGTTAGATGCTCAACTTGTGAACCCACCAACCCACTAACCCACAAACACGACCCCATTAAACACCCCTAGTTTAAACCTTGAGCTAATAAATGATATGTTTCAACCGAAACCCTTTTAAAGTCTTTATTACCTTCTTTCCACGAATGACAGCTCCTGCCTCTCCTTGGATTACCATATATTTTGCACCCGCGATGAATAAACCTGTTGGGGCAAGGGTACCTGCTTCATTAAATTCAGTAATGATGCTTTTCATCTCCTCAGGTTTAAACTGCAAGACAGAAGAGAACAAAAGAAATTATTGGGTATGTTCATGTTCGCATTCGCTGGATGGATTTGTATTAGCTTAATGCACAATCAGATTCCCAAATCGTTCTAGTGTTAGAGCGAGTGTTAGAGAATTAGAAAATTGTGTCATCAAACCAAAACACCCTCGCCTATTTATATCATTGTACAAGCCACGTAAAATGGTCCAATAAATTGTGTTCAATGATAGTTGTATGATGATCAAACCAAAACACTCATGTCTATTTATATCATTGTATGAGGGTGAAATGGTCCAAAAAATTGTGTTTAACTGTCATATGTGCGTTTCAAAACGGCTAAAATTTACAAAAAAAAAAAAACAGTTAACCGGTTAACTGGTTTAAAACAGATAGATATTGAAAAAAAATTGATCGTTTACCAAGTTAACCGATATTTCAAAGGCTAGCCTTCCCCTCCAACAATCACCATCTGATAGTTTTTCAGAAAACCAGTTAACCGGTTTGAAACTAGTCAAAATAACAGGGTTCGACCCCAAAATCACCAAACCGGTTAAAAACCATCGGTTATTCCTTAGAACCAATACCGGTTCAGTTATCCGTTTTTGTGTGCATATCTAGATGGATCAACTAGTCAGATCACAAAGATCCTAAAATCATCCGGATCAGACAAAGTATAAACTAATCAACCTAGGCTGAACATATGACAAAATTGAAACTAAAACGCTTAATAATGCTCAAACTCACATATGTTGTAATTAACATGTTCGTGTAATTTATATGCAACTTATCATTACGCGATCAAATTCAGACAAGTCTCTAATCAGAAGAGTAAAAATTTAATCTCAATTTTAGATATCGTAATTTGAATTATTCTGAGCAGACTATCATAGTATCGTTACACGCTCAATTTCAGGCAAACCGCTAATCAGGGAGAAAAAACTGTGACATTAATCTCAATTTTAGATCTTGTGATTTGAACTACTCTACAAAAAACATGATCAAATTCAGGAAAATCGTCAATCAGCAGAGCCAAAACAACGACAGTAAATTTATCATCAATTTCAAAACTCTTGATTTAAATCACTCTGACCAAGCCATCATTATCACGATCAGATTCACGAATCGTTCATATAATCATCCAGATCTGACAAACTATGAACGAATCAACACAAAACATACAATAATTATGCTCGATTATTTAAAAGCGCTTATTAATGTTAACAGAAACGAACAACCTGTGGAAACTTGGAGCTCTGAGCCCAGACGGTACCGTCGAGTCCAAAAATGGCGGCCGATGTGAGATGCTGACCTGTGCCTTCGATATCGCACATCAAATGTTCATCGACGTATGTTTGCCACGACATTTTGACGTAAAAAGTGATTGAAATTGATGGATTGAAAGTTGAATATGATGAAGATTTGTAAAGGAATGGTGTTGAGGGCGAGCGGTCTTCTCTCCGGCTACCGTTTCATCCGTCCATTCAATTGCCGGCATTATCGCACGGCTTCTTTGCCGGGGCGGCAAACCTTCTGAATATGTTGACTAAATTACGTTCATATTTGAATTCCGTTATTATGTCTTGTAAATCCCAACTTAGAAACCCGAATTTTAAAAGGGATTAAACCAAGTGAGAAAAATAAATAAAAATAATTAAAAAAAAAAAGTAAATTACCGATATAGTCCTTGTGGTTTGCTAGTGTTTCACTCTTTGTCCCTATGTTTTATAAATTACCATATAGTCCCAAAGTTTATACATTTGCAACACATATAGTCTTTGAGTCACAAAATTAACCTTATATAATTAACCAAATTACCTCACATAAGGACTATATGTGTTATAAATGTTCAAAGTTTGGAACCATATGGGTAATTTATGAAACGTAGGGACCAAAAGTGAAATACTATGAAACCATAGGGACCATCTCAATAATTACTCTAAAAAAATATCAACTTTTCATTTTATTTAAATTAAGTTACTTAAACTTTTTTTGTTCTAATTAAGTTATTCAAGTTATTTTGGTGTTCTAATCCTATGTTTTTAACCTGAATAGAAGGTGATACATGTTTATATAAGTTTAAGTGGATAATTTTTTTTAAAACAAAATGACTGACTTAAATCAATAATTATTAATTTTAATTAAAATCTGACAAAGAATAAAAAATTAATAATTACTTATTTAAGTCAGCCATTTTTTTTAAAAAAAAAAAGCATTCATTCAAACTTATATTAACATATACTACGTGTTATTCAGGTTAAAAAATAGAATTAAATCACAAAAGTAACTTGAATAACTTAATTGAAAAAAAAAATTGAGTATTATCCCTTAAAATATTTATAAAGTACATCTTAAAAGCGTCATTAATTATTATTAAGTTCCAAAATATTATTTTTACGTTATTACTATGCGTATAGATTAAAAAAGCAACTTTCTTTTGTAAGGAGATATTTGTATGGTTTTTTATGCGTGTAATGCTTTTACTTTTTCCTGCGAATGTGCAGTGGGCTTTGATGCCTTTGGTTTTCCATAGAGAGAGAGAGAGAGGGTTTGGATATATGGTTAATTAATTGAGGCTCGACCTCTTTGGCTTTGCGATTTGCAGAAAATAGTCAGAGATAGAGAATGAGTACTGACCATGCTATTGCTTCCCGGGTGGTGAAACCAAATCTTAACCCTAAATCCTCATTAGAGAGTGCTTATTGTCTCTATTTGTATATTGCTGCTTTGCAACATCAATGAGAGGGCTGATGGTCTTCCTTCGTCAATTACTACCACTACCATGTGAGGTAATTTTATTTTGTGATAAGAGGTTAGAAGCTAGATTTTGTTTTGGATGTGTAAATTGTAATTACATTTTGAATTGATTTCTTTTGCCAACTATTCAAGTTTTCATTGGAATGAGTAATTTAATTTGGTACGTAATTCGAGTGCAATTAGCCAGTTAAGTTTCTTATGCTTCTAACCGTTCAATAAGTGATGTTGATGAATTCTGTAATTGATTGTTTATGCCCAAGTTCTTATTATTATGTTGTATTCATATTTTAGGTCAGAGATCACAAGTTCTTTTGGACGATCGTTGAAACCTTTTGCAATTTCTTAATGTGTTTGGACAAGAACCTGTTCTTGCATTGATGGAATGTTATTTGTTATTTCCGTTATTTGATTATTGGTTATTACCTATTTTCATTCCCTAAACTACACATTATAGGCCCAATATAACGTGTCTTCATATGACATTCATATATTACACAAGTTTGTGTATGCATAAATCCTATGCAAGTAATTTGAGTAGTTGAATTTCCATATTGCATCATCTTACTTGCTTGAATTTACAAGATATGATGGATTTTACTTATTCATGCATATAGGTAGAGGTCCCAATTTTTACACAAATCAAAAAAAAAATGGGTTGATTTGGGTAACTTGTTGTAGTATAGTGGGTTTAAATGGGTAACAACATAATATTGAATGGGTTAAGATGGGTAGTTCTTAAACACAATGCGGGTCAAGATGGATAACCAAAAAACTATGTAAATGCAATGGATTCAAATATTTAAGAATGATTAATAACATATTTGATGAGAAAAATGTTGGATCGATTCCTTTGTTTTAGATCTAGACATGTATACGAAAACAATAATGAAATAGAGATTAGATGAAACCTGTGAATCCAGTGAATGCGTTGTTGATTCCAGACATGATGCTTGAGACGATCTTGATCGGGTTCCCGTTTAGGGTGTACGGTTAGGATGAATTAGAAGAGAGGTGGCTCGGTTATGGAGGCTCACGAATCTCTTAGAGATGAGGAGATTCGTGTGTGATGATGTTTAGAATGAGTAACCTTTAATTAGGAGCCATTAGCCTCTATTTATACACCCAAGGAGAAACCCTAATTAGGATAAATTAGGATAATTACGTCCATCAAATAATTATCTATCTGTTAGGGGTATTTAGGTAATTGATATATTTAATTAAAATAATCATAAGGGCAACATTTAATTATTTAGTCTAACATTCTCCCACTTGGCCAAGTGATTATTTATTATGAGCATTAAGTAAGTCTGCAGATTGATAATACTCATTTTAGTTCTAAATTGTAATCATAGCAGAGAAATACAGTCATTGAATCAGTTATTCAATTCAAGACCCCAATTAATTATGCTACAATACAAATTTAAAACTTAAGTTAGGATCAATTAACAAGTAAGCCCTTTAACGAATGATTTGTGTTATTAGTGTCTATATGTCATTAGGCATGCATAAACATATATTAGAGACACAAATCAAATAAGTGAGGAAATTTCATTAATCATAAGTAAGTACATTATGCCATAAGGTCTTTACATAAGCCCATCTTCGAAACATGTTCTTCGAATATCTTAGGAGGGAGACCTTTAGTCATCGGATCCGCAAGCATAACTTTAGTACTTATATACTCAATACGAAGGTTATTTTCCTCAACTCGCTCGCGAACGAACAAGTACTTTGTATCAAGATATAAACCAGCACCGGTCGAACTGTTACTGTTCGAGAAGTTAACGGCTGCTGAGTTATCACAGTAAAGCTTCAATGGTCTAGAGATAGAGTTAACGACTTTGAGTCCAGCGATAAGGTTTCTCAACAACATTCCATGACAGGTTGCATTGTACACTGCAACATATTCAGCCATCATAGTTAAGGTTGTTGTCAGCTGCTGCATATGACTCTTCCATGAGATCGGTCCGCCTGCTAACATAAAGATGTACCCCGAAGTGGATTTCTTGTCATCTTTGCATTTAGCAAAGTTAGAATCAGAGTATCCAACCACTTCCAAATTATCACTTCTTCTATAAGTCAGTTTGAAGTCTTTTGTCCCTTGGAGATATCGAAGCACTTTCTTAGCTGTTTTCCAATGATCAAGGCCAGGATTAGTCTGATAACGGCCAAGCATTCCAGCAATGTAAGCGATATCAGGACGAGTACAAACTTGAGCATACATAAGGCTCCCGACTACTGATGCATAAGGTATCATTCTCATTTGCGCCTTTTTAGCCTCAGTCTTCGGACATTGAAATGAACCGAAGACATCTCCTTTAACTACTGGAGCTACAGAGGGAGAGCAGTGTTGCATGTTGTAGCGTGTGAGGACCCGATCAATGTAAGCCTTCTAAGATAAACCCAAAAGTCCATTGACTCTATCTCGGTGTATTTCGATGCCAATAACGTAAGAGGCCTCTCCGAGATCCTTCATGTCGAAATTATGCGAAAGTAAGCGCTTCGACTCATGCAACATATCTAAGTTGTTACTTACTAGAAGAATGTCATCGACCTAAAGGACAGGTATAGTAAAGTTGCTCCCACTCATCTTGAGGTAGGTGCATTGATCCACTTGATTCTTTAGGAAACCATGCTTTTTCATCACTTCATCAAACTTTAGATACCATTGACGTGAGGCTTGCTTCAACCCGTAGATGAATTTCTTTAGCTTGCAGACTAAATGCTCTTGACCTTCAAGCATGAAGCCCTCAGGCTGTTTCATGAACACGTCTTCATACAAGTCGCCGTTTAAGAAAGCAGTTTTGACGTCCATATGATGCAGCTCTAAATCAAAATGAGCTACGAGGGCCATCACGATCCTTAAGGAATCTTTACGAGAGACATGAGAGAAGGTCTCTTGATAATCAATTCCCTCTTTCTGAGTGAAACCTTTTGCAACCAATCTTGCTTTGAAGCGTTCAATGTTCCCATTCGGATCCAGTTTTGTTTTGAACACCCATTTACATCCTACGGGTTTTACTCCGTTGGGTAGTTCTACCAAATCCCAAACATCATTTTTCTTCATGGAGTCAAGCTCATCAGTCATAGCTATCTTCCATTCAGAAGATTGATCACTAGTAATGGCTTCATGATAAGAGGTAGGATCAGTAAACTTTCCGGCATCCATTTCAGCTTCAGTCAGGTAGGTTACATAATCATCAAAGTTAGTAGGCACTTTAGGCCTAGATGACCTCCTGAGCTAATTAGCGGGTTCAACATGGCTGGTATTGTGTTGATATTGATCAGATGAGGTGCCTTCATTCTCGGTAACGTTTGGAGCAGTAGTGAGTCCTGATTGTGTCGGAGTAGGTGCAGTGAAGTTCGGAGTAGCATGGTGTACAAGAGGAGTAATCGAAGGTAAGTTAGTCGACGAGTGTCTCCCCCCCGCGTCTTGTACTTCTTGCAAATCAGAGTCAGGATTTTCGCTGCTCCCACTGACCTTTGAATCCTCAAGGAAATGAGCATGCTTTGTTTCTACAATTCGAGTGACATGGGTAGGACAATAGAATCTATAACCCTTTGAGTGATCGGGATACCCGATGAAGTAACATGTAACAGTTTTCATGTCAAGCTTCTTTAATAAGGGATTATAGAGTTTAGCTTCGGCAAGACAACCCTATACTTTCATATATCTAAGACTCGGTTTCCTTCCTGTCCAGAGTTCATAAGGAGTTTTAGGGACAGATTTGGAAGGAACTCTATTGAGTATATGAACTGCTGTCTTTAAGGCCTCGGTCCAGAGGAATGAGGGTAAATCTGAGTTGGCTAACATACTGCGCACCATGTTCATTAGGGTTCTATTTCTCCTTTCAGCAACACCATTTTGTTGAGGAGTACCGGGCATGGTGTACTGGTTCACGATCCCCTGGCCTTTACAAAACTCATAAAATGGACCAGGAGCCTGACCCACATCAGTATGTCTACCATAATATTCACCTCCTCTATCTGATCTCACAACTTTTATTTTAAGATCTAGTTGATTTTCAACTTCAGTTTTATAATCTTTAAAATTTGTAAGTGATTCAGATTTGTCCTTGATTAGATACAAGTACATGTAACGAGAATAATCATCAATGAAAGTGATAAATGAAGTATGTCCAGTTATTCCAGCAATAGTGTAAGGGCCACTAATGTCGGTGTGAATAATTTCTAATAAATTAGAACTCCGAGTGGCACCTTTCTTAGTTGATGTTGTCATTTTGCCTTTAAGGCATTTGACACATGTTCCAAAGTCAGTGAAATCAAGAGAAGGTAAAACTTCATCCTTCACGAGTCGAGATAAGCGATCCCGTGAGATGTGGCCTAAACGTTGATGTCACAACATGGATGAAGTTTCTAAGTCTCTTTTTCTTTTAGTCTTTGTTGAGTTCTCATTAATGTTATATGACAACAAAGACTTAGAGAAATCATCATCTAGTTCTAACTTATAGAGACTACCATCCAAAAGACCAGTACCAAATACTTGAGAATTAGAACTAATAGTAAGTCTGCCATTACCATGAGAAACATAAAAACCATCCATGTCTAACTTTGGTCCTGATACAAGATTCCTAGAAATTTCAGGAATATATAAGGTATCATAAAGTTTAATACATAGACCGGTTTTCATTATTAATTCTAAGGTTCCCACGGCAGCAACAGATAGTTCCTTTCCATCCCCAAGCTTAAGTGTTCTTTGGTTTCTTTCCAGCCTCCGGATTGTAAGGAATCCCTGAGTAGAATTGGTCACATGAACCATAGAACCAGAGTCAAACCACCAAGTATTAGTTGGAACATTTAAATTAAAGGACTTAATTATCATATTAAGATGATTACCTCTCTTAACCAGCCATTCCTTGAAATTAGGGCAATTCTTCTGCTTATGTCCTACCTTTCGGCAGAATTTGCAGTAGGGATTGCCTTTGGAATTGTTAGGGCTGGAAGAAGCACCTGCATTGGACTTAGGGACTTTAGAAGCATCCTTGTGAGTATTCTTCTTCCTTTTCTTTGAACCAGTAGCCATCAGGTAAGCAACATCATGTTTGTCCAGCTTCTGACGCTCTTCCTCTTGTACGCACATTTCAATCAACTCATTCATCAACCACTTCTCTTTCTGAGTGTTGTAGTTGATCTTGAAAGCCTCATAAGATGCAGGAAGAGAAGTCATGATGAAGTGGACTAAGAAACCATCACTGATCTCCATGTCTAATCCCTTAAGTTTACAGGGCCATGTCGTTCATCATCATGATGTGCTCACGAATGCCATTGACTCCGTCATATTTTGTAGACACCAGTTTCATGATCAGGGTGCTAACATGCGCCTTAGAGGTTACTTTGAATTGTTCCTCCACAGCAGCAAGGTAAGCCTTGGCATTAGCCAAATCAGGAATAGCTCCTCTGATGATTGGGCTGATAGAGTTCTTGATAAACATGAAAGCCATCCGATTAGCCTTCTCCCATTTCTCATGCAGCAGCTTAGCTTCAGCAGTGCTTTTATCAGTGAGGGCAGGAGGTGTAGGCTCTCTCAGTGCATAGTCAAACTCCGTGATTCCAAGAGTTAGCATCAGGGAATCTCTCCAAGCAGAGTAGTTCACACCAGTAAGGGTTTCAATTCCCATATTGGGAGCTGTGGATTTTATTAGATGAGAAAGAGTAATATACTTAGGCTATAGAAGAACTTAGAGTGATCTATGGGGTAACTTAGATCTAAGGCAGGCATGTATAAGGACCATTATAGTAATGAAGCTGTGATAAAGAGTCTACTATAACATCAAATTAATAGACTAGATTAGGTTCTACTTAAACAAATGGGTTTCACTTTGGTTAATAACCATTCATTTAAGTATTAGGAACAATTTAGTTAGAAAATAAAATGTGCATTAGGAATGTAACACATCACCTTTGGGCAGAAGTGAGACATTTATAAGCATTATGCACATGTTAAGTTTGCAAACATATATGTAACACATCACCTTTGGGCAGAAGTGAAACATACATGCTTTAAGGCAAAATGATGTCATGTGAATATCTAATGATATACACAAGTAAGTGACAATGCTTAATAAGACTCAAATAATAAGATGTAACACATCACCTTTGGGCAGAAGTGAAACACTTGTTACTGAGTTTAAGCTGATTTTGTATGTTAAGGTTTTGTAAAACATGATAGTTTAAGGTTTTAACAAAACAAGTTATTTTATCTCTTGGTTAAGTGTTCGTACACGAAATTTGTACTGTTTACGAAGTTAGTAATGTACTCGAAAATAGTTATGTATTCGAAAATAGTCATGTACTCGAAAATGGTTATGTACTCGAAAATAGTTATGTGTTTCGAGTACTCTTAGATTTTCGAGTACACTAAGATTTTCGAGTACAATTTGATTTTTCGAGTACACTATGATTTCGTGAACTTATAAAATTTCGAGTACTCTTAAAAATTTCGTGAACTTAAAATTTCGAGTACACTAAAATTTCGTGAACTCCAAAATTTCGAGTACACTAAGTTTAAAAGTAATTTCGAGTACTTTAAATTTCGAGTATTATAAATTTCGAATACTCAAAATTTCGAGTACATAGAATTTCGAGTACACCAAATTTCGAGTACTCTAAAAAACGTGTATGTTAATTTCGAATACGTTTAAGTCCGAAAATTTTTAGGTTTACGAAAAACGCACCAGATTCACGTTTTTACGAAAAACGAACCAGTTTTAAGGTTTTCTGGAAAAAACGACCAGTTTTCGTACTCGTTTTTCGAAACGTTTTTAGATTTTGAATCAATTTCCTGATTAGGAATCGATTAAACAACATATTTCTCTGATGCCACATGTTGGATCGATTCCTTTGTTTCAGATCTAGACATGTATACGAAAACAATAATGAAATAGAGATTAGATGAAACCTGTGAATCGAGTGAATGCGTTGTTGATTCCAGACATGATGCTTGAGACGATCTTGACCGGGTTCCCGTTTAGGGTGTACGGTTAGGATGAATTAGAAGAGAGGTGGCTCGGTTATGGAGGCTCACGAATCTCTTAGAGATGAGGAGATTCGTGTGTGATGATGTTTAGAATGAGTAACCTTTCATTAGGAGCCATTAGCCTCTATTTATACACCCAAGGGGAAACCCTAATTAGGATAATTACGTCCATCAAATAATTATCTATCTGTTAGGGGTATTTAGGTAATTGATATATTTAATTAAATAATCATAAGGGCTACATTTAATTATTTAGTCTAACAAAAAACACTAAAAATTATCCAAATGAACTATTTGTTTAGTTATAACACATCTTAAGCTAAACTAAATTGATGTTTTTTAAGAACAACCCATTTAGACCCGAAATGATTTTGCTTAAAACTCATTCTAACCCGCACCCATCTTGACCCGAACCCATTCTGACCCGTTACCCAACCCGCCCATTTTGTCGGGCATACATATAGGGTATGTTTGATAAGAAAATAGTATAATGAAATTTTGGTAATTTAAAATTTTTTTGATCTTGACCAACCCGATACATTTTATGTCCAAATTTTATATTATTGTTATTCTCTTTTATTATTGGCATGTCAATTTTAGGCATAACAGTGATTTTTAATGAAGATTGTTTATTAAGTATAATGATTAAGCATCTTCTTTTACGAGTCTCTCTCTCTTTTTTTTTCTTTTTTTTTTTAACTTCTAGCCATTATAGATGCCTATAGAAACATAGAAAATACAAAAACAAGGCCATAAAACTTTTTTACCTTAGGGGGTCAATTCAGTAGAAACCTTGAATGGTTAATTGTCTATCGATATATTTATGTAGCCAATGTGATTTAGTAAGGATATGCAAATGGGATGAATTTAAAGCAAACTCACCTATTTGCGATTCTAATATCTCTTCATACATGTTATATCTACAATTATGGTATGTGGGAGAGAAAAAGGGAAAGATATCCAGATTAGTAACGTGTGCAATACAGCAAAAAAACATGTCTTTTGGTTAAATATGTTGCTCGGTTAGGAACAGTTTGACGATGTTCTTTTGTATAGGAATATCGCAACCCACAAAAATTTATTATGTGTCTTGTTTAAAGTTTTTACATGTAGATTATCCCGGTTTAACGATACTGCTACAATTTTCTTCACTTTTTGACATAACATTTTGGATATTGTCAATGTATATGTTATAGTGTGTGAGTTTACATTAAAGAATTTTCTTACAAAAACTTTCGAACACTTAAAGCTTTTCCGCAGTTTAGCGAGTCAAATTTGTATTTGTTTTTGTTTTTGACAGACCCATCTTTTATATTCAAATTGCAGGTTTCCAATAAGATGACTTTAGAGTTTTAAACGTGGAGTAAGCTCGAGAAAGGGTTTGTCGTTCTGTATTTACTATTTTGGGCCTTTTGGCAAGACAACATGTTTAAAACCATGTTAGACTTTTTTTTTTGGTTCCCTTATTGCAGGCCTAAGCCATGTTATGTATCCAATATGGATATAGTATTTTCATTTTTATTTTTCATTCATTGTGATGACATGTGCTTTTCGAAATTAACTTGTGATTTGTTTCACGTTAGGAACCAACGCAACGCGCGGGTCCTAAATTTTGGTTTATATTAAACATTAAAATAAAATTACATAATAAAATTAAAAAAAAACATTAAAACAAAATTACATACTTTTTAAAAAAAAAATTAAACAAGTTACATATAAAACTAAAAATAAACATTATTAAGTATTTAATTTTGATTTTTTCAAACATGTTCAACCAAATCTCCTTTAAACATTATTTATGTAATAGAGTTTTTAGAGAAAAGAATGGTTATGTTAGAGAGAATGGTAGTTTAAAGAGAAGAATGATTAATTTATAGTGGATTTTAATGATTGATTTTTTTTCCCTTTCCAAATATGACTATTGACTCTTTTTTTATTCTCCATATATAATCATAAACACACACAGATGTTTATAAATAAACAATAAACTTAATAAAGATTTAATAAATAGATAAATCTTAATAAGATTTGTGTATATATACATTTACATACATACATAATATAATAATTTTTATAAAATAACATTTGGATCAAATCTATAAGGTTTATTAAATTTTCAATACGTAATATTACTTTTTATAAAACTTTTGAGGAAGCATAACATATAAGATAATAACAATACTTAATAACAAGTTTAATAAATGTTTATAAAAAGGTTCTAACATAAAATGATATAAATACAAACAAGAGTGCCGAACTGTAAAATTTGAAAGTTTGGTTGTGAGAAAGAGCTGTTTTGAAATGGAAATGGAAATGGAAATGAAAAGGACTAAAAAGGGCAGGAACCAAGAATGAAAATTTTGGATTTTCATCTTCTCTTTCCTCGATCAAGAGTTCGAACCATGGTAACCCCGGGTTTTATGCAAATCTCGTTTAAAAAGCATCAAAAAATTCCATTAATCACATGATTCTCGCTCCAATCACGATCCTAATCACAATAATATTAACAAAAATGATACACAATCAAGCGTTAATTTACAGTTAGAAACAACTCATTGAACATTGACTAAAAATCAATCAAAACCTCGATTAAATCCCAATTAAACACACATACACATTCACGATACTAATCTTAATCTATTGAGAGCAAAAGCCCTTTATGTAACCTCCTTAAACTACGAGTCGAATTTGCTTTTAGAGTCGAAAAAGTTCATGAATAAAAATACAATAATTCTTAACTATTTCAGGTACTTTTTAATTACATCCTGTTTGTTAAAATTAAAATTCGATTGTTACATGAATAGGGTTTGTTCGTGTATGATCTGATTTGGGGGAAAGCCGCAAAGAAATGTTTCATATATTTGAAACGAAAGTTCCCTCGATTGGAAGATTAGACCAAGTAGTTTCCTGTGAGCGCAATGGGGTTTAGCAAGCCGGAGCCCCGGGTTAGAATCTAGCGACTCTCGAATTTAGGTCTTTTTGTTTAAAGTTAATTTTGTTTTTTATCAACTTCTAATTCAGTCATTTCTTTTTAATTAATTATTATTATTTTATTATATTCAAATATAAATATTTGTTTTAAATTCTGGTGTAAGAAAAATAAAAAATAATATAAGCTATAAATATTTTAAATTAGTAATTTAATTTTCTTTTAAAAGCATAGTTATCGTATAAGATGATTTATATAAAAAAAAAACTTATAAAACTAAAAAAATTGAAATCCTAATCTAATCATAATTTTGCCAATAAATTATGATTTAAATATTTTTAAAGCTTTCTTCAATATATTTTAAATCAAAGAAATAGTTTTTAATTTAAGATTTATTTGTCTTAAATAAATCTATAATTATTTAAACTTTATACTATTCAATTAAGAAAGATTTAAAGAAATTATTCATTTATTTATCTATTTATTTATTTCTCTAAAACATAAACATGACTTTAGAATGTAGGAGATGGGTTCACGTTTTTATTATAAAACAATAATAAAATATACATAATAACGATACACTCGTTATTCGTAAGAAATAATTTAGTACATTACCGGTTACAAGACTAAAATAAAAGAATATAAATTACTAATTTATATACGAAACATGTTTTGATGCATGTCTTCGTTGGGTACTCCAAATAGCGAGTCTTCAATCAAGAATCTTGACGAGCCGGTCACAAATATTTCAATACGCTTATGTCTTCCACCTATTCTTCATTGACATAGAATAAACATGTTGATGATTATGGTTGAGGCACGTATTCAATACGCTTCCCTTAAAACAGATTTCGCGCCTCTTCTCAAGACGAACGCGTCTGTCTCCCAGGGTACAACAACCGAAACAGTTTGTGTACTGCCGTGATTAACCTAGCACCTGAAAAGAATATCTTAAACAAGCTTGAAGAGTTGAGAAAGTTAGAAATTCTTGTGAGATTGTATGTAGTATCATTTTTCAACCAACCAACAAGACATCAATTGTCTTGTATTTATACTACAAGATTAGGATTCCAAAAGTCTAGAATTAATACATATAATCAACACATGAAATACCAAAAGTCTTGAATTAATACATATAATCAACACATGAAATATGAAAAGTCTTGAGTAATTTGAAAAGTCTTGATTTTAATTCAAATTAAATTTGATAATATTCAAATTTCCAACAATCCCCCACATGAATAAAATCAACTCATACACTCAAGTGTTAAGACATAATTTCAGCGGTTGAGTATTGCAGGAGAAGTAGGTGTTCTCTTTGAACTTTCCTTTGTGAAGTATACTTAGTCTCCTAGCGGTTAGTAGACGCGATGTCCTTGAACTAAACCCCTTTTTACGTAGACTTTATTACACTTCACACAATACTCTTCCTGGTCTGGTTAACCCCTCATTGTCGTGTCCGTTATGGTCATGGAACACTATCCTGGTTCTGCGAGAGCTCTAGGAATTATGCCCCACAATTCCATTCGAAGCGACCCCACTTCTCTCTAACATAGGTGATTTGTCCATAAATCATTAAAAGCATTTTGGTTATCATGATTTACACAGATCATTAACCATGTATTATGCTTAACCTCACACAAGAATGTCACTGATTGTTATAGGAATGGACTAGGATGTATTTAAACACCCTTTTTACAGTTTAGGAGGATATATATCTATATATATATTAGCTTATACATCCATTGTATAACTATGCCCCCACAGTGACCACCCTAGATATATGAATTAGTTGTCCTATTGAACCTAGATCATGGGATCTCCAATCAACAAGGTTAGGTTTCCTTCAAATATCTCTTTACAAGGGCTTTAGTCACATTCCTCAACTTAATCTCTCATGTTATTGGATCCAAAATATTATCTTTGACTTCTCAAGTCAACAACAATAATTAGCAACTGAGATAAGTTGTTCTAACGTGTTCTTGACTCACAAGTCCTACTAGCCCTTTTATCAATTTATAAGACTATAACCCGTGATCTCAAATTGGATCTAGTTATGTTACCATGTCTTAAGAATGATTTGAAATTCATTTCAAGGCTAAACACGTTTCCACTTTTACCGATTGGCATTTGAGTCCAATCAACTTGATTAACTCAATCGTGTACCTCACTTGGTCACGAATTTGCAATATTTATTTGGATTACTAAAATCCTTATTACAAAATCTATCACATACTTATATTAAGTGCAAGCAACCCCCACATTTGAGTCTTATTAGATAACCATTTTCCAATCATTAAAATCGTGCTGTGAAAAGTTCTCACTCTAGAGGGTTGTTTCGTAAATGACACATTCCTCCACATTGCTTGCACTTTGATTAAGTTTGAGCAATTTATCTTTTGATGACTTTGACACCTATGATAAGATATCAAACATATATACATCATTGTGTCACTAAGTTCATCCATACATATTACTCCATGAGCTCTCCTCATATGGACCGAAACTAATTCTCATGTCATCACATATATTGAATGTTTAAAGTTAATTTAATCTCCGCGGAGCATTAAAATTAACATATATTAGTCTAGCATGCTTTAGACTAAAATATTAGCATATGAACAGAAGATGCATCATTCTGATCATTCACAGCTCCAATAGATAACCCATTATCTCTACAAACATTCATATCTTATTTTAGACAAGAATGATGAGATTTTTAAACACTTGGTTTAAGAAAAACTCATAACTATATTTAACTTCATCCATTATGTAGGATCATAAGTCATTTGCCTTTAATCTCTAAGGCTTCACCATCTAATCATAAGAACTTAAACATATGTCTTAACTCAAGTCACTTTGGTGAACACATTCATCAACATATGATGAATGATATTTGTATAAAATACTAGACTCTTGAGATATAGTCAACAATATTGATACTCAACAATATGACATCCCATGTGTCTAAAGTGATTTATACATTTATATTGTTGTTTTAATGAAACCATGTATTAGGAAACTCTCCCAAATTGAAAGATAAATCCTCCACATAGTTTCAATAACGTTTATGGTTGTAGCATAATCTACAAGACCATCACTATTGTAAGTATCTATAATAAATATGGAAAATTTATTAAGATTATTTACAATGATAACATATATTTCTTTCATATGTTATAGTAATCAAATCACACTTATGAATTTCCATATTGATGCTCTCAACATTAGACAACATCATTCGTTCTTGTGTATTTTGTTTTAATGCACTCACCATATTACGTTGATATTTGATATGAGACTTACAACATATATAAGTCAATATCATAACCCGCTCATTGTGTTCGTGCAAGTCACCACTTGTAATTTCCGTTTAAATATGTATCTTTATTAGACTAGAAAACTTAAAATTCTCCAAAATTTAAATATTATTTACCATATATCATTTTATTATTTCTAGATCAACTTGTGTATTTAAAAATAAATAAATAAACTTAAGGCATAGTTGAACATTTATAATAAAATACAACACACAATATATTTTAAACGGGTACAAGAATGATAGCTAAACATCAAATCTTAAAGTGTTATTTCTTCAACACTTTCAACGTCTACCAAAATCATCTCAAATGACATCGTCATTTGACATGTTTTGAAGTCATCCTTCAATAGAAAGTCATGTTTCATTATGACATACAACAAATTAATTTCCAATTTTCATTTGTTGTATCTCATGCTATGTATTTAGGATGCTCTTCTATGTTAGTAGACACATAATCCACATAATTTCAAACACAATGAAAGCAATGGAAACATCTATATGTCATCATCACTTTATAATAAATCACACAGAATTTATTAATATAGTTAATTATAACATATATCTCTTTCATATGTTATAGTGATTATTGTGCATAAACGATGTGTTATCTTAAGATATTGAACACAACCAACGCACCAAAACACATTTTTATTTGTAATAGTATAAAAAGACATATAGATGAGTTCTAAACAACAAGTCATTTAGTGTTACTATCTTGAACACTTTCGGTATCTGACATTTCATTTCAATGTCATTTAGATCAGAAGATGCATGAATGGTTGCACCTGTCATGAGGAACCATCCTCGATATACAATGCCATGTGTCCTTTGAGATAAACCAAAAATGGCCCCAATAACATCTCCATTCTTTTGTTGTTTCATTTTGAAACTTTAAATCAAACAGTCACAAATCGTTCAAAATAAAACGATTACACAAATCGTATCTAACTTTTATGTAACAATTAAATTATTTACATAAAACAATTTATTGTTTATATCATAACTTTTTCTAATAATCATATTAGAATTTAGTCGATTACAAAAATCGTATCTAACCTTCACTTTAGAGAATTGAAAAATGCTTACATAAAGCAATCTTATTACATAATGCGTGACTAACACGCATATGAATAAAATGTTTACTTAAACATTTTTATCCAAACGTATTTCTATCTCGTCATGAAGACTTACCGGTTAAAATTAACTTTTTTATGACAAACCAGTTTCTACTATGCTCGTTTGAAAATAAACAACAAAATTTTCAAAGTTTTTATTATTATATAACAAATCGGTTCTAACACTCTTGTTAGAAATAAACGATTACAAATATCGTTTCTAAAGCTTTTCGTTTATAAAACAAATCGATTCTAACACGCTTGTTAGAAATATACGGTTACTCAAACCGTTATAAAGTCTTTTTGTTTATAAAATAAAATGGTTTTAGCACACTTTGTTAAAAAAAATAAACGATTACCAAAATCGTTATAAATCTTATTATGTTTATACACAATAAACTGATTCTAACATACTTGTTAGAAATATAAACGATTACCAAAATCGTTATAAGGCTCATTATGTTTATACAAAATAAACTTATTCTAATACTCTTGTTAGAAAATAAACGATTACCAAAATCGTTATAAACCTTATTATGTTTATATAAAATAAACTAACTCTAACACACTTGTTAGAAAATAAACGATTACCAAAATCGTGATAAAGCATATTACTTTGCAAAGTCATCTTTTATAACACGCTGGTTATAAAACAAACAAAGTTTTGTACCAATATTCTCGTTTCTAACATGCTTGTTTGAAAATATAAAAGCATGATAACTTTTTCAAACAAATGCTTTGTAATGCGATCATTAGAATTTTTTATTATTTTAACCAATATTATAATTTCTAACGCGCTCATTAGAAATATAAGTTAAATGTTCATAATCGATAAACATTTTCAAAATCACCTTGTTTCTAACACGTCGGTTAGAAAACTTTAAATGTTCAAACCAATGTTTACCAAAAACAATAATTACATCTAACACGCTGGTTAGAAAATGTAAATGTTTTCGTAAACGATAATAATTTGCTAAAAAGTAATAACCTTCTAACAAACATTTTCGAAGAAAAAACAAGTGTTCACAAACACTTTGTATGTGTTTACAAAGCCACATTTTTCTAATACAATTATTAGAAAGAAAACGTTCAAAAATCATTTGGAAACGAACAAAAAATTGTTCCATGGTTCAATTCACAATCGAAACCCATGAATTCAAAACAATGAATCAAATCACATGTCTTGTAACACGGCATTCAGATTAAATATTGTATTCCAATTACAAAATCCGACCAACTTGTACTAAATATTTCTCAAAAATATTTACAAGATTTTATCAAAAATCTTAGTTTATATTTAACTTTCATGAACCCAAAATCCTTATTTATAAGGTTTTTCACGAAAGTCTGTTTTAAGATTGTAGGAGATGGGTTCACGTTTTTATTATAAAACAATAATAAAATATACATAATAACGATACACTCGTTATTCGTAAGAAATAATTTAGTACATTACCGGTTACAAGACTAAAATAAAAGAATATAAATTACTAATTTATATACGAAACATGTTTTGATGCATGTTTTCGTTGGGTACTCCAAATAGCGAGTCTTCAATCAAAAATCTTGACGAGCCGGTCACAAATATTTCAATACGCTTATGTCTTCCACCTATTCTTCATTGACATAGAATAAACATGTTGATGATTATGGTTGAGACACGTATTCAATACGCTTCCCTTAAAACAGATTTCGCGCCTCTTCTCAAGACGAACGCGTCTGTCTCCCAGGGTACAACAACCGAAACAGTTTGTGTACTGCCGGGATTAACCTAGCACCTGAAAAGAATATCTTAAACAAGCTTGAAGAGTTGAGAAAGTTAGAAATTCTTGTGAGATTGTATGTAGTATCATTTTTCAACCAACCAACAAGACATCAATTGTCTTGTATTTATACTACAAGATTAGGATTCCAAAAGTCTTGAATTAATACATATAATCAACACATGAAATACCAAAAGTCTTGAATTAATACATATAATCAACACATGAAATATGAAAAGTCTTGAGTAATTTGAAAAGTCTTGATTTTAATTCAAATTAAATTTGATAATATTCAAATTTCCAACATAGAACTTATGTGAAATGATTTTGATAAATTTCAAAATACTTAAATGAAAAGTTTTAATTAAATCATAAATAATTAATCTAAATAATTATGTGATTATTCTAAACTAATATAAAATACTAATAGATATTTTATTTTATTAATAACTATTTTTTTTACTCCAAAATATTGTTCTACCCTTTAAAACAGTGAAAATACTATTTATTTAACAAACTTGAAGGAATATGCATTTAGAAAAATATATAAGTATCATTAACATTACCATTCCAAAGGAGGAAGAAAAAGAACGGGCTAGAGCTGTGGTTGTTGCGTGTGTTAGGGTGTTCATAATATCCGAAACTCGAAAAAATTCGAAATCCGAATCGTATCCGAAACCCGAAAAAACCGTATCCGATTTCGGGTCGGATAATATGAATTTAGATTCAGGCAGTGGCAGAGCTTGGGCAAAGTGAGAGGGGGCGGAAATTTTTTAAACCTAAAATACATGTTAATTTTTTGAAGCGAGGGGGCGAAACCGCGATTTTTAACTAAAAAGAACATTTTGGCCGAAAAATTAACACTACGGACGAAAAAAGAGAAAGGGCGGTCCCCCCTGGTGGTCCCTATTAAGCTCCGCCCCTAGATTCGGGTCAGGTTTCGGATATGCAAAAACTAGTTTTTTCGGATCGGATATCCGAATAACCCAAAAAAACATGTTTATTCGGGTTATTCGGATGCATGAATTCGGGTTTTTCGGGTCTGATAATATATTTAGAATTTCGGGTCGGGTCGTTTTTGGATAGACCAAAAAAATTCAGACCCGAAAAACCCAAATAACTCGTTATCCGACCCGATGAATAGGGGTGTTTAAAAAATCCGAAATCCGAATCGTATCCGAAACCCGAAAAAACCGATCCGAATTAAAGATTCGAATATTCTGATCGGATATCTGTTTTCTAAATTCGGATCGAATATCCGAATTCAATCCGAATAACCCGAATAAACCATGTTTATTCGGGTTGTTCGGATTATTAGGATGAACAATAAGTTTTATTCGGGTTTTTCGGTTTATTCGGATAGATTCGGATCGGATAGAAAATTTTCGAATTCGGGTCGGGTTTCGGATAAGTTCTTAAAATTTTCAAATCCGAACAACCCGATCCGAATAACCCGAATAAGCCATTATCCGATCCGATAAACACCCCTAGCGTGTGTGAGAGCTCTGTCGGGGATAGTTGCCAAATTCCTTCTCTCGCTCCCGATTGAAAGAAACACACACAAATGTGTTTGTTGCAGTGTGTTACACCTGCAATACAAAAATGGGGGAAGGAAAGAAACATTATTTATTTTTATATTTAGGGTTCAGTGTATGTGGAATACCCTAGGTTAGTCTGTATTGCGTGTAACTCTCGTATCAACCACGTAACGAACCTGTTCGGGTCACGTTACTTACTCTTGATTAGTATTTCGTGACTGTGATATTTTAAGAACAACACAAACATTCTCGTAAATTATTTTTTGTTCGTCGAGTAAAAATTAATCCGGTGAATAGGCGAGTTTAAAAAATTAACACTATTTGTTTAACTGTTTAATCATTTTAAAGTGCCTCCTAAATTGGATTTTAATAATAAATAGGTTTACCCTCGCGCGCGTTGCGGCGGGTTATCACAGTACACTTCCGAGAGTGGGTATTATACATATCATTTGTAAAATCATAAATTACATAGCAAAATCAAATATCTCATCACGAACTTTATACAAATTTTTCATAAAAACATAAAATCATACATAGCCTCACAAATATCTTATAAAAGTAATAAAAAAATTACTCACAAAATCTTTTTCACCGGCAATTAATTGTTTGAATTAAACTAAAACCCAAATCTATAAGCAAATCTCTCAAATTTAATAAAAACTCAAATATTTAAGCAAATTTTTCAAATTTAATACTTTTTTCCTCTTTTACTACTTTTCAAAATTCAAAAATTTTCTGATGGTTTAAGTCTAAAATTTTTAAAACGTTAATACATGGATCAAACACCTAAATAATATAATATATGTAATATAAACATTGGGGCCTACTCATTATATATAAAAATATATTAAATTTACTATTTAATATAATACTAATATAATTACTATTCCTTTTTCATGCATTTTAATATATAACTAGTATATAGGACCCGAGCGTTGCCGCGGGGTCTGATATACTGACGTAAAAACAACCAACAGAACAAACGATACAAATATTATAAATTATTAAATGTAAATCGTATATATATGTAGTATATATAATACTCATGGTTTATAAAATTATTAAATCTAAATTGTTTGTGAAGTAATTACGATCAAAATGATATAAACAATACAAATATTTGATAATGTGCGGACGTGTTATAGGCATGTGAACAACGCGCAAAATTTCTATGGCCGTTTGGGTTCGAAATTTATATAAACGTTCATGAGGCCACTGCGATCAAACTAATATAATAATGACTTTTATCCGACAACCTAATGACGTGTTAAAATCATGTGAACATTAAAAATATGTGAGTAAAGTGAGAGGGGGATTTAAAAATAAGAGTTCAAAGTTCAGGGTTATAATTGAAATTTCTAATTAATTGAAATTGAAAAGTTAGGAATGGCGGCTGTTGCCATTGAGGAAATTCAAAAGCAAATGAGATGTATGCATAAAAAGTTGTACCACGTGCATAAAAATTGTACATAGAGGAATAGTAATTTCTTCTCACATCCAACGTTTGGTTTTTAATATATAGATTAATAGGTTTAATCCCTTCGCGCGTTGCAACGGGTTATAACACTACACTTCCAAGAAAGGGTATTATATATCATTTGTAAAAGCATAAATTACATATCAAAATCAAATCTTTCATCACGAATTCTATACAATTTTTTCATAGAAACATAAAATCATGCAAAATCCTCATAAATATGTTACAAAAATATTAGAAAAAAGTATTTTCAAAATCTTTCTTACCAATAATCAATCGTTTGAATTAAAACAAAAACTCAAACCTCTAAACAAATTTCTCAAATTTAATAAAACCAAAATTTCTAAGCAAATCTTTCAAATTTAATACCCTCATCTCTGTTTACTACTTTTCAAATTAAAAGAAATTCTGGTGATACAAGTCTAATTTATCAAAACGTCACTACATGAAAGAGACACCTACATTAAACCTGAATAAATATATCAATTTTAATGTGGGTTAATATGGACTACATGTTTATTTTCAAGATCCAAATGAACGACCCAGATAGGGTTTTAATGTTTTCTCTCTAAAATCGGGTTTCACATGATACAAAACCTATATGTTTGTATGATTTTGGGACCTACTATCACTATTTTACTATGCATATATTATATATATTTAATTACTATTCCTTTTTCATGGGTTTTAATACTAAATAGTAGTAGTAGTAATAATAATAATAATAATAAGAACTCAATTATCGAGTTTTTGATAATAACCGATCATCAAATGTTAATAAATAATTCGTCCGTTTCCCTTCGCAAACCCAACTAATTACGTAACAGTTCATTAGGAAAGTCTATAAGTTTTAATACCTTATCTGATCGGGCCTTAGTTGGACCTAAAATCTAATTGGGCTTCACTAGGAATATCTGGGCCTATTTCGTTTGGGCCAATTAACCACTGTATCTTTTTGAAAAAAAATTTCTTGACGGCTGTTACACATAATTTTAAAAAAAACACAAACTATCTTAATTTTTAAAAAGGGTATTTTGGTCATTGTGTTTTATGTTTATGTCAAAGTGTAATATATTCATCACTGTGTTTTATGTTTAGGACATTGCGTAATATACTCATCATTGTGTTTTACATTCAGATTTTTGTGAAATATATTTATCATTGTGTTTTACTTTCAAGTCATTGTATAATATACGTATTATTTTGTTTTACATTCAGGTCATTTTGTAATATACTCATCATGGTGTTTTACGTTCAAGTCATTGTGCAATATACTTATTATTGTATTTTATGTTCTAGTCATTCTGTAATATACTCATCAGTGTATTTTAAGTTCATATTATTGTGTTATATGTATTCACCACTGTGTTATACGTTTTAACTTAATTAATTTTTTTATGTTTTTATATATTAAATAAATTGTTATTTATTTTTTATGTTTTTTCATATTTAGAAGTAAACAGTTGTATTATTTCAGCATTTTATTTTTCAAAACTTCATATTTTAGTAACCTATATTTCAGGTTATTGTGTCATATATATTCATCATTGTATTTTATGTTTTTGACTATTTGATTATCTTATCATTGTTTTTTATGCATTAGATGAATTTGTTGTTGTTTAATCATTATGATTTACATATAAAAAGTACGTGATTGTGTTATTTCCACTATTATTCTTTTTAATGCTCATCATTTAAAAAAAATAGCAAGACTCAATGACGAACAAAAAGACACAATGTCAAACAAAAAAAAACAGAATTACGGACAAAATACACAACGACGGACAAAAAGACACAACGACGCATTATAAATATACAAGTTGAAAGAAAACGTAATTTTTTTATATAACAATATTATGCTCATTTTAAAGATAAAATAAACGCTCGTTTTTTGGTATAATTATTTAAAAAAAAAATATTGTATATAAAAGTTATGTTTGTTTTGAATAATGAGGGGAACATATTAAAAAGTCAACTAAAATATCTATGACTAAAATATCATTTCACTAACTTTTTGATACAAATTTGATTTTAATAATTAAATTATATATCTAATTTCACACGATCCTTCTTACACTTCTCATCAATTTAAGAATTTTAATAAAACCTCACCCTATATGCAAAAACTTTGAGAAAAAAACGAGTTTTTAAAGTGTTTTTTACACTATAAATAAAAATCATTTTCAACAATTTTTTACACCAAAAACTATTACTCTATTATTATTATTACTAGGTTATTGACCCGTGTATTACACGGATTTATAAATAAAAATTATGTGATTTTATAACTATGTCTTCATATTTTTGTTATACCTTTTTATATTAGAAAACTTTAAACATAAAAATTTATAAAAGAATGTTCTAAATACACACACACATAACATTAGACATTGATGCTATTCATTATTATATTATTAATTATTAATTATTAATATTAATTTAGTGTATCTATGTAAACAATGTATATTATTAATAACATTAATGATGAGTTTTTAAATTTAAAAACAATTTATTTTTGAAATAATAGGAGAATGCCATGTGGCATTTTCTTGGAATCAATTATTATATAGGTAGATTATTATTATTATTTGTTATTATTATTATTATTATTATTATTATTATTATTATTATTATAAAATTATTTGTAATAGTATTTGAGTTTTTCAACAAATTGAATTAACTTATACAAAATTGTTATATGTAAAATCAAGTAAACTCAACACTCAATACCTGACATGTATGGACAATGTATGAGACACGGATCTACAATCATGTATGAGACTAAAATTACTCATAACTATGATCAAAGAAAGGCAAAACAAACCAGGCCTCGATCTCTATGAACAAATTACCAAAAACCACTGAGAACTTTTTTTTAGATTCTTTAGGTTAAAAACATGTAGCAATATCTCAAAAGCAGAAAAACTCCAAGATAAACATGTCAAAAAAACCTCCATATACTTCAGCTTCCAGCATCTATTGCATTGTAAAAACGTGACGCAACCCAGCAATTCGTGACATAAATTTGTCAATAAGGTCTAAAATACTAAAGAAGCTATACACACACACATGTTGGATGAGATGACCAAAAATTCATCCAATTCATCAAAATTTTAGTTTCAAGCTTGTTGTATATTCGACACTGCCTTTACATTTTGAAGTATGTATTGCCGCACTTTGCTGCATTAAAAAACTTAACATGTTTTATAGAACTAACCAAAAGAAACACAACAAAAAAAAACATATAAACATACATACACGTACAAAGGCGTCTTGAATACATAACTAATTTTATGTCAAGAAATACAAAATCCACTTGTATGTTGTGCTTGATGTATGTAATGGGAGAGAATGGAAATGGATAAAACAGATGCATAACCGCCTTGTCTCAAGTTTAAACTAAAATATTAAAGTGTTTTATCTTCTCTACTTAAAATAAAATTAGTTCAAAATTAAACCACCCTCTATACACACACACACTAACAGGCAAGCCTAACAAATCTGTAAAATCAAGACTAGATTTAAAACCAACTTAATGAAAGGCAGAAAAGCGAGCAAGTTGAGTAACAGAGGCTCGACTTTAGTTCCTATACAACTCAATTTCAAAGGTCGGTGGGCTACGTGTTTATCCGTAATTGGTTTTGCCTTCTTTTTTTTGGTTTCACACAAAAATTTATATAGGTTATATCACATTCATACTGCTTGCATTTCATTTAATTAGGTTTAATTAAATGAGTTAAACACAAACAATTGTGAAATGATAGTTCGAAGAACTATCGAATCGTACATTGCACATTGATTTTGGAAACCAAGTGTAGCAAACACAAACACAAACGCAAAACAATAATTCGAGGAATTATTGAATTGTGCATTACACATTGATTATGTTTAACCAGGTGTGTAAACATTTCGTAAAAGACGAATACGAACGACCACCGATAATTCGAGGAATTATCGAAACACACAAACGTTGGTGAACAAACAATAAACAAACAAACATATGTGTCATTATGTGCTAAACATGAACTAGACGTTTAGGATAAACGTTACGAATCGAACGCGAACGAAATCGAATAACAAAAACGAATCATTTGAAAAATGGGCCCTTCGCAGTACGCGAAGAGCCTCGGCAAAGAATCTAGTCGGTACGCGAAGAGTGAGCGGGATTTTGAGTCCCGAATTCCTTCGCGGTACGCCAAGGCCATGCACGATCGACCTTGGCGGCACGCGACGAGTTCTAGAACTCAAAATATTATAAAAACAACCCCAATCTCATTACACTCGGTTTTCTTACATTTCCACTGAGTTTTTACATCCTCTCTCGACTAAAATCCTCTGTCAACAACTCCCAAACCCACTGGTAACATACTTGAAGCCATTTCTTGCAATTTGGTGTGTTCTTGGATCATTGAAGCTTCAAAAGGAAGTCTTGGAAGCCATCAACAAGCTAGAAAACCATCAACAACCATTTCCAGGACCTTACAACCTCTGTCCAACTCGAATGCTAGCTTCTAAGGTAGTTTTCATGGTTCTTTGGTAGTTAGATCATACATGCATGGGGTGAAAACCCACATGCATGAACATCCACCCACATGCAACTCCATATGCACTTGTGCACGAATTTTGATGGTGTTCTTGTGTAATTTTAATGTATCTTGATTGATTTTAGAGTATATGAATGATGGGATTGAGTTTTGATAGATTATTAGGATGATTTTGTGAAACTTGCCATAAAAGGAAACTTTTATGATGCATGTCATTGATTTGTAATGATCTAGACATGTCAGACATTTCTAGATGGTGTCAAATGTGTATTGAAGTGTTTAGAAACACATTTGGATAGTTGGATTTGTGAAAAACATGATGTTATAGAAACTTACAATTTTTAGAAACTTTTGAAAACCAAAATAGGGATTTCAATGATTTAACATTTTTTGATGATTAAAGATTATTGAAATGTGTTTAAAAAGGATTTGTAAACGTATTTGGAACTTTGATTTGTGAAAACGAGTTTTTAAACGAACACTTTCCAAATAAAGAAACTTTATTTGAGCAAAATGACATAAATGGTAATTTATGCACGAAAGATACATTACAAGTGTTAGACGTGTTTTTATAAACATACTAGAGGTATTAGTTGATGAAATGGGATTTCATAACTAAATTTTTCAAAAAACTTTTTAAATATAGAAAGTTTCCTAAAATATAAACTTCTCAAAAATGGTAACTTTCCAGAAATGGAAACTTTTACGATTTCATACGTAACTAATAATTAAGGATCGTAGGATGCATGATGTTGCCCTACTAGCGTTTAAGTTTTATATGACACATGAGCGAACTAAACACAACAAACGTGTCACCAACGATTTGTCGAGTCAACACAAGTCAACACACAAACACTCGGTTGAGCATACCGACACTTGGAGTTGTATGCGATACAACACACCACAAAACACATACTCACGACCTATGTGATTATAGGTGATCACTAGCAGGTGCTAGAACTCACAGTAGCGAGCACAAAAACCGGAAATTGCACTATCAGGTGAGTTCACGGCCCTGTTTTCTATTTTCTACCTTTGGGGGAGAAAATGTTGCATGACAAACTGTTTTTGAAACAACAACATATTTGGATACATATGGACATACTTTATCACTATATGTATATGTGTGGCACACATCACAACTCAAAGTCCTCGCAAACACACCTCGGACCGTTAGTAGCGTGGGGCGCCTAGCGTGGTAATCTTGGATAGTAATATTTGGGTCTAACAAAACCATCTGTTGCGTGCCTGGGAGGCAACCCCATTGAGAGTCGGAACAGAGCAAAATTGACCGAACACATTTTCCATTGTCTTGTGTGATGGACATGGCGGGAGGCATACGGTCAGCTTCGGTTTCGAACCCACATATGATATAACTGTATTGACTAGCTATCAATCGGTATTGAATTGTAATGATATGTAGTCCTACAAACACTTACTTTAAACATTTATTGTTCACTGCTGATTCAAAACCTGTGCTCTCACCAACCTTTGTGTTGACATTTTACTCGCGTGTTTTCTCAAGTAACTAAGGCACATACACAGGGACTAGGATGCTAGGATGGAGTCTCATGCATCTGCTTATTGCTTTAGGCTTTTGAAAACATTTATCATTTTGATTTGTCATGTAATTCTAAACAACTTAAATCGCTTCCGCAACTTATGATTTCGAAATGTTTTGATAACTTATACTTAAACTGCGATCTTGCGCAGGTTGTGACCGGTCGCGTCGCACTCCCGGACGGCCGGAAAGGCCGGGGTGCGACATATACATTGATTCCAGAAATATCAATATGTGGGAGGTAGACGAGTTGGTTTTAAGTTCTTATTTAAGGCTATGGGATCTAGGATGCCATGGGTTTGACTCGTCCTGGTTTTCCCTTATTTTTTTTTGTGTTTTCCTCATATTCTCTATAGCTTTCGTAGGTTGAAATTGAATATCTCCACAAGATCGACACCAACTAAATAACATTTCACCTTCATATATTGTTCTTATATATGTTTCAATTTCTAAAAGCAAGTCATTATAACCTAATACATTTGTTTTTTGTACCTAAGACACAATTTGTGTAATTAATTTCATAAACGTGTCACATTATGTGCTTTCGCCTATAGGGCATAAAAATGTGTTATATTTATGTTTCACTCTTCATAGCCAGCATGTCATAATTTGATATGTTTCTTTTAATCATACCACAACACTGCAATTTTAAATGTACTACCCCACCGCAGCACGTGTATTACTTTAATTTCTAGTATATATATCAAATACTAATGTCGGTGCCTCTCACAAATTTATTGTTCATTTACGTGCAACCATACATGTTGCATGTACAACTATAAATTCTCTCCCATCATGAAATTTCCTTACACGAATTTAATGTTCATTTTCGTGCAACCATATATGCCAAATGTACGGCCATAAAGTCTCTCCCACCATGAAATCACCAACGTATACCCGACATCAATGAGATGGAAACCCCCATTAATTGCATCGTCTAAGTGAAGCCCTAATCTTTATCTCCGATCATGACTTGCATTTTGCCTGCTCCGGTCGTTGACGTTGGTTCTTCTGTCGATAAAGCGCCTTCCATTATCTTTTAATTTTGATTTCGAGTGTTTTTATAGGTTTGTTGACTTACTTTAGTTCCTAGGGTTTGTAGAAATTGGTTGAGTTGATATTATACAAGTACATAGAACACCTAAAATTCAACTAATTACTATTATATATGGTTCTTACACGCATCTAGGATTTATTTTGTTTGGTATTTATTATGATTTTATAAAATATGGAATTAAGGGAGAAATCTATACGTTGTGGTTACTTTGAAAAATATATATGTAATTATTGTGTAATCTATTTTGTTACTATTATAAGCAGTTAGCTTGATAGAATATTTTGATTGTTATCTTCTTTTGTGATTAAAGGGTTTTAGTTTTGTTACAAATCTTAGTAATGTTATTCACATTAAAATCATAAAATTTGTATATGTCGAGCTTTGGCTGTTCCCATGTTTGTTTAGTTTATGGTTCTATAATTTTATATTTCTTTAATAGTTAACTATTTAAAATGTGTCCAACTTGTTTTTTATGTTCTGGGAACATGTGTTCTAATCACATCATCAATTGGGAATCTTAAGTTTTTCACCGGTTAAAAGGTAAGGGTTGAGAGATCATTTGGAGGGGCAATATTGTCTAATAATGTATCGATTTACAAATAAGCGTTGGACTATAATTACTCTAATTAAAGGCTTCTTTTTTGTCAGTTTAGTCATTATTATTAATATTTTCACTATCAACACAATTTTGCAGTTTTGTTTGAAGTCCATTGTTTGATTGCATGTTTCTTAAAGACACTTTGGTAGAAAGATGATGGTAAAATATCTTTAGTTTTAGATCTTAATCATAGCACAACGAGTGGCACTATGAAAGGGTCGGTATGCTTACATATAGGGCATACGAAAGGGTCGAGCCTACAACCCGCCCAGACGCCATCCCACCACATACTAAACCACATATGACATTGTTGTTAATGATAATTAAGCATTTTACCTACCATTCACTTCCATTCCCATCATAGTTCTAAACATGCACATAAAACATTTGCTAAACTCTTGGGTAACAACCTTAATCTCATTAATAACACATGTCATATCCAATTCGGTATGCTTATATATAAGGCATACGAAATGGTCGAGCCTACAACCCCCCAGACGCCATCCCACCACATACTAAACCACATATGACATTGTTAGTAATGATAATTAAGCGTTTTACCCACACCATTGACACATTAGTTCTTCAGTTCTTAGTTCCTGTAGATCCACAAAATGGAAATTCCTATTGATTCCTTAAGTTCATCACACAATCATGATCAACCATAACATTTGTAGAAACATTTAAATAAATTCTTAGTTAAATAAACAAATAAACATTTGATGAAAATATAAGACCTAAAGATTGGGCCTTGGTCAACTCGAGTAAACCAGTCTAGCAATCAGGGTTCTTAGTAGTAAAGGAGATCTGTAAATCTCATCAAACATGCGACCTATAATCAATCAGTCTAGCTAGGACATCTTTTGATATACATGCTTTTATAGTTCTTTAGACCGTCCATAGTTCGTATAGTTCTTTAGTTCTTTGTCACATGTTATATTTGAGTATTTCCCAGATGTTCCTCAAAACTGGTTAGGGAATGCTGTAAATATCATCAAACATGCGTCTCATATTCGATCAGTCTAGCTAGGACATCTTTCAAACCTGAGATTGGCACATGCTATCTTTGATATTTCCCTGTCAGACCCTTGAAAATAGTTCTTTGTACATAGTTCTTCGAATTAGATCGTTAGTTCTTTGACAACACACCACCGAAAATAGTTCTTTGAGTAGACCGTTAGTTCTTTGAAAATAGATATTTGAAAATAGTTCTTTGGTTTGAAATAGTTATCTACTCATAATGAATAAATAACTTACTTTGAAATCCTGTATATAGTATACCTAGACATAATCTGGGATAACAATTTTACGTATAAAACATATGTTAAGTAAAAGCATTTACGTAAAACATATTTATGTAAAAAGATTTACGCATGCTTCTCAGCCCCGCGTTTGTAAAACAAAAATGTTTAGAAAAGGGGCAATGAACTCACATGTGTTACTCTGTATTGAATTATCACAAAATGCGCGCTCGTTGTTTGTGGACTATGTTTCTTCAGTACCTCGAATCTGATGGATTCAAGCCCTGAGATGTTGTACTTCTAAGATCTACGAGTTGTGGTGGTCGTTTTGACACCAAAAACACAAGATTTCGTGGAGAAATGAGAGAGTTATGGTGTGAGATCCTAGAGAGGGAAAGTAGAGAGAGAGATGGACGAAAATGGGGAAAAATTTGGTTGGTGGTGGTGGTGGTTGTGGCATTGAATGCCACATTAAATGGGTTCAATTTACCCGATTAAGTTCAGGTTCGCTCGGTTACGCTCGGTTTCGCATAAAACGTCGGTTTTCGTTCATTTTCGTAACGAAACGTTAAGGTTTTAAAACAAGAGTTTATAAATTTATTTTAGGTGGTAATTCCTACTAAATTAACTAATTATCTTCCGTTTATTTTAAATTTCTGAAAATATTTAATTCACTGTTTAAAATCGAATCGTATAGCCGTCGCTGTTATTCGTTCGAATCATCACCCGTACGAACACGACGATAACTAACTTTTCAATATGGTTTTCTAATTATTTGATATCATTCAGAACGTTAAACTTTCAGATGTATTCATACAGATCGTCACCTATACGAATAATCCGTCAATTTAGCATTCTCGTAACGACATCCGTTGTTGTTTTGTTCTGTAAAGCCTCACATACGTTTATACATAATAGAATCATAACTAACCATCACATGATGGTTCTGTATTGCCAGATAATTATCTGACTGATGAACCATAGTTCTGAGCTTTGTTTTTCTGAAATGATTCTGAGTTTGTTCTTTGATAACATGAAATGATAATGATACATGATATGAATCTGACATGCAATGAAATACGTATAGGTTGTACCTGATTACTGTTCATGTTACTGTTGAGATCACTGTTTCGGTAATGTTTCCGGCACTAATGTTACACAATCCATAGTCATATATAGTCATATCACAGCCATCTTGTAGTCATACAGTTTTTGGCATTCACTAATTTTGGCATTTAAAAGTATTTAGTTTTCCAAAAGGTTTTGGCATTTAAATGGTTTAATCATAAAACGTTGTCATTCAGTTATCAACCCTTAAAACTAGTTAAATAGGTTTAAAACAACACATTCTTAAGTTATGGTAGTTTCAAGTTGAACTATCTTGGATTCAAATATAGTTGTAATCATTCAGTTATCAACCCTTAAAACAGTTAAATGGGGCAATGAACTCACCTGTGATGTGTTGTATGATTAACTTGATTCAAGAGTGTACATACTCGTTGTTTGTAGTTTTATTGTGTTCAAAATATGTGTTTCATTGGTTTGTGTTTAACATTGTTAGTATTGGTATGTGTTCAAGGTTGTGTTTAGAGTTTGATGGTCAAGTTGGTGATCTATCCTAGCTTGTGTGAGTTACTAGTATTTCCTATATGATTAGAGCTACCTCTAAGTTATTAGACTATGTTAGGGCTAAGTGTGATTAGTTTTCATAACATGTTTAGGACTTTACACCACACCAACTTGCCAAGATGATCTTACCCTGGATTGATAATGCATGCATATCTTGCATGCATTCTTTTCCCAAAGGTTCACCCACTTTGGCTTTGGTTTAGAGGTCCATCCTTACTAAGCCATTGTTGTTGTGTTATTCTTTATGTAATCAAGTTAATACCCAATTATTCAAAGTTCACAAGTCTTAAACACTTAGAGTTCCAAAAGCCCTCGCTAGGGTCCCTTGAAACCCCTAATGTTCATTATTTTCCTTGTTGTGTTTCCCCTAATCACCATAAGCCTTAACTAGTTTGGAATAATTGAACCAGTGAGGGGTGTTGATGATCAAAATTTTGGGATGTCTAAGCATGGTGTCGATACTAGTAGTACCGACACAGCTCCTTAAACTCAACTTGCACCCTCCTCCGCCATCATCGGTTTCTTTGGTTCATTTGCTATCTAAACTTGGCCATCATTAACTCTTGTTGGGTTAAGATTTCTTGGATGGCACATGGGAGGATAATATAAAAGGTATGGAAGTGATTAAGGGGAGAGTCGATACTAAGAGTATCGGCATTCCTCCTGTCCAACAATCGGCCACCGCCATTTGCTCACCTAGCTTGATAGACTTTGAAATGGTATTAGGTGACCTTATTCCCAATAATATCTATCAAACTCTCTTCCATTCTCCATGGACTACACTGAAATAATAGTATTGACAATTTCTCAAGGGGGTATTGATACTATAGTATCGATGCTAGCCTTTAAACATAAAACGGGAAGGCTGTCAAACTTGTTAGTATATATCGACAGCAACCTTGAGTTAACACCAAGGCCACCAAACTTGTTAATATCGATGGTTTTTAGGTTCCAGCCCCTTGGAGGGCATCGAACTTCATAATCTCGATGAGTCTATGGCATTAGATGGCTGTCAAATTTGTTAATATCGATGGGAAGTTGGGTGGAAATTTAGCTCCATCGATACTAATTCATCCAGTTTCTTCTTGCATCGATACTAATTCTCCCAATTTCCAGCACCTATCTCAGCCTTCCTAGGCTTAAGACAAGATTATTCCAAGGTTCCTAAAGTAGAATGAATGTTGGTTCTTTGGTTTAAATGAGTTTGAATCTGTTCTAAGTTGATTATGGTCAGGTGGGATGAAAACCCTAAAATCCGAATCTTTTTGCTTGATTCTTCTTCGTTTGAGATGATGTAAGAACGAATCCTTTGTACTTATTGAATGTAGATGAGGAGAGGATTGTTTAGACACCAAAATCACTTGATTGGTTAAGAAATGGTGAGAATGGGTGTTTGTGTCTTAGAGAGATATGGATCCAAGAACCTAATATACTTGAAAAAGTAGGTTAGAAACATGTGTATTACATAAGTATAATAAAAGGAAAATTAAATAACACAAGGATAAGGACTGTTATGATTCAACTTTTTTATGGATTTGGTGGTTTCCCTAGTTACTTACTCAAGACATACTAAGATCATCTCATCCAAGATACCTTGCTTTGATATTTTTCTTACTACTCGGATCTTTTTAGTGTAATATGTACAATAAAGCCTCTATATTGATAGGATCATTAAAAATTATTAAGTTAAAATAGTATTAATTGGTTTGTTTAACTTCGGGTTCATTCGGTTTGCTTGGTTCTCGTTTTCGTTACAGTTACGAAATATAAAACGCGTATTTTTCGTAAGTTCAATAAATAGTTTTCTAAAACCATTTTAAGGTTGTAACTCCTAATAAATGTTTTCTATGTATTTTTCTTATTTTATTATTACAAAATCGTTTATCAATTCCATTTCGTCAGATCGTATCGCCATTGCACGTATTCGTTTGAATCGTCACCCGAACGAACACGACAACAGCTTTACTTTCTGATTTTTGTTTTCTACTTTTCAGTCATCGTTCAGAACGTTAAACCCCCAGATATGTTTGTGTGAATCATCACTCACGCGAACACACTGTCAGTTTATTATTCCGAAATGATACTGAATTTTTGTTTTGCATTGAATTTCCTCTCTGACGGACTCATCTAAACACACCTAATTGCACATAATCACACTAGTTTCATCTTGTTTACTCATAGAATTATCGGCCATCTGATTTCTGTTATTTGTGAAGATCAGATCGCAACCGATATGTTTTCGTTACTTGTTCTCACAATGTCGTTTCCCATGAATTGTTGCATTATTGTATTTAAACTTTAATTCAAACACATACAACTGTTTATTGTTATCGTAGTCCTATTGTCACACAACTGTTATTCACATTGTATTTACACATAGTAAAAAGTGAAAGTACACATACCGGATTCGCCGGACGATCTGGTACTGGTTGTCACATTTACTCTTTAACTGCTTTTGTTAAACTCTTGGGGTGAGAATACTATGCATTGTTTTTAGATGTATGACTGGTATGTTGTAAAACCATTTTGAGTGTAACTATTATCGCAAACAAGTCCTCAGTACCCTTACCGTTAATTGTGTAACAAATGAATCGTTATTACGTAGTACTACGGGTTTGACTAGCCCCACTCGACAACAACTGTGACCAGAGGTTACGACGAGTGTAATATCCATGTTGATGCTGGGTTCAGCGATGACCCGGGGAGGCAAAGGAACAGTCGAGTTTTGGTAGGATGAACTGACACACTCAGGATCGTAGATCCAACAAAACTCAACATACCCAGTATATGTCTGTCTTACTGTTTTCAATTACTTAAACCTGTGAACTCACCAACTTTATGTTGACACATTTTCGCATGTATTATCAGGTATTTGATGATCACAAGCTAGGATGCGCATGGAAATGCACAAGAGAGTCTGCATGTATTTATACTCTAGTCCTAGGCTTACATTTTATTTGTTTGGTTTTGATATAACAAAAACTTGTAGTGTCTAACACAATTTACATTTCCGCTGCAACACTTTTAATTTCCGCTGCATAACTATTAAATGATTTCCACTGCTTAATCTATGAATCTTGGATTTATTTACAAAACTGTGTGTTTGTATAACTCATATAGAGTCGTTCTATATGACCGAGAACTGTGATCCTGACCACATCACACCCAGCGGTCTGACACCGCACGTGAGAATTTGGGTGTGTGACATTCTTAGTTTACATTTTAATTTTTTTTTTTCTAAATTGAACATGTAATAAACATTTTACACGACCCGTTTCATCTGACGATTAGTATGGTGGTTTTGGAGGTGAGAAGTATGGGAAGTGATATGGATCCAGGAACATAATATATTTAAAAAAAGTAGGTTAAAACATGTGTATTACATAAGTATAATAAAAGAAAAATCAAACAACACAAAGGATAAGGACTGTTATGATTCAACCTTTTTAAGGATTTGGTGGTTTTCCTGATTACTTACTAAAGACATACTAAGATAATCTTATCCAAGATACCTTGCTTTGATATTTTTCTTACTACTCAGATCTTTTTAGTGTAATATGTACAGTAAAGCCTCTATATTGATTGGATCATGAAAAATTATTAAGTTAAAATAGTATTAATTGGTTGATAAACTAATAATATTTCAGCATTCTTCCTGCAAAATTTATTTTGAAAAAATATCATTGAGTTGCAAGCTTATCATATTTTGTGAGTTAATGTTAACCTTCAATTTACTTGTGCATAACCTTAGAATACATCAATAGGGATGGCAAAAAAACCCGCACCTTACAGGTTTACCCGAAACCCACAATATATGGGACGATACCTGAACCAATGGGTATTGGGTCGGGTATGAGATTAATTTTAAAAATTTTCATGGGTATGGGACGAGCATGGTATTTTTTCATATATCCACTTACCCCAACCTGATTCGATTATATATACCCGTTTACCTGCACCTGTTACCTACCCTGTGTACCTGATTATAAATACCTATTTACCCAATAAGTATACCTGATTTTCTTTTTTAGATGTTTATTTTTGTTTTTAGTACATAACTGATTTCTAATTTTCACTTTCTTAATTTATTTATTTGTTGGTGTATTCTTTTGATTTTTAATTATAAGAAAAAAGGTTTGAATGAATAAGTGTGAAAAGCAAGCTCATTTTCAGTTACCCAACACATACCCAACGGGTTTTAAGCCAGTTATTCTCAACGGGTATATTTAACTAACTAAAGCCCTCGGGTATGCCCGACACCTTACGGTTAAATAACAATAGGGTTTTGGGTCGGTATGGACAATATTTTATAAACGGGTATGGGGCTGGGATTACTCAAACATGTCTCAACCCGACCCATTGTCGTCCCTATACATCAAGAATACAACATTTAATCATTTAAATGCAATAAGAAAATTAGAGATAGAGCTTGAATTCGGTATGAGTTTCAAGTAAAAGAAAACCATAATAGAATTATATTATTTAAGTTTTTGTAAGATTCCAATAATTTGTTTATAAGTTGAGGAATTGTTAAATTTATGATACTAATGGAGATGGATTATTTCTCCTATATATATTTTCTTATTCATTAATCTGAATTTGATATTATGAACAGATAAGGAGTGGAGAATGTTGGATTAATTGTCACACCCCACCTCTCGTCACCTGTGATGATGTCACTTGCTGCTCTGATGTGATTGCGGAAGCATAGTGGTGATGTCTCAGAGATGAGGTGTGACTTACTTGAACCGATATCTCAGCACACAGATTCACTTAAAATAAATATATTACAAGGGTTTCGTTGTTACATCAACTTAACAGCTAAATTTATTACATGATCTGATACATTTAAGTTCAACTGAGTGAAGTGCATCCTCACCGTGTCGTCACCGTTGTCCTGCAAAAATGTTGAGTTTAAAACGTCAGCACAAAGCTGGTGAGTTCGACAGTTCAGTTAAAACAATATGATATGATATGTATGTTCTCAAATAGTTCAGTTCCGGATAACCATGGGACCCGTATCTAGTTCCTTTCGGACACTTGTACGTTTCACGAAGATACTACCCGTCGGTAAATATCTTAATGCCTCATTATCTTAATGTCTATCACTAACATTAAGAAAGTGTTTTGGAAACAGGTACCAAACATTCACACCAGGGGAGATGCAATCCTCCCAGCAAATGGGTTGTCAGCCAACAGTACTATCAATGATTCTTGTTCGGCCCCACATGGGTTCACTAGATACAGTTCAAGAGATGAGGATTTTTGATATTATGATAGAGATACTAACGGCAAAATCCCATGAAATCACACAAAAGTCACATGAAATCACACAGATAACAGTGATGCATATCATATGTTCAGAAAAGGATTTACAGAATTACCCTGATGTTTATAAAGCATTAAAAAGAAAAGGGGTTGTACGAAACTCACCTGATGATTCAGTGGTAGCAGAATATCACACAAACTGGTAGTAATACGATGATTCTGCATTTAGTTTTATTTAATGAGTTATTAATGTTTTAACTTACTGATTAAATCTCCTTGAACGTCCAATGTCAAAGACATTGCCTTAATAGTCATCAAACCAATATAAGATTTAATTGTTTGTTTTAATGTCATATCATACAATGTATGATTATGTAGGAACCTATACTGATTCAGATTCCTAATATGAAGTTGATGACATGTTTGATTAATCAGAATAATCTCGAATTAACCAAATATTTAATGTTGTTGATTATAATGCTAAAACAGTTCCTCGATAGCTTAATGGCTTAGGAATGATTAATCCTTGTTTTTGATTACCCAAATATCATGAAATATCACAATGTAGTATTAGAATAGGTTTAATAACCATGTTTAACATACTAATCTGACTGTTATCTTAAACATCAGATACTCGTTCCAGTGAGTATGTTAATGATTGTGATTAGTTTAAAATACTTGGATTTAACCTTTCATGTCAAAGATTAATCAAACTAATCACATACGTTGTCACAATCAAATGGTTTAAACCATTATAACCATTGTTATGATTTCATGCAAACCGGGCATTACAACGGCTCAAAACAAGGATTTACCCGTTAACAGTTCAAGTTTATCATTTATAATCAATCCTAGCCATCAACTAGGCAATAATCAACAACCCTAACTATACCATTACGTTCAAAATCAAGATTTAATCAATCATAATCAAACTAGAAGGTTAGAATGAACCATTACCTAATCTGGCGGAGTTCTGCGGGTAAAAAGATGATCTGGACTCGTGTAAACGTTCCCGGATGCGATCTAAACGTTCCAGAGGCTTTAAAACAGAGATTTGATGTGTTGGATGATGAAAATTTCGAAGGTGGTGCTGGTGGCGTCGGATAGAAGATAGAAATTGTGGATTGAGATGAAAATCTTGACTTTTTAACCACTTTCCCGATTTTTCTGTCCCAGGCGCATCGCCCCACCCCAAGTCGTCAACCGGGGCGTACCGCGCGAACCAAAAGGGAACCAGATACTTTCTTCGTGACCCGCGCGCATCGCCTAGGTCCATTGCGTGGCCTGGGGCGTACCGCCCCAGTGGTTTTTCACCCATTTTTCGACAGAAACTTCGTTTTGCGAATCCGGGCAATCCGTAAGTCCGTTTCGCGCGCGGTTATCGCCCACGTTCATCATTTTTCGCCTACTATCCTCCCATATTAATTTTGGTTATCCACTCAGTGTGGATTTTAAACACGACCAAATGTGCTCATTTCTTTGATGACGTAATTCTTCGTACGCAATTATCACAGTCTCCTCCTGTTAGAAAAATTTCGTCCCGAAATTTGGTAAGGACTTACTGGATATCAATTGATCATGCAAATAGGTGTGGGTATTTTTCTTTCATCTGATCTTCTCGTTCCACGTATACTACGGTCCACGTTGTGAATTCCATCGAATTTTGACAATAGGTATGCGACTGCATTTCAGTACCTTCATCTCTCGATCCATCACTTCCACTGGTTCTTCCCTGAAGTGATGTTTCTCTTCAATTTGTATCTCCTTAAGAGGTACAATCAAATATTCATCAGCTAGGCACTTCTTCAGATTTGATACATGGAAAACATCATGAATGTTACTGAGTTCCGGAGGTAATTCAAGTCTGTATGCTACTGATCCGATTCGTTCCAGAATTTTGAATGGTCCTACAAATCTTGGTGAAAGTTTACCTCTTTTCCCAAATCTGAAGATGCCCTTCCATGGTGAAACTTTCAACATTACTAGATCATTCACTTGAAATTCCAATGGTCTACAACGATTATCAGCATAACTCTTTTGTCGATCGCGTGCGGCTTTAATTCGTTCTTGAATCAGTGCGATCTTATCAGTTGTTTCTTGAATAAGCTCTAGGCCTATGATTCGATTTTCACCTACCTCTGACCAACAGATAGGTGATCTACATTTGCGCCCGTATAGTGCTTCAAACGGAGCGCATTTGATACTGGTATGATAGCTGCTGTTATATGAAAATTCAACAAGTGGAAGATGAAGATCCCAGCTACCCCCAAAATCAATCACACAGCTTCTGAGCATATCTTCCAAAGTTTGATTGGTTCGTTCGGTTTGCCCATCTGTTTGTGGATGATAAGCTGTGCTCATATTCATTTGAGTGCCCAGCGCATTCTGAAGAGTTTGCCAAAATCGTGACGTAAATCGACTATCTCTATCAGAAATAATAGAGATTGGTACTCCATGTCGAGATACAATCTCATTAACATAGAGTTTACCAAGTCGATCCATGGAGTAATCTTCTTGGATGGGAATGAAATGCGCAGATTTAGTAAGGCGATCAACGATAACCCATATAGAGTCATGATTTCGTGATGTTTTGGGTAATTTAGTGATAAAATCCATAGAGATCTGATCTCATTTCCACATGGGAATCTCCGGTTGTTGCAATAACCCAGAAGGTCGTTGATGTTCAGCCTTAACTTTTAAGCACGTTAAGCATCGACCCACGTATTCTGCTATATGTTTCTTCATTCCAGGCCACAAGTAAAAATCTTTAAGATCTTTATACATCTTATCAGCACCCGGATGAATAGAATACCTGGATTTGTGCGCCTCATCCAAGATGATTGTTCTTGAGTTACCGAATAAAGGAACCCAAATTCGGCTTTTGAAATACATCACTCCATCCGTTTTGATATCGAGTTTCTTGTCTAATCCCCTCAGTCCCTCAGCAGTATAGTTCGTTGTTTGTAAAGCTTGTTGCTGAGCTTCTTTAATCTGAGGAATTAGGCTGGTTTGAATGGTCATCCCTAACGCTTTCACACGTAAAGGTTTGACTCGTTCCTTGCGACTCAAGGCATCGGCTACGACATTCGCTTTGCCTGGGTGATAACGGATTTCACAATCATAGTCGTTCAACAGTTCTACCCACCGCCTTTGTCGCATGTTCAGCATTTTCTGATCTAGAATGTGTTGAAGACTTTTGTGGTCAGTGTATATAATACACTTGGTTCCATATAGATAATGTCTCCAAATCTTGAGTGCAAACACCACTGCACCAAGTTCTAGATCATGAGTGGTATAATTCTTTTCGTGTACTTTCAATTGTCTAGAAGCATACGCAATTACCTTGTCATTCTGCATCAATACACACCCAAGACCTTGACGGGAAGCATCACAATATACTGTGAAATTATCAGTACCTTCCAGTAATGCCAAGATAGGTGCGTTGCAGAGTTTGTGTTTCAACAGTTGGAATGCCTCCTCCTGTTGAGAACCCCATATAAACGGTTGATTTTTCTGTGTCAATGTGGTCAGTGGCAAGGCTATCTTTGAAAAGTTCTTGATGAATCGACGATAATAACCTGCCAACCCTAAAAATTGACGTATCTCTGTTGGGGTTCGTGGTGTCTCCCATTGTTCTACAGCCTTAATCTTACTGGGGTCCACTTGAATACCGTTCTCGTTCACTACATGACCAAGAAATTGAACTTCTCGTAACCAGAATTCACACTTGGAGAACTTGGCATATAATTTTTCACGTGCCAAAAGTTCTAAGATCAGTTTCAAGTGTTGAGCATGTTCATGTTGGCTTCGAGAATAAATGAGAATGTCATCAATAAATACAATCACAAACTTATCCAAGTAAGGCCTACATACCCGATTCATCAGGTCCATGAAAACTGCAGGAGCGTTCGTTAATCTAAACGGCATTACTAGAAATTCATAATGCCCGTATCGAGTTCTGAATGCAGTTTTTGGAACATCATCTTCATGCACTATTAATTGATGATATCCGGATCTTAAATCAATTTTTGAAAAATAGGTAGCGCCTTGAAGTTGATCAAACAGATCATCTATACGTGGTAATGGATAACGGTTTTTGATTGTCAATTTATTGAGCTCCCTGTAGTCAATACACATCCTGAATGAACCATCCTTCCTTTTCACAAAAAGAACTGGTGCTCCCCAAGGTGAGAAACTAGGTCTAATAAAACCCTTGTCTAAGAGTTCCTGTAGTTGACCTGAAAGTTCTTGCATTTCTGATGGCGGAAGCCGATACGGGGCTTTAGCAACAGGTGTTGCGCCTGGAATCAAGTCAATATGAAATTCAACCTGTCTCACTGGGGGTAATCCTGATATATCTTCAGGAAAAACTTCAGGAAAATCCTTGACTACTGGAATATCTGTGATATGTTTGGGTAAAGAATTGTGCTCAGTCACATGTGCCAGGAAAGCATAACAGCCTTTCCTTAAGAATTTATTAGCTCGCATACAAGATATAATACCAAGTTTTCTACCGGCTCGCTCTCCCTGAACTACCAGTGTATTACCCTCAGGTAATGGAATACGGATCACCTTAGTTTGACATACTACTTCCGCTTGGTTATCAGAAAGCCAGTCCATGCCGGCAACAACATCAAAGCTCCCAAGCTCAATAGGAAGTAAATCAATATTGAAAAGATGATCATTCAGATTCAAGGAACATCCCTGAATAACGTTGTTAGTTTTGATTAACTTGCCATTAGCAAGTTCAATGACATAGGGAGTTTCTAGATCTACCAGAGGCAACGAAAGTAATGATGCAAATTCAGGAGAGATAAAGCTCTTATCTGCTCCCGTATCAAAAAGAACTGATGCGTAAAGATTATTGAGTAAAAACGTACCAGTGACAATGTTTGCATCATTCCTCGCCTCGGTTGCACCAATCTGGAAAGCTCTTCCCCTAGCTTCATTTCCCGGATTGGTGTTATTATTGTTTGGACAATTTCTAATCAAGTGATCAGGACTCCCGCGTTTGTAGCATGACCGATTTGTTTGAGTGGTTTGTCGGGGTGCTTGATTCAGTTGGCGAGCAGGCAAGCTACAATACTTGGTGTAGTGTCCAACTCTATTACAGTTGGCACAAGTAGGACATGGCCCAGTATGATGAAATGAACAACGAGTACATTTAGGCGCATGTCCAGTGTAACCTTTCCTCTCATAAACCACTGCACCATAATTTCTCCCGACTGGGTTGCTAGTTTCAGCCGGAACCTTGGCCTTGGTTTTTCCGAACCATTTTCATTTGGTACCTTTAGAAACGTTTGAGGTACCGGCATCGCTACGGCTCACCGCCGTCTGAGTTTTTGTAGTCAAAGTACCACTCCTTACCGCCTCATCGGTAAGCTTAGTGGTCAAAAGAATTGCACGTTTAAGATTCGTTGGCTTCGCTGCAGTTACCATTCCCCGAATCTGGGGAACCAATCCTTTGATGTACTTCTCAATCAGAGATGCTTCCGTGGGAAACATATTGGGATGTAGACAAGTGAGTTCATGAAAACTATTGGTATACACTAAACAATCAGCTCCAATCATCGAGTGATTCCAGAATTCCTCCTGGAGCTTCTGAATTTCAGTGATGGGGCAATACTCTGACATAATCAGAGTCTTAAAATCATTCCAACCCATGGAATCAACAGTAGCTGAGCCTAATGTTTTAGCCTGGGTATTCCACCAGGTTAGCGCTGACTCTTTCAGAGAACAAGCAGCATAAGACACCTTATGCTCCGCCAAACACTGGCTGATCTTGAGTTTGGTTTCCATTTCATCAATCCACCTTTATAATCCCGCCGTTCTTTCCTTGCCCGTGAAAGTAGGAGGATTACAAGAAGCAAAGTACTTGTAAGTACATCCCTGCTGAGGTGGATCAGGAGCAGTTGTTTTTGCTGTTGTTGCACCAATGGTGGTATGAGTTTCTACGTGACCACCAGTAGCATTATGTTCAGTATGATCGTGGTCACCACCAGAACCCGAAGTGATATGAGGTTGATGTTGTATCAAAACACCACAAGCAGATAGTTGTTCTCGCGTAATTCGTGCTATCATTGCTTCGTTCGATTCAGATCCACTTGCATCTACAGGTGGAGCAGTGTTCGCTCCAGGGTTCACTGGTGGAGTAGTATTTGTTTCCAGATTAACCTGTGGATCTGGATTTGATTCAACATGTACTGATGGACCTTGATTCGGCCCTGAGTTAGTAGCGTTCTTGTTAGCCTTCCTAGCTGGTTGACCTCTTTTTGGAGCCATAGTTCTGCTCACATGCAGACAAACTTAGGTCAGTTCAAGAACATTACAGGTATAACCCATTTGATCACATAAATTCAATTATATTTAGTTACACTGAAATTTATATTGAAGTGTGATTATAGAAAGCAAAGTATAACTACACTGATATAGTTCTGATATGTTTTCGGTACACAGAAATCACCCAAATGTTTGTAGTTATACTCAGTCCTGACAATTCAAAAACATGTCAAAATATTACACAGGACTTTGAAATGTTGCCACACAGGACTTTGATATGATGCCACAAGGGACTTTGATATGATGCCACAAGGGACTTTGATATGATGCCACAAGGGACTTTGAAATGATGCCACACAGGACTTTGATATGATGCCACAAGGGACTTTGATATGATGCCACACAGGAGTTTGATATGATGCCACAAGGGACTTTGAAATGATGCCACACAGGACTTTGAAATGATGCCACAAGGGACTTTGATATGATGCCACAAGGGACTTTGAAATGATGCCACAAGGGACTTTGATATGATGCCACAAGGGACTTTGATATGATGCCACAAGGGACTTTGAAATGATTTTAATATACATACATATTCCACATATCACATACAACACAATAGATACAAACAGATATTCATAAGCAACCCATTTATTATACAATATCAGTTATTAAACAACCAAAAGTTTCAATACAAGAACTATCAGAAACAGTAATATCAATACCAACTAACAGGGATCTATTTAACAATCAAAACTTCCCTTCTACATTACGTACCAACAACCTATCCGTCTGTACATATGATATCACAAAAGAACCTCCTGAACATACTTATCGCATCTATCACAAATTCGGGATCTGTGTACACCAAAATGTCCCGCTCTGACGACCACCCAGTCACACTATAACACAAGATATGCACAATATGATGTCAATCACTCGCTCCCTCTATCACCACTACCGCATAAAGTACGGTAAACAATCCAGCATAATAGCCATAATGACCAGCACTATAGACACACAGAGTAGCCTGGCCTCTAAACTCATCCCCTCAAGTACTCCCATCACTACTCCTCTCTTCACTGTCACTCGCTGCCAGAATGTCGCTATCATCACATGAATCACTGTCCTCCTTATCCGCTCCTCGAACATAACCCGCCAAGCTTGCGTGCCAGCATCCAGTGCATTCACCTGCTCCATCAACATCAAATGAGAGGTGAGTATCTCCAACACGGTAGTACGTGTGTCCTCCACAGTAGCACGAGACTCCTGTAACTCTAGGCGAGTCCCCTTGAGATCTAGAGTCAAATGGCAAAGCTGCGCTCTAAGCTCCGCCTGCTGTGAAGATTCTCCTACCTCATGTATGGTGCCGGGCTCATCTCTAGGCGCCATCTGATGTCTATGAGGAAGACCTGTCGTCTTGCGAGCTTGACCTCGCATCCGTCTGAGTCCATCCCACGCTGGGGCTCTCGGTGGAGATGGCATAGGTGCTGGTACAGGTGCTGGTAGTGTCTGTGGTACAGGTGTAGCAGCCTGTGATGCAGCCGCAGATGCTTCCGACGGATCGGAATCAGACCCCGAACTCGAGCTCGGTGTATCGTCTAATATCACATAAGGAAACCTCTGGTAAATGTATCTCTCCCCTTGATCGGCCATCGCTGTATAAACAAAGTTCCCAGATCAGTACCATGTAATAGATATTGAATAATAATATTCAACATAAACATGATATGACATGTCCTCCTAACTTAAAGCAGCTAATCATTCTTATAGTTATTATGGTTCTGCTTGTATTGAAATTTACTAGAACGTACAAGTGATGCAAATTCCAGTTGTGTTGGCCAGTCAAAACTGTAATTTGTACTACTTGATTATTCTGGCTTAATTCAAAAACAAGTTTTGTTCATTAGCAATGTTCGGTGCTCTCTGTGTTACTATACGAGCCTATGGTTATAGTCTAGGTCTCTAAGTCCACCTAAATTCTATAACATGTGGCCCTGATACCACCCTGTCACACCCCCACCTCTCGTCACCTGTGATGATGTCACTTGCTGCTCTGATGTGATTACGGAAGCATAGTGGTGATGTCTCAGAGATGAGGTGTGACTTACTTGAACCGATATCTCAGCACACAGATTCACTTAAAATAAATATATTACAAGGGTTTCGTTGTTACATCAACTTAACAGCTAAATTTATTACATGATCTTATACATTTAAGTTCAACTAAGTGAAGTGCATCCTCACCGTGTCGTCACCGTTGTCCTGCAAAAATGTTGAGTTTAAAACGTCAGCACAAAGCTGGTGAGTTCGACAGTTCAGTTAAAACAATATGATATGATAGGTATGTTCTCAAATAGTTCAGTTCTGGATAACCATGGGACCCGTATCTAGTTCCTTTCGGACACTTGTACGTTTCACGAAGATACTACCCGTCGGTAAATATCTTAATGCCTCATTATCTTAATGTCTATCACTAACATTAAGAAAGTGTTTTGGAAACAGGTACCAAACATTCACACCAGGGGAGATGCAATCCTCCCAGCAAATGGGTTGTCAGCCAACAGTACTATCAATGATTCTTGTTCGGCCCCACATGGGTTCACTAGATACAGTTCAAGAGATGAGGATTTTTGATATTATGATAGAGATACTAACGGCAAAATCCCATGAAATCACACAAAAGTCACATGAAATCACACAGATAACAGTGATGCATATCATATGTTCAGAAAAGGATTTACAGAATTACCCCGATGTTTATAAAGCATTAAAAAGAAAAGGGGTTGTACGAAACTCACCTGATGATTCAGTGGTAGCAGAATATCACACAAACTGGTAGTAATATGATGATTCTGCATTTAGTTTTATTTAATGAGTTATTAATGTTTTAACTTACTGATTAAATCTCCTTGAACGTCCAATGTCAAAGACATTGCCTTAATAGTCATCAAACCAATATAAGATTTAATTGTTTGTTTTAATGTCATATCATACAATGTATGATTATGTAGGAACCTATACTGATTCAGATTCCTAATATGAAGTTGATGACATGTTTGATTAATCAGAATAATCTCGAATTAACCAAATATTTAATGTTGTTGATTATAATGCTAAAACAGTTCCTCGATAGCTTAATGGCTTAGGAATGATTAATCCTTGTTTTTGATTACCCAAATATCATGAAATATCACAATGTAGTATTAGAATAGGTTTAATAACCATGTTTAACATACTAATCTGACTGTTATCTTAAACATCAGATACTCGTTCCAGTGAGTATGTTAATGATTGTGATTAGTTTAAAATACTTGGATTTAACCTTTCATGTCAAAGATTAATCAAACTAATCACATACGTTGTCACAATCAAATGGTTTAAACCATTATAACCATTGTTATGATTTCATGCAAACCGGGCATTACAACGGCTCAAAACAAGGATTTACACGTTAACAGTTCAAGTTTATCATTTATAATCAATCCTAGCCATCAACTAGGCAATAATCAACAACCCTAACTATACCATTACGTTCAAAATCAAGATTTAATCAATCATAATCAAACTAGAAGGTTAGAATGAACCATTACCTAATCTGGCGGAGTTCTGCGGGTAAAAAGATGATCTGGACTCGTGTAAACGTTCCCGGATGCGATCTAAACGTTCCAGAGGCTTTAAAACAGAGATTTGATGTGTTGGATGATGAAAATTTCGAAGGTGGTGCTGGTGGCGTCGGATAGAAGATAGAAATTGTGGATTGAGATGAAAATCTTGACTTTTTAACCACTTTCCCGATTTTTCTGTCCCAGGCGCATCGCCCCACCCCAAGTCGTCAACCGGGGCGTACCGCGCGAACCAAAAGGGAACCAGATACTTTCTTCGTGACCCGCGCGCATCGCCTAGGTCCATTGCGTGGCCTGGGGCGTACCGCCCCAGTGGTTTTTCACCCATTTTTCGACAGAAACTTCGTTTTGAGAATCCGGGCAATCCGTAACTCCGTTTCGCGCACGGTTTTCGCCCACGTTCATCATTTTTCGCATACTATCATCCCATATTAATTTCGGTTATCCACTCAGCGTGGATTTTAAACACGACCAAATGTGCTCATTTCTTTGATGACGTAATTCTTCGTACGCAATTATCACATTAATATTGATGGATCGGGTTACGGGTCAACATTGTTTTAATTTAATCACATGTTTTTAGTGTTTAATTAGATCATGGGTAGAAGTAGTGGGTCTAGGTTGTAGGAGTAATGTGTTAGAAATGTGGGAGCATGGCTTCTCACATATGCATGTCTCTAGGTATGTTTACATTTCTTATATATGTAAGTATGATTAATGAATGAAAGTGTGAGTGAGTTTTATTATAGAAAATTCTTGTTTGTCAGTATTTGTTTGTGTGTGAATTGGGGCCTGAACCAACAATTGGTATCTAGAGCCAAGCTAAAGAAAGTATGCCGGTTTGAGAGTCGGCGGCGAACAGGGGGAAGCAACCCCTTGACCGGGGTCGCCGGAAAGAAAGAGACCGCAGCCAGAGATTAAATTTTTGGCAAAGAGACCGATAATTTGTAGACTAGAAAGAAAGGCCGAATCACCGGAAATGACCATACCATACAGGTGTAAGAAAGAATGGCCGAAGCCGTAATAGACCGAACGGCTAGAATGAAAGACCGATCTATGTGATCGAGTGAAGACCGGCTGTTACAACAGCAAAGACCGAAGAAAAAGACCGACGTCGGAGAAGAGAAACCGGCGAGAAGAAAGAAAGACAGTCACTGGAAAGTGAATTCCGGTGGGAGATAGAAAAGACTGTGGCCGGAAAATATGTTCTGGCATGAGACCGAGAATACCATTAAGCTGCGACGAGACCGACGGCTTAGAAAAATTAGACCAAAGACCAAAGTGGTGACCGAAGACCGAAGGCTCATCTAAGGTAGAAAGATTCATCGGAAGACCGAGACCAATTAAATTGAAAGTTTTGTTTCGGCGATTCAAGAAGGAAGATTGGAAAGAGTATGCAAAAGAAGTTGTGGGTCAAGAACGGGTGATCGACCACAACATTTAAAAGGCTACAAGTAACCAGAATGATGCCAACTTTGATTGAGATCAACAAGGAAAGAAGGATGCATGTGTCGTGAGAGACAAAGAAGAAAGACGTGCCGATCCGGAAGAAAAGCAAGATCGAAAGCAAGTAGCAAGATTGAATCTTTGTGATTCGTATAGCAAGAGCTTAGCAAGTTTAGCTAGTGAAAGTATGGAGCAAGAGCAAGAAGATTCGACGCAAGCAAGAATGGTTCGAATCGAGAAGCAAGAAGCATGACCGACATCAAGATTAAGGGGGTGAATGTTGGATCAATATTGATGGATCGGGTTACGGGTCAACATTGTTTTAATTTAATCACATGTTTTTAGTGTTTAATTAGATCATGGGTAGAAGTAGTGGGTCTAGGTTGTAGGAGTAATGTGTTAGAAATGTGGGAACATGGCTTCTCACATATGCATGTTTCTAGGTATGTTTACATTTTTTATATATGTAAGTATGATTAATGAATGAAAGTGTGAGTGAGTTTTATTATAGAAAATTCTTGTTTGTGAGTATTTGTTTGTGTGTGAATTGGGGCCTGAACCAACAGAGAACATTATTATTTTAGAGAGTAGTTTATTAACACATGCACATTGTGATTATAGATCGAGAACAAATTTGGTTCATATGGAGATGACAGAGATTATTGCATCTGGTCACATCTTGGGGATATATAATTTTGTAAGTTGATGTTGTTTGTTAACAATAATAAAATTTCATTTTTTAGCATCAAATTACAGTGATTGGATGACATTATCAATTTTTAAACTTTAATCACAGATACAACAGAGATGGAGACACTAGAGATACTCTCACTGAAACAACAATACAAGGAGATGTATCTTCAGGTGAGTATAAAACTCATCTTTATTAGATAATTTACAATGTATATTACAAAGTTTAACTGTTGATGTTGATTTTTCAACTGGAGAGGAACCTTAGCTTATATTTAAGATGCAAAATGCATATAATGCACCGTGAAAAGCACCAACCCTTTCTGCATGATGTGATTAATTAATTAGGAACAACATGATATTTTTTTTTTGTGTTTTCTTGTAGGATATATGATGCTTTCAAAGTGACAGTTGTTACGACGTATTTTTATATCTACTTTTTTGTATGCATGACGATATCAAGACCTCTGGCACAATGCACGGGTCAATTGCTTCTCAAGGTATGAAATGGTAAAATAATGACATGTGCTTATTTGCATATTGCTGATTCTAAATTTGCATAACGAAATCTTTTATATTTTCTCAGAGTAATTTTCTTCCAAATTATTATTTGGTCAAAGATTAAAAATGTAGGATTAAGTAATCAAAAGCCCAGGATTAAAAAGCAAGGGCTTCTAGCCTAATGTTATCCCTTTGGCTTCCCTGTGTGAGGTCATGGGTTCAAATCTATTCCAAGGTGAAATAGGGGTCCTTAGAGGTCAGGGGGTTTTCTGGTGCGGTTTCCTCCTGGGGTGGTGGTAGGGTCTCAACGGAGGTCATTGTAACTAGACTTTGGTGACGTGGCCTGGAAATCAGTGGTTCACACGTTGAGATTAAATGCCGTTCAAAAAAAAAAGTAATCAAAAGCTTTAGGATATGGAGGAATTACTACTTAATATACACGCATTTGATTGGTTAGCGAAAAAAACTTTCTATTCTTTGGTTATTAGCGGCATCCTGAAAACACCTGAATCGAATTATGGATTTCCAATTAAGTTCCGAGTTAGCCGACGCTGCCAAGACACGCATGCATTGTTCAAAGCTTTTACTTCTAATTTTTTCTTACGGTTTAACGATACTCTAGCACCGATCTTCACTTTTTACATAACATTTTTTATTTTGGATTTACATTCTTCAATGCGCTACATTTTTACATGAGATTTCCGATATTATCAAAGTCTTTGGTATAATGCATGGTTTACATTGAGATACATCGGTTCAGCATATCGGACAAAGCGCACCGCGCGGGCCCTAAATTCTAGTTATTATTAACAACAGTATAAATTGTTATTTCCTAGCAGATAAAATAAATAAATTATTATATGATATAATTATTTAATAAAAGAATAATTCAGTAAACTAAAAATAAGAAGAAACTAAAGAGTCGCTTATTTTTATTTTCATTTATTCAAAGATTTGGTTATAAAAGTCTATTTTCATTTTCAAAATTCAATTAAACCATAAAATTTTTCACTGGGTTAATCCCATACATATTCCAATATAGTCTTTAACACTTTTCCCTCTTTAAAATAAAAGTGAATGAATGATTATCCACCAAGAATTATTCTAATTAAAAATTTTATTTTTAGCCTCTATTAACATTTTCAACACTAAAAATTAAAAATAACCGTCTTATGCCATCTTTCTTATTGTTTAATATGAGAGGTTACTCGTATGTTGTGGATATGCAATAAGATTAAAATTGGAGCATTGCGAAGTAAGTATACGATTAAAAAAAACATACGAAGTTACGACATATTCAAAAGCGATATTGCACAGTTCAACATGTTTAAGAACTTTATTACAAATGTATAAATTTACAATGGCTCAAAAGCAACATTAATGTAGTTAAGCATATAAAAGAAACACATAAATTTACGATGGCTCGGTTATTGCTATATATATATATATATATATAGATAAAAGCAAGTTATATAATTATATCAATGTTCTTCCTTCTGCGCCAGTCAATTATTCACATTATTTGCACGTTACTTTCGGTCTATGTAATCCACGATTATTAATTAACAAATAACAACAACAACATTACCCAGTATATTCTCACTTTTCAGTAGGGTCTGAGGGGGAAGGATAGATACAAACAGGGGCGGCCCTGAGAATTTGGGTGTCCAGGACGAGTCGAGAAAAAAAGGCCCCTAACGCATTCAAATATATAAAAATTTTTCGTAAGGGACGACTAATTATACTAATAAATGATAATAAAAAATCAAAGTGTCAAGTTTAGTGACTGCCGGATAGTTGTTTAGGAGGCATAATTCCTCGTCTCTTTTCCTCGTCTAACGCCTAACACACCTGATTGTGACTGTCTAACGCCTAACGCACTTGATTGTGACTGTCTCATTTCCTCGTCTCATTTCCTTTTTTTTCGTTTTTGACTGCCGGATAGTTGTTTAGGAGGCATAATTCCTTAATTTAAAAATTAGGGATGCAAATTAGTAAACCCTAAATCCTAATCCGAAATCAGTAAATCTGTAAATGTAAATCACAAAATTTGAACTAAATTAGTAAACCTAAATCCTAATTCAACATGACAAATTCACAAATCAACACATAAGTCTCTAACTAAATCCTAAGAAGTAAGAATGTATAATCAGTTATCAGTTAATCACAGAATCCTAAGAATGTATAATCAGTAAATCCTAAGAATGACAAATTCACAAATCAAGCATTAACACTCTAACTCTAATTGTTAGAAATTGTCAAATTGATAATCATTAATCAACATTCAACACAAAAACATTAACAATTTAACACTAATATTACCTGGTAAGTGGTCAAGGAGGCGGATGCCGGGTCACCGGTCGTGACTCGTGAGGGGCTGAGGGCGAGGGCCGACTGCCGAGGGGCCGATTGCAGCAGCCGAGCGGCGAGCAGGACTGCAGGAGCACTAAAGAAGAGCCGGAAGGCAGCGGAGCTGGAGCAGGGAGGGGGAAGGCCGGTCGCGTCTCAACCGTAGTAGGGTCGCCGTGAGCCCTTAAGCCGTCGAGGGTTTTTTTTTTGAATGTGGATGCCGGATGCGTGAAATGGAGTAGGGGCCGGGATATTGAAGGGGCCCAAAGGGGGTTTTGAAATGGACTTATGGACCAAAATTATTTGGGATTTTGGTGAGTTAAGCACTTAAGCATCCAAAAAATTAAAAAATTTATGTGATAAGCTTAAAAAATAACTTGCTATACAAAAAATTAAAAATGGACCCATTTAAATACAAATTGTGCCCCCCTTTTGAAATGGGTTTACAAACTTTTTTTTTTAGTTTTTTTTATAAATATATAAAAAATGTGCCCCTCGAAAAAATGGGCCCGAGACGGAGGTCGGGTTTGCCCCTCCCCCGGGCCGCCCCTGGATACAAACCTTACCCCTATCCCAACTGGGATAGAGAGGCTGCTCCGAAAGAGTCCCCGGCTCAAAGTTATCGTTATTAATTATATATCATATACTTTACAAAGCATAAATTTAACTTTAAAAACTTGAAAGAGTTAAAATAGCTTTTTACAAAGTTAGGTAACGAATTTTGCAAAGTTTTAAAGTTCGAGGTTGGTTTGCAAAGTGTCAACCGACACATGCAAATGAGTTTCGATACAATTATTCACTGACATTCCAACTGTGGAATAATAACGATCAATCAAGATAATGAAGCGTCATAAATCATATCAGGTGCATCTTAACCAACAAAAAAAGTATAATAAGTTATTTTATAGATATGAAAATGAAGGTTTTGTTAGATCAAGCTCATGTCAAGTATCATACATTACGTTTTCAACTCAGTTACAAGCTATGACTCTTAAAAGAATAAGGACAATAAATGAACCTCTACTCGACAAGATAGTCTAGAATCTATAATATTTAAGACAAGTATGCAAGTAGGTACTTAAACAAACCGAGTGTTCAGTGAACCGTTTATGAACTGTTCGATGAGAATTTCATTTATGTTCGTTCGTTTAATAAAAGAGTGAAAACGAAAAAAGAAATTTCATTCGTCTAGTTTAATTAACGAAAATAAAAAGAGGTCGTGTTTATTCATTTGTGTTCGTAAACGTTTAGCAATATGTTTGTTTATGTTTATGTTTATGAACATTCATTTATGTACATTTATTATTTTTATTTGATAAATATGTTTAAATTCTTAATTTTCTTTATTTTAGTTTAATATCATAACATTTAAACTAAAAATCTATTCATTTGTAATTTGTAACATGTTAAAAACATAGTAAGTTGAAACTCATATATTTAAAACATTAGTTTAATGTAATTTTAATTAGGATTATTATTTCTAATTTTTGCTTTGTTTTAAGATTATTCTTTTTAATTTTTATGTTAAGTGTTTAACTTTATGTTTATGTAAAATAATTATGTTTAATAGTTAAGATTGAGAATGTTGTTTTTTAGTTTTTAAATATTTTTTTGTTTACGTTTGTGAACAAGCTTAATTTCTTAATAAACAAACACAAACAAGATTTTTTGTATGGTTCAAGTTCGTGAACAAGTTAAATATTAAAGGAAGTACACAAAAGATGCTTGTTTATATTTGTTCAATTCATTTACAACCTTATATACAAGTAAAAGACTAAGGTATCATTTGATATGCATGAATGAATGATGAAATAAGTCATTACATTGGAATGGAAAGAAACATGTTTCGTTACCACATAGGAATGAAATTATGGAATGTACTATTTCATAAGAAAAGTGATTCCTTCACTTTTGATGATTTTCATTTTTTATAGGAGTGTTTCTTTTTCATTCCTTTTTTTAAAGGAATGATCCGACCAATGACCCGGCCCGTTTCCAAAACCATGACCCGACCCATGACCAAAACCTTGACTGGACTTTTGGCCTGACCCATGATTCGACATCATGACTCGACCCATGACCTGAACCATGAAGCGAACCATGATACGACATCATGACTCGGCCCATGACCTGAACCATGAAGCTAACCATTATGCAAACTATGACCCGACCCAAAACCACCAAAACCATGACCCGATCCATGACTCAAACAATAACCCGATTCATGAACAAAATCATGACCCAACCCATGAACCAAACCATGACCCGACCCATGACCAAAACCATGATTTGTCGCATGAACCAAACCATGACCCGACCCACAAACCAAACCATGACCTGATCCATGAATTGCCCCATGACACGACCATTGAGCTAAAAAATAATTGCCCAATGTACCAGCCGATAGTCCAAAGCATGACCCGACCCATGATTCGAGCAATGATTAGAACGACTTGACCCATAAATTGTATTTCATTCCTTCATGACTTCATCTTCTCATGTCTACCAAACAGCATGAAGTAATTAATCATTTCATTACAAAAGGTAACCAAACAGAACAATGGAACGGTAATGATCCATTTCTTTCCCTTGTCCATTCCATTCCCCCGTCTATTCCATTCCTTTGTACGTTCCATTCTTTCATACCAAACAGGCCCTACGCATGACAAGTATGACATAGGTCACACCCATCTGATTAACCGAACCCATTACTCGCATTAAAAATTTAAAACTGCACATAACATGTAATCATAAAAGAAATATAATAAATAGTATTTTTAAGTTACTACAAAACTTAAAACTTTAAGATTGGGTCTTTGTTAATGGGCATACCAACTGGCAACTTTTGATCGCACATGACAATAAACGAGAATATACTTTGAGCATACCCACAAACCCGATGGGTATTGAGTAATAGATGCTTGACATCTATAGGACCAGGTGCGAGACTGGGATTATTAGTACCCACCCACCCAGCAATCACCATCCCAATGAAGAACAAGTTGGTGCATACTGGAAGCATATAAATAAGTTAGAACGCAACAAGTGCAGAATAATTATGCAAAACTTGGTAACTTAAAGAAATTCATGAGTTCTTGACACAATTTCATTGTATTTGAGAACTTTTACAAATGACATTTGGTGTCCAAAATGTAACATCAGTGCCGGAACCGTCACCGGAACAGTGATCTTAAACAGTAGCATGAACAGTAAACAGGTACAAATCATATACATTTCAGTACGTTTTATTATTCACATCATTTATCATTATCATTCTGGGTGTTCATAGACAATTTCAGAAACAGTAAACAGAAATAAGTTCAAAACAATGGTTCTTGAGTCAGATAATTATTTGACAAGACAGAACCATCATGTGATTAATTGTTAGGATTATATTATGTATAAACGTATGTGAGGCTTTACAGAACAAAACACACGGATTTCGTGATGTGAATGCTAAACTGACGGGTTATTCGTATAGATGACGATCTGTGCGAATAAATCTGATGGTTTAACGTTCTAAATGATATCCGATAATTAGAAAACAATATTGAAAAGTATGGTTATCGTCGTGTTCGTACGGGTGACGATTCGAACGAATACGCGCGACAACCTTACATTTCGATTTAAACAGTTAATTAGTATTTTAAATTAAATAAATAGAAGATATTAGTTAATGTATTAGGAATTACAACTTATTTTAAAATGGAAAACTCTATTTTAAAATCGTATTATTTTGTTGCGAAAAAAGATAAAAAAAACGACGCGCGAAACCGAAACCGAGCAAGACCGAACGCACCCGAACATACCCGGGCTATAAAAGCCCTTATCTTCTTTCTTTTCTCCTCATTGTTGCAGCCCCACCTTCTTCATCCTCAAGAAATTCGTTTTCCCGTCACACCATACCACCACCACTTCAAACCTTCATATCTCCCTCGTTTCTCCACCAAATTCGACGTTCTAGTAGTCGAAACGACCGTGAGAACGAGAGGAACTCAGAAGTACAGGCGATCGGAGATGAAACGAGCTGTGGTGGTCGCAGTTTTCGAGAGAAGGGGCTGAACTCCAGGGTTTTCTGCAACTGTTCCGACCAGGTGAGTTTTAAACGTTTTTATCACTTCAAATCAGTAGGATAAACACCAAAACGACTATAGAAACTTGTAGGTCGTGTCAAGAGGAAGAAATAGGGCTTTGAATCATCAAAAACGGACCAAAGACGAGCTCAAACGAGCCGATTTTGTGGGCTGCTGCGGTTAGACTCGTTTTGCTCGAACCCAGCAGCTTTTCATCCCGTTTTTGTCCTCCAAAACCCCTAAGACTTGCACCAAATTGACTTAGGAAGCTTAGGAACACATTAGATTGATGTTTGGGTTAGTTGGGAATTGATATGGAGCTGGTTATTGTCAAAAAAAATCGAAGGGCCAAGGGACTGTTCGAGATGTTGATGCTGTTCTGACAAACAGCAGTGTTCTTGGCTCGTTTAGGACCCTTTAACGCCTTAGGAATTACACTAATTTTGTCTAGGAACTCATGGAACATAAGGGGTTAAAGATTGGAAGGGTTGGGGATCAATTTGGGGTTGTGTATAGCAATTTAGAAGCCATGAAATGGCTGTGCTATGGGCTGCCTAACTGGGCAGATTCTGCCAGCCATTTCTTTCGTGTTTTAACATAGAAAACATTCTAGTTAACTCACGAAACTTTCCAGCCTAGTAGTGTAATATGTTAGGAACAACTTTCATCAAGACAAGTTTCGTTGGTTCGGACTCTAAATGGGTGAAAACAGCGTCCTAATTCAGAAGGTGCTGAATGGAGCATTGATTTTATACCATCTGTTTGGAGCCTCGTTTGGACGAATTAGAAAGCCTATAAATAATGGATAAAAAGCTAACATCCCGAACTTGATCATGGAGCTTTAGTTTGCTCGATTTGGAGTTCCTATGATCAAGTTATGACCACAAGAACCTTAATCACCCTAGCTGAATGGTCATATAGTTATTTTTGTTTAAGTTGGGTTCCATTGGTGTTAACCGATTTAGAATGCCACCAATACTAAGTTTTCTTTAACACAAAAGCTTTCTAAACTCTTCCAATCTATAAACATATGCTTTAATAACCAATTGGTATTATAACCCTTGAATTTGTTAAGTAAAACCATGAGATTTATATGTTAAAACCGATAATGGTTCAAAGTGACCATTTGGGGTGTTAACCGATTTCCAACTTATCAATACCAAGGATTTGTCAATATAAAAGATATCCTACACTTTTCAAACATATAAACATGGGTTTTATAAAGTCAATGGGAATACAATGAGACGAACTAAGTATGGGTTGTTTGACCTTATGTTGTCAACACGCAACCCATAGCAAGTTCAAGTAATTGCTTTTGTTTAAAGTTATATAGTTATAAAAGTTAGTTTTATTATAATTGATTTGGATTTTGTTGTAAAATAGACAATATAAATTGTTTGGATTTGGACTAAAAACAAAGGAAACTCTGCCGAAATTTCTAAAAAGGTAAAGGTAATATATTACAGCTAACTATGGGATTTGGGATCTAAAAGGGTAGCTAAGCTAGGTTAGAGTCTAGATACACATAGTACTAAGACACATAGTCGCACACACAACAAGACACAAACTTAGGCACAACGATTATTACGCGTACTTATTATATTCGAATTCTTATAAAATAACTCAGGAATCGAAGATACTTAGCTCACAAACAAGAGTGCGCATTCTGTGATAGTACATTAGACATCAACACAGGTGAGTTCATTGCCCCTTTTCTAACATTTTTGTTTTAAAACGCGGGGCTGAGAAGCATGCGTAAATTGTTTATTTAAATTGTTTACTTAAGTGCTTTTAAACTTATATGTTTTATATATATAAATGTTATCCTAGATTATGTCTAGGAAGATTTTATGCATGTTTTACGAAGTTATTCCTTATCAATTAAGTGAATAATCGATATAACTAAACCTTTCAAATAAAACAAAACATTTCAAAAGAGTCAAAGGAAACATTTTTAACAAATCAAGTGTGTGAGTTCAGTGAATCCAACAAAACATTTTGACGAATCAAAAGAGTGATTTCAGTGAATCAAGTGAAACATTTTGACAAATCAAGTGGGTGAGTTCAAAGGATCATATGAAACATTTTGACAAAACAAGTGTGGGAATTCAACGAATCAGACGAACAAATCTTTGCAAAGACTATATTCAATGTTATACAAACCAAGTGTTTGTGGAACAATGAATCAAGTGTACGATTGATCCATGAATTTAGTATTCTATGATCAACAATTTAAGTACATCTTGTAACAAAATCAGACGAATCAATAGATCATTTTCAAGGGAAAACCTGGGAAATATCAGAGATAACATATGCCAAAACAGACGAAACAAAAACCCTACATTTCAAGAAGTCCTAGCTAGACCGTTTGATTGTAGGTCGTATGTTTGAGGATATTTACAGATTCCCTAACTACTAAGTACCTAGATTGACAGACTAGTCTACTCGAGTATGACCAAAGGCCCCAATCAAAAGGACTTAGATTTTATTAAATGTTTACTTATTTATTTAATTAAGCATTTATGACTGTTTATACAATTGTATGGTTGATCATATTGTGCGACGAACTTATGAAATCAACAGGGGTTTCAAATGATTGTAATGACAGGGACAATAAACAGAAGAACTATTGGGATTGTGTTAAGGGTAAAAATGCTTAATTATCATTAACAGCAGTGTCATATGCATATTAGTATGTGGTGGGATGTTGGCTAGGGCTTGTCCCTTACATATGCCCTATATATAAGCATACCGATGTGGATATTACATGTGGTGTTAATGAGGTTAGGGTCTTTACCAAAGGAGGTTTTCAAATCATTTTAAATACTTAAACTATATGAACTCACCAACCATGTGTTGATTTTATTTTTGCATGACTTCTCAGGTGATGAACAGGTCAACTAGAGAACTTATGCTTTTGGACTAGGACTTCAGATAGAAGACTTAGTATTTTTGGACCTGCATATTTTTGGAACATCAGCATACAATTATTTTGTATATCTTGTGCAGTTACAAGATAGATATTTTATGATGTTTATGATTTGATTTACATTGTTAAATTATGAACGATACGGATGTAATTTAACTTTGTAATTCTAATCTATTTAGCATTTCTCATTTATATCATGTGCATTGTAAACAATCTGATCACATTGATTATCACTCACGATATCGCGCCCCGAGAACCTTCCGCCCGACGGGGAAATCCGATCCTATCCCGCCGGCTCGGGGTGTGACACAAAAAGTGTCAAAATACCCACCTTAACCGGTTTCCATTATCAAATTGATTTTAATAAAAATAAAAAATAAAAAATATATAAGCTAACCACCAACGCGATAAGATCTTCCTCTAAATGCCCCACTGGTGTTGCTACTATCTCTCATTGGTGTATATGCTGGAGCGCCAATTCTATACTTTGCAACAATCTTGTGTCTGAGTGATATCGAGTTAAGAACTTTCATAGAAAACAAAATGTGGCCATGTAGACCCTACCATTTGTGAATTAGTCAGTTTGTGCCATGTATAATATCTTCTAAATGTATTCTGTTGTAATGATATTTGTTAATAAAATAATATTATTTTTAATCTGATAATAATACACTCAAATTTATGGGCTTTTTAAATAAAATAGTAAACATACTATGCACTCCTGTTTGACAAGTCAGGTTTGTCTTTTGAGGTGGAAATTTCATTTCTGTGTAATTTTTAACTTCAGTTTTAATAATTAATAAAACTTAAATTAAAAACGGCAATTCTGCAGAAAAAGAAAAGATGACATGCTTAACGTTGCACTTTTTTGAAAGGAAAAAAAAAAGAAAAAGAAAAAATAGGAATTTATTTCTAATATATAGAATTTATGTATAGAAAAAAACCTCATAATTAATAAAGTCTAATTCAATTACTTGGAGAAATAAATGGTTCAGAATAAAACAACCCGTACATACTTTAAACCTGGGTATGTTAGGCTGTTTGCTTGTTTGTAAAAAGAAGTGCATTTGAAAATCAAGTGGCAATACAAGATTAATTATGTAGAATTATTAACTATAAAAAGGATACACCCACTTTGGTGTCTGCAGTATAAACTTTCCACCGGATAGAGGATGCAAAACTGTCAAGAAGTAGTATAGGTGGCCGGCTATGATGCCACATAGATCAGGGACGAGGGGTGAACCGAATATCACATCCATCGCAAGCATTGCCCATGGCAAATAGAATGCCTGCAAATAATGTGGAGAATTTAATGACTAATAAGTGGCAATCTCATGGTCAAATGGGCTCATACTAGATAGATACCTTTATGCAAGTTCGTGGTAGAGATGGTTAATATTATATATATATATATATATATATAGACACACACTGATAGAGATTAGCATTATATTAATATGTTAGTCATAGTAGTAGTAGTAGGTTCTAGATAAGGGTAGTTTGGTAATATTCATTTCTAATTATTTGATTAGTAGGTTATAAATAGAGGGAAGGATTGTGAGTAGAGAGGTGTGGAGAAAATTATTGATTGTATTGGCTCCTGTCTATGGCAGTGAGAAGGGTTTAGCCCTGGATTGTTGATGTTCCTTTGGATGTAATTTTCCAGTCATTAGCAATACAAATCATTCATCAGATCTTCTTTTTCATTGTTCTCATTTCAATTCCTATTATCTATTGTGTGTGATCAGATTCGTATCACACACACACACACAGAGGGGAAATATCAAATAAAAAATATATTTTACCTAACAAGGCTAAAAAGGATTTTTAAAACCTCCAAAACCGACCCAAATGAACTCCGAATTAACTCATTTTGATTGCATTGGAACCGTCTCATCAAACCCTACGTTATTAGCTTTTAGGTTTTAGCTTTAACAACTAGTTTTAGAGTTCAGATTTTAGGGCTTGGTTTTAGGTTTTTATCTTTAGGTTTAGGGTTTGTTTTTAAAGTTTTGGTTTTAGTATTATGGTTTATTGTTTACGATTTAAGGTTTGGGTTTTAATGTTCGACAAGCCGGTTCCAGTGATGCAAAATTGAATTCAATCGGAGTTTGTTTGGGTTGGTTTCGAGTTTTTAAATTCCTTCTTCGCTTTCTTAGGCAAATAAACTTTTTAGGAGAACCTTCCACTGTATATTATGTGAAAATCATTATTATTTTAATATATATTTGAAAATTATACAAATAATAGGCTCATGTGCCTAGTCAAATTTTCGCTCAAACTCCCCTATTAAATGAGCTCCAGTATAAACTTAAACTTGGGATTGCTTAAGCTTGGCTCGACTCGAGCTATTACCAAGCATGGTTTGATTTGATCTTTTACCAAGTAGCTCATGAGCAACTTGGCTCATTTACACCCAAAGAGACAAAAGAGGCAATGGTAGAGCCATAGATGTGAGAAGCTAGCAAGTCCCCACCCCAAAAAAGAAAACCCAAAAACAAAAATAATATATATCACAATAATTTTGTTTATTTTATGTCACTTCATGGATTTTCTGGTTCTGTTAAAAGCCCAAAGAGCATCTTAAGGCTTAGAACATCCTGAACAACTATATAATAATAATAAAACTTAATAGTATAGTTTTTTGTAATCATATTTAATACAATACTATTTCTAAAAATTTAAAGAAATGAACAGAAAAAGTGTTGGAGGTCAATTAAACCCGACATGCATTTAAAATAAACCACTAGTTTTGAACAGAATCCATTTTGATTACTACATGACTCGCCCATTATGCTACTTTTATTATTCTACTTCTACAATATGTTGTTTCCAAAGCTATTCGGTTTCATATGTTTTAAGAAAGTTGGTATGTTTTCCACTAATATAATTCTTCCAAACCTATTTAAAGATGGCAGTTTCAACTCATCATTATCTCAAGCTCATAAAAAAAATGTTACCAAGAGAACGGGTCAAAAGTCAAGTAAAGTGTATTTATAATGCATATAACAAATTAAATTCTTTCATTGATTAGATTAACATTCTAGGACAAAAGTCATAAAATAGTAATCAGAGCACCACCCAAAAAAAAACAGAGAGAAAGACAATGGAAAAATGCATACAACCTATTAAATTCTCACACCAATTTACAGTTACTCAAGAAAGATAGAAAGTTATTTTAAATACCAATCAGAGCACTGTCAAAAGCATACTGCTATTTTATGACATCTGCCTACTATTCTGGAAAGGGGAACCTTGGAGTAATGGTGAGTATGAGTCGTGGAAACAACCTCTGGCAAAAATGCAGGGTAAGGATGTGTAAATCAGGCTCAAGTTGGCCGCCCAACATCCTTGAACCCTACACATGTAGAAGCCTCATCCAACGGGCTTGCCCTATTAATAAGCTAATTATTAAAAGATCTCAAAAACTGGGCAAAAAAGTGTGTGAGGGACAACACATACTAAAAAACTACCAATTTAGAGACATTTTGATTCATATCTAACCCTCCCATTTACATCCTCCTAATTTATATATATTGATCTAGAAAAAAAAGAGAGAGCAAAAAAGAGTGATAGGTGCCTGTGAGAATACCTTTAGTTGCACAAGACCATAAATATTGATGTTGGCATTTGGAAATTCCCTGCTCCACACGTACAGGAGCATAAAAACCAGTGATACCCCCAAAAAGTAAGACTCAAAGAAAGGTAAGGCAGATAATACCTAAACAAACGATAATATCATGGTTAAAAAAGAAACCAAGTGCATGGAACAAATTCTGTCATTAGATTTTATATATTGATAATGTGCATGTTACTGTGGATTGGGCAACATGGTGAAACAAGTTCATGTCAAAACGAATAGTTTTTGTTTGGGTTGACATGAAATATATTTGTTCAAAGTCAAAGATGATTACATAAGTCATTTCAAAAATAACCTATATACTTTCACAAAAAACGGGTAAATCCCTCAACCTTTATTGTAATTGATTAAGGGCATATAGTTTATTTTGGGTCAAACATATTTAAAATGGAGGATAGACTTCATTGAGAAAATAAAACATAACTTTTAGTAGCTAACTAATTTAATTGTATATATGTTTGACCCAGAAAACAAACCACATGGACTTCGTCAATCAGATAAACAGTCAAAAGACAACCAAACTTTCCAACAAAGTATAACCTAGTATTCAAATAAACTGGTCTGTTTTATGCAACATAAAAAATACACTATAGATGACTTTCAACTTCAACCCATATGACCTGTTTCCTTTCAATTTATTTTAGTTATAGTATCTATTAGACCCATTAAAGATAATCCATAAACCGAATAAACTCATTCATAAGTCAATGGGTAAAAATTGCCACCTCAAAACTCAAGTATATACTCAACTCATGCATCCATTTGTGTCATCCTATGAATAATGCAGATGCCTAAATATATTGCAACGTGAGAAAAAAAGACTGCCTTAGTAAAAAACAATTTCAAGATTTATCCCACTAGAATCAATATTTTGGTTGTCACCATACGATAGTCAGAAAATTGTAGTTTCATATTGTTGGGAGAAGATGACCCAGATATAAGGCTAAATGATATCTTTCCATGTTTTAAATGGTGTAACAAGACACATTGAGAAAACACAAAGATTGCCATAAAAAATATTTTTTACATACCAAAAGTGTTAAAGCTCCAAATATCACCATCCATAAAAAGTCTGCTGTACGTCTATTAAAAGGCCCACTTTCCAGTTGAACTCCATATCTTGCTCTAAACACACATGAATAAAAATAAAATAAGAAAATAAAGATGAATGGCTCTGCCCAGATGTCAAAACATGAATACTTATGTAGTGACTGAAGCAATAAATCACTCACATCATTAATAAGCGAATTCCAAAATTGATAGAGAAAGGGCCAAGAAAGAGGAAGTTTGTAAGAAGTCTCCACACCTGAAATAACATAAATTATGGGAATAATTTAGAACAAACATTTACAACTGCTATGGGACGCCTCAAATAAAAAAAATAAAAAAAACTTTTATTTTGTGTGTTTGTGCGTGTGGACCGGGGGGGGGGGGGGGGGGGGGGGGGGGGGGGGGGGGAGGAATTTTATTGATTCGTGCAAAACAACATAAATGTGGCTATTATAGGGGAGAATAGGAGTACTTTAGAATTAGAGGTGGTAAAATGGGTGGGATGAGTGATGGGTTAAAACAAGTTATGGGTTGGAGATTAGGTTAGCCAACAAAAACTTCCTTGTCTGTTACTCAGTTTTTAATAAATAACTAATGCACCAAATATGATTACCATAGATTAACATCACACATATAATTAGCTGAATTAAATGACTTTGGAGGTAGCATGCTTTCCAATAGATTGGGTGATTTTCACCCATTATACCCATTTGACCCATTCTCCTTTTAGATAATTTTTTTTTGACTTGTTCTACCCATTTTACCCGTTAATAAGTTAGGTCGAAATTGTTACATCTAAAAAAAAATTTTGTTATTAAGAGAGCTCATACCTGAAAATGATAGAAGACATTCTCATGAATTAATGCAATATAATATATCGGCAGTAGTTGCAGTGAAACTGCTGTTGTAGTCAACAAACACAAGGTCCCATAAGCCTTGCTTATAGGTGGGAGTGAATTATACCATCTGAGAGAGAGAAAAAGGGCCCAGTCAAACAGATTAAAGGTCCGAAAATTATTTGAGCAGGAAAATATAATTTCAAAGAGCAAAGCTTTAAAATTTTATAGGATAAAAGTATACATGAAATCAAACTTCCAACCAGAAAAAGCACCCATTTTCAAATGTACAAGTAGGGGTTTTAAAACTCAATAACTGCCAAGGGACAATTTAATATGCATTAATGTGAGGACAAAAAGTTACTATAGTACATAACTAGTCATATTGCTGTTAGATTTAACAATTTCTTTCCAAATTATTATAAAATATAAAATTTTAAAAATATTTTTTAAAACGAAATGTTCAAAGAAACAAACTTTGAAAAAAAATAAGGGTCATATATTCCCTTTTAGACAGATGTTTAATATGTTGCACCAAACACTACTATATTTGCATTTCATATCTAAATTTTCACTGGTATTTATTATATTTTTTTATTCAACCAGTGAAATACACTGGGTACTAATCTAGTCCTTAATAAATAAGGGTCATATATTCCCTTTTTGATAGAGGTTTAATATGCTGCAACAATACACTACTATATTTGCATTTCATATCTATAGTATCCATTATATCACAAGCTTCACATTGCACATATTTTCTATACTTCCATTATAATTTTAAAGTGACAATATTCTAATTTTTTATTCTAAATCTCTGATCAAAAGCTAGAGCGACACATCAGCAAAAAAACATGTGTCTGCAACCATTTGAGGTCAACTTAAATCAAATCATCCTTCATACAAAAACAAACGCACATAAGTTGGGTTAGAAAGTTATACGTTTCTCTTCTTGTATTTCTAGTGTTATCTTCTCGTGAGTTTTTTTGTTTTAAACCTATCCAATTAAGAGATTTTTTCTCTGATTTACAAACAAACAAACAAACTTACCCAATATATTCTCACTCTTTAGTAGAGTCTGGGGGGGAAGGATGGACACAAACCTTACCCATATCCCAGTTGTGATAGAGAGGCTGCTTTGAAGGAGTCACAGGCCCAAGTTATCGTTTGAAGTTAATCATCCCAACGCTTTTAACGTTATTTTCACAAAATAAGTAAAATAACGTTAAAATTAGTGCAATTTTACTTTTGCCCCTTGAGGACCCACACATATGTACATTATGCGCACACCGCAAGTGGGGCTGTTTTTTTCTCTGATTTATATAACGCTAATGCAAGATGTTTGGGTCTCTGTATAATTTTTGTGAAAATCCATAACCTAGAAACGCATAATTCAACGATCTTTTGACTCAATTACCTGTGGCCCTATGGTTTTGATACTTACCTTTGGATGCATTACTTAAATCCAACATATTTCACCATAATCATTCTCACATTCATCAGATGACTCTAAACTCAACATCCACTTTTTTCTCACTTCTTACAAGTATTGTATAGAGTATATTATTATGCAATTTTACTATAAGAGTGATATCATTTCATGTTATCATCTCTTACGCATCCAGGATACAAAGTTTGTTCACAAGGAGCTTTAAAAGGTAAGCACATATTTAGAAAGAAAGAAAACTTTGTTTAAATAACAAAACTCTAGCTTTGTTTAATAAGTTCCAAAATTACAAGTTACTCAAATCGCATTCATGAATAAGCTTCGAGCTTTTAAGCGCAAATTCTCCACTAGCCATAGACAACAATCGCATACCTGATAAATAATATTAATGTGTCCATTTATTTCATATTGTATATTTCAGCTAGGACTACAACTACTCTCACAGTTTCGCCAAACACTGAACTAACAGCTAGCCAGTTACAACATAAAGCTTCAGCTATTTTTGTCGACATTACTCAATGTATATGCATATATTATATTACACCTATATGATCAAAACCTGGATAATAACTTGCAATAGTCTTACAGCCATACTGTACTTGGTAGCGCCATAAAAGCATAATGCCTATTAAAGTAGGTATCTGATATTTAATTTATCTTTGTGGAAATGTAGGTTCATTAAGAATTAAAAGATTTAGATGCTACGTGTCCAATGCACATTAAGGAGATAAATAAAAGCCAGGGGTATGCCCCTTATAGTCTCCTAGGACAGAGTTATCAAAAGCTTTCAAACACAATTATTATACTATTGATTTGTAATACGTCACAGTCTGGAAGTAATAAATCATAAAAGATTTTGCAAATTTCATGTATTATTCCAGAAACTACTTATTAAGAACCTTCAAGGGGATGGCGCAGTGGTAAGTGACTAATTCCCTCTAGCATAGATTTTAGCATCGAATCTAACTTCCGCTGGTTATCTGCCTTTAACCCCTAAAGGCCACCTGTCAGGACAAGTTGTGTTTTACCCAATCCTATATGGCTACCATAGCTTAAGACTTAAAACTGAACAAATAACAACTAAAATTGTTCATAATCCACATTTTCAAGCATCTGCATAGCATACTCTTATCTACCTGGCTAATATTTATTTCTAACTTCCCTCAAACTTCAAAAAATATGACTCTATGAGCATGAATTTAAACAAAGGATAAACAAATAAATCAACCCGAGAAGAAGAACAGATTTCAAGTCCTAAACAAATTTCAGTTAGTGATGTAACTTGTAACCTAACCAAGATAAACAATCACTTATCTATCTTAACAGTCCAAATTCACAAATTCTACACAGCTGAATCGTGCAAAACAAACAAGCTTATTAGCGAAAACAGACAAACAATGAAGATTAAGCCCTAGATAATTAAATTGATCACTCTAATTGGCATTGCTTTGCTATAAAAACCAAAAATAACTAATAAGAACTGTCAGTTGAATCCACGTACAAATGCTTTGAAACCTAAATCAAATCAAATTTGCAATTCAAATCATATACATGACTTGAACAACACTCAGATTAGCAATACGAATCGTTCTAGACACAAGATCCTAAACTATGATATTGAACATACAAATTTGAAGCTGTAAGCCAATTTCCGTGAACGAAAACTACAAATCAATGAGCATCAAGCAATCGTATAGGCATAATTGCGTAAACATAAACACGAAACATGAGCGAATCGTAAAAATTACTCTGCCGGGGACGACATTCGAACAGAGGACTTATTCCTTAATCTTGAAGGGAAAGAAAGTAAGAAACTGCCTGATGGCACGAGTAGAACGTCTGAATTCTTTTTGTATGATTTTTTATCCTTGTTGAAAATTTGATTTTTTGATTAATTATTAAATTTAATTTAAATTAAAATCAAGGTTTTTCATTTTACTCAATTAAATCAAGGTTTTTCAAATTAAATGTATTGACTATATCTAAATCTAAACTTTATAATAAAGGAAAATCTTTTTGTTTATGTGTCATCACCATATTAACGTTCCTTTAAATTTGACACATGTCGTTACCATATTCATTCTTAGATTAAAATTGACACATGGCATGACATGATTAAATCTGATTTAAATTTTCACAATTTATAAATAAAATTTGAATAATAAAATCATAATTAGGCTACGTTTTTGTTTAATTCAACTGCATACATTGACCTAATTCCTTTTTCTCCTACTTATACGGCTGGCCTCACTTCATTTACAAAAGTTCTACTGCTAAAGCTTTGATTTGGAAACCCTAAAAGATCTTTCGAGCGTTTCTCCTTTATACGAGTATTGATTCGGGGTATGTTTATATTTTATGTTCATAGTCGTTTTATTATCGATCGTATCTCCTTCATCCTTCCTTATTGTCTGTTCGTATCTCCTTCTTAAACGATTGATTTTTCTTGATTTTTCTTTCATATTGGTATGATTTATTGTCATTGATTTAGAATATGCAGTTTAGTATCAGTATAATACTGATTTGAAACCCAAATTTGATTATTTTACAGCGCGTCATTTTGATGATGGCTGCGTAGATTGGTAGGCTGTAAGTATGCTGCTTTGAATTAGGTGGATGTTGTTATTGAATACTAGAATTTGGATGCTTGCTAATATATTGAAGGTTTTGGATTTGGATGATTGTCGTTCTGTAATTGTAAAGAAATGAAGTGAGTTGGCTGCTTAGGTTCGATCAGTGCTCAAAGATTACCCAAAGCTCTAATTGTCTCAAGGAAGGAAGGCTAGATTTGTATTTTGCAATCAAGAAAATGCAATTTTAATTTGAATGTTTTTAGGGATTATAGAAACCTTTAAGTTTATTAAATTGCTATGGTCATATAGGTGAAGATAACAGATTGCCTAATCTATCTATTCTAATAAATCAAGGTTTTTAAGGACACATGGCGTGATTCTAGAGCACCTCATCTTTGATTTCCCGCATATCTCTCCTATTAAATACACCTTATATGATATAATAATATTAAATATAAAATATTGTGTTTTACATTTTTAAACTAACATATTTTATAATACACTAAAAATATATTAATATTAAAAAAAACACATTTTAAATATGCAACTTATTATAAAATATACAATTTTTAAAAATATTATTTTAAAAAAAAATAAGAAACAATCTTTGAAAAAAGTTATTGTTTAAAGAAATAATATAATTATTTTATTACTTAAATTATTAAATTATAAAAAATTTTAGCCGTATTTTATATTAAAAAACTTATATTATCTAAATTTTCATTAATGATTATTTATTATATTTTTATCATTCAGTCCGTGTAATACACGAGGTGCTAACCTAGTGTGTTAATACAAGGCAATTGATGTCTTGTTTTTTGTTGAAAAGAATATTACATACCATCTCATACAAACTTTGAAAATTTTCTAACTTTCTTAACTCTTTAAGCTCTTGTTTAGATATCTTCTTCAGGTGCTAGGTTAATCCCGACAGTACACATGTTGTTTCAGTTGTTGTACCATGGGAGACAGACGCGTTTGTCTTGAGAAGTGACGCGAAATATGTTTTAAAGGAAGCATATTGAATACGTGACTCAACCACAATCATCAACACGTCTAATTCACAGTGTAGTGAAGAATAAATGGAAGACACACTGGATTGAGAACATCGTCAAATGTCTTGGTTGAAGACTCGTTATATAGCATCTTCTAGTCAAACAAAATACTTAGAGCACCCAACGAGACTATCGTTATTATGTATATTTTATTATTGTTTTGAAATAAAAACGTGAACTCATTTTCTATAATCTTAAAACAGACTTTCGTGAAAAAATCTTATGAATAATTTGGGCTCATGAAAGTTAAATATAAATCTGAGATTTTTGTTAAAATCTATTCAATATTTTTGAAAAATATTTAGTACAAATTGTTCGGATTTTATAATTAGAGTAATATTTAATCTGAATACCGTGTTATAAGACATATGATTTGATTCAATGTTTTAAATTCATGGGTTTCGATTGTAAACTGAATCATGTAACAATTTTTGGTTGTTTCAAAATAAGTGTTCACATACAAAGTGTTTGTGAACACTTGTTTTTCCTTTTAAAATGCTTGTTAGAAGTTTATTATTTTTTTAGCAAAATATTATCGTTTACGAAACCTTTACATTTTCTAACAAGCATGTAGATGTAATTATTGGTATTGGTAAATAATATTGGTTTGAACAATTTAAGTTTTCTAACTGACGTGTTAGAAACAAGGTGGTTTTCGAAATCGTACAATCGATTATCAACATTTACCTTATATCTATAATGAGCGTGATAGAAATTATAATGTTGATTAAAATAATAAATATTCTAACGAACGCATTAGAAAACATTTATTTGGAAAAGTTCTCTTGACTTTATATGGTAAGCCTCAAAATCCCCACACGTATGACACGTGTTTTAAAACAGCATCAAAGTTTAGGTCCTAGATTTTTCAACTTTAAACCACATATTAACTTGTTTATCTCAAAACATCAACATTAAACCAAGTAAAAGTTTGAGTATGTGATTTTCAAAAGACACTATTACTACATAAACACATATACAAAATAATGGTTTTAGTCCATCAAGTGTGTTCGATCACGAGTCCATAAAGATATCCGATCACGTCCCCTTTCATCCTTTATTTTCACCTACAAAACACCACATTTAAGTTACCGTTAGTTCGTTAGAACTAAGTAAACACCCACATATCTTCCCCAAGCTCAAACAACCCTTATGGTGAAGTATGACAACAAACCGGGGTAAAAAAGCTATTTTTCAGTGTTTTGGGCGCACTAGTAGGCGCACTACAGAGCATTTTGGGCGCATTGGGTGCCTGCCAAGAGCACTAGGCGCCCAGCTACAGCTCAAATTCGTTTTTTTGCACTTTTTGACACCCAAAACCTCCCCTCGATCGTTTCCAACCATTCTTTTACTCCAAATGCATTCCAAAACACCATAACAACATAATAATCAAGTCCCAAACATACTTTGGTGACTTAACAAAACACAACAATAAAACGATTTACTAACGGGTCGTTTTCACCCAAAACGCCAAAAAAATCTTTTACACCAAGATTTCTCAAGTTAAACAATCACATCACTTGTGATTTACCTAACTTGAATTCACTAATTTAGGACCTTCACACACCTTGTGAATAATCCAAATTCATGATCACACCATTTGTGATTCATAACACCAATTCAACTAAATTTCAATTATAAGTCCACACACCTTGTGAACTTATTTCCATACATTCATCACACATACAAATAGACACCAAATCCAATCATAATGAACAATTAAACACCAAATCAACAATAAATTAAGCAATACCCTACCTATTGCATATTATTGTCAAACAACAAGTAATCTATCACCAAATTACCAATTCACCAAAAGTCAATTCTTCCACTTTAAGCATTCATATATGCCTAACACATTTGCATACATTAAGTAGAAGGGTTGGGTGACTTACCTTGTTCCAACGCGCTATTAAGTGTTTATTTATAAAATTAATTATTTTTATATATAAAATTATGATAAATATATTTAAATAAAATATTCTATGTTAAATTTAGAAAATATAATTATAAATATAATTAAATTAGTAATTAAAGTAAATAAATAAAATCTAAACGAGTCGAGCCAAGCCGAGCTTGAGTCTAAAAATTTTCTAACGAGCCAAGCTCAAGCCTAGTAAATAAAGCTCTTAACGAGCCAAGCCCGAGCCTTAACAAGCTCGGGATCGGCTCGTTTACACCCCTAGATCAAATGCTTGAAATCTTCATGGGTTTTACGATCTCCTTGATTGTACAAACGATTTGGGACAAGAATCAACCAAAATGGTTGAGAAATGAAGAAGTTATGGTAGAGAAAAGTTTTAGAGAGAGAGAGAGAGTTTCGGATTTTGTGTTCTTGAGAGAGAAAGTGTAGGTGAAAATGAAGAAGAAGGTGATATCCCACCCTTTTATAGTCCGGATCAATCCTGCTTGCTCGATTACGTTTATTTACGTGTTAATAATTTTAATTGTTCGGTTTTTACATAGATTGTCTTTTAACTACAAAAAGTTTAATAAGATGGTTTTATTTAAAAATGTTTAAGATTTTTATTCCTAGTAAACATTTTAAATCCCTTCTATTTAATTTAAATATCGTAAATATTATTTCGGTTATCTTGTTGAAATGTGTTACTCGCGTATGTATTCGTAAAGATCGTCACCTTTACGATTACTATGTTCGTTTCGTATTCCAACTTGATTTACGATTCATGGAATGTCGTTTCAGAACATTATTCCTAATAATTGTATTCGTGTGAATCGTCACCCACGCGAACACATTATTAGGCTAACATTTATGAAATAATATTTGCGTTTAAGTTATATCCGTGACCCTCACCATTGCGTAAATATTTCCATTATCGCTTTCATTATTTTAATAAAATATGTTTATTAAACGTATATGTCACACCCCGGGCTCTCGACGGCCCGGGCGCTGCGACCCGATTGGTTTCATTGATAATTACAGTCTCGGTCAGAGTTTATTATTCATTTTAATACGTTTCAGCGGAAGCGTTGTTTCATAAATTCATAAGTTTATGAATTAATCACATGCATGGATGTGAAAACCGTTTTCATAATTTACAAATAATTCATACGCATAGGTATGAAAACCATATTTTCATCGCTTGTAAATAACTTTTCAGGGTTTTATAAAATTTCATATGCATAGATATGAACATAACATTTTATTTCATTTTAAACCGAGTTTTTACAAACATATATTTTACATATCTCGGTTTACACGGGACCTGGAGGTATAACTCCAATCACTCCTTGGTTTCGCCACAAGATTTTATTTAAGGCGTCGTAGGCCCTAAACCTCTAATCTTGTTTTTGATTTGTCATTCATTATCACCTGAAAAGTTTTTGAAAATAAAACGTCAACATAAAGTTGGTGAATACAAGTAACAGACTCGATATGTAAGCATAGCATGTTCGGTCCTTTAACCATAAGTAATATTGGCAATACTACACATTTAGCAGGTTATTTCACTGATCGATACAACTACTGCATACACTGGTTTATAACTGTCACTGGTTAGGAACTACAGCGTAGCGCGTCTTACGTTTTGTTCCCTCCGGCCCACAGCTGGTCACTGGTTAGGTTGCCTACGCAGCGCGTCTTACGTTTAACCTTCCAGCCCACCTGTACCAGCCACGTATGGGAATTTCACCCATATGCGGATACGATTTGCAAATCATACGTATACTAATAGCCTAAATGCTGGTCTAATAGTATCCCTTTATGCGTCAAAGTTTAAACAAACCATGCTCAAAAATGAATTTATATTTAAAAAGAAGTTAAATGTATTCACCTGACTTTTTGGGTTGACAGGGTGACAACTTTAAACTTGTTATTGTAAATTGGGCAGCGTTCATGCTTAATATATGCTTATAAATGTTCTGCAAAGAATATTTACTTATTTATTTATTATTATTATGAATATTATTATTATTATTACGACGACGATGATGATGATTATTATTATTATTATTATTATTATTATTATTATTTTTATTATTATTATTATTATTATTATTATTATTATTTTACGATGATAATAATGATAATATTATTATTATTATTATTATTACGATGATAATCAATATTATTATTGTTATTTAAGTAAACTAAAACAATTTTTAATACATACATAGGGTCGGATCTTAATTCTAACCCTTTAAATTAATAATATCATAAGAAACCTTAAATTTATATATTAAACTTACAAATTAAAATGATACCTGATCGTATACGGATTGTTTTAGAGAATCTTCAGAACGATGGTATATTCAGGATGAACATCGACCAAACTTTACTTTCGTATGTTTAAAATCTTCAAAATTTAACTAGTTTGAAATCTTTGTTGAGATATATATATATATATGTGTGTGTTAACCGCCTTTACTGCTTTGTTTGAACACATCCAGAAGAAGTTCATAACTATCTTCAATTTGAAGATAAGTTAGGCCAACACTCACGTAGATTCTACACATAATTTGATTTTATAATAATAATTATTATATTATTATAATTAATTTAACTCAGATTTTGTTTTTCGGTTATAACTTTTAAAATATTGCGTTTTATAAAATTCTAAAAATACTGCTAGGACCGGCTCATTTTTCTCTACATTTTGACTTAAGTTTCGGCAAAAACGGATCAAGATCAAATATAATATATTTTAATAGTATTATTATTATTTAACCGGCTCTTGACTAAATTTAATGATTATCTAGACACCGATTATTTTTAATAATTGTTTTATCCTACATTCGTTTAAACGAACGCTAAAAATTTTAAACGTTTATTTTTATACTCACGAGTAATCATATTTATGAAATAAATTATTTTATTTTATTAGACGAGACTTTAAGTTTTAATTGATCGTTTTTATTTTTATATTTTTGACTAATAATATTTTAATTATAAACGAGAGTATTTTATTTATTTTCTTAAAACAGGATGTTACATCCTCCCCACCTTTGTTTTAATCTCGTCCTCGAGATTATTGGAATAGGTGTGGGTATTTTTTTTCTCATCTCTGACTCTAGTTCCCATGTATATTCCGGACCACGTCTAGAGTTCCACTTAACTTTGACTAACACCAACTTTTTACGCTTAAGTCTCTTTTCACGTCTGTCTTCAATTTGAAGTGGTTGTTCGATAAACTTTAATTTTTCGTTTACCTTGACATCTTGTAAAGGCATTAACAATGATTCATCGGCCAAACATTTTCGGAGATTAGAAACGTGAAACACATCGTGTACTCCGGCCATTTCTTCCGGTAGTTCAAGCTGATAAGCCACCGGTCCGATTCGTTTAGTAATTTTGAAAGGTCCAACATAACGAGGACTTAACTTTCCCTGTTTACCGAATCGTACTACTCCTTTCCATGGTGAAACTTTGAGTAGCACTTTATCATCAACATTGAATTCTAATGGCTTTCTTCTTCGATCTGCATAGCTCTTTTGTCGATCTCTGGCCATTTTTGATCTTTCTCTAATTTGAAAGACTTTGTCAGTTGTTTCTTGCACTATTTCTGGACCAGACAACTGATTTTCACCAATTTCAGACCAACAGACTGGTGTTCGACATTTTCTACCGTAGAGAGCTTCAAACGGTGCAGTCTGAATACTTGAGTGATAACTATTATTGTAGGAGAATTCCATTAGAGGTAAGTGGTCATCCCAACTTCCTCCAAAGTCTATCACACAAGCTCGAAGCATGTCTTCCAATGTTTGGATTGTTCTTTCGCTCTGCCCATCAGTTTGTGGATGATAAGCAGTGCTGAAATTCAAACGTGTTCCGAGAGCTTTTTGAAAACTTTGCCAGAATCGAGATGTAAAACGACTATCTCTATCTGACACAATGGATAATGGCACACCGTGTAATGATACAATCTCATTTACGTACAACTGTGCTAGCCTATCCATTGAGTAAGTTTCTTTCATTGCTAGGAAATGAGCAAACTTGGTCAGTCTATCAACTATAACCCATATCGTATCATTCCCACGACTGGTTCGGGGAAGTTTAGTTATAAAGTCCATGGTTATCATTTCCCATTTCCAAACAGGCAGTTCTAGTTGTTGCAACATACCAGAAGGTTTCTGGTGTTCAGCTTTAACTTGAGAACAAGTCAAGCATCTTGCAACATATGCGGCAATATCTTTCTTCATGCCAATCCACCAATAGTTCTCTTTTAGATTCTTGTACATTTTATCGCTTCCTGGGTGCATCATGTATTTCGATTTATGTGCTTCTTCCAATACTTTTTCTCTTAAGCCACCAGTGACTGGCACCCAGATTCTTGTACTCATATGAAGAATTCCATCGTCTCCTTTGACCAGTTGTTCAGTCATGCCCTTCATTCCTTCTTGTTCCTTGTTTTCATCTTTTTGGGCTTCTTTCTGTGCCTCTTTAATTTGTTTAAACAAATCAACTTGTAGTTCGAGCCGTAAAGCACGTACTCTTCTCGGTTTGTCCACCTCCTTTCGACTTAAGGCATCTGCAACCACATTTGTCTTTCCTTCATGATAGATAATTTCACAGTCATAGTCATTCAACGTTTCCATCCATCTTCGTTGTCGCATATTCAGTTCCTTCTGACCAAAGATATACTTTAAACTCTTGTGATCAGTATAAACTGTGAAATGAACTCCATACAGATAGTGTCTCCATAACTTTAATGCAAAGATTATAGCGCCTAACTCCAGATCATGAGTCACATAATTCTTCTCATGAGTCTTCAACTGGCGTGATGCATAAGCAATAACTTTGTTTCGTTGCGTCAATACGCATCCTAATCCTGTATGAGAAGCATCACAATAGACAACAAAGTCATCAACACCTTCGGGTAATGCTAGGATCGGAGCATGAGTCAACTTATCTTTAAGAATTTGAAAAGCCTCAATTTGCTTGGGACCCCATTCAAACTTTTCAGCTTTTCGAGTCAATGAGGTGAGAGGAACGGCTATTCGGGAGAAATTCTGAATAAATCGACGATAATAACCCGCCAAGCCTAAGAAACTACGCACCTCTGTTGGTGACTTGGGGTTCTCCCATTTGGTAATAGCCTCTATCTTAGATGGATCCACTTGAATACCTTGAGCATTAATAACATGCCCCAGAAATTGTACTTCAGTGAGCCAGAAATCACATTTAGAGAATTTAGCATACAATTTCTCATGTTTTAGTAATTCAAGTAGAGTTCTAAGATGTTTAGCATGATTCTCCGGTGTTTTTGAATAAATAAGAATATCATCAATGAATACAATGATGAATTTGTCCAGATAAGGTTTGCATATCCGATTCATCATGTCCATAAAGGCAGCTGGAGCATTAGTAAGTCCAAATGGCATAACAGTGAACTCATAATGCCCATACCTCGTACGGAAAGCAGTTTTAGGAATATCTTCTTCCTGTACTTTCAGTTGATGATATCCTGATCGAAGATCGATTTTAGAAAAATGACAAGCTCCTTGAAGTTGATCGAATAAATCGTCAATTCTTGGAAGTGGATACTTGTTCTTGATGGTCACCTTATTTAGCTCCCTATAGTCAATGCACATCCGCATCGACCCATCTTTCTTCTTGACGAAAAGAATTGGAGCTCCCCAAGGTGATGAGCTCGGACGAATAAAATCTTTTTCCAATAGCTCGTCTAATTGTTTCTTGAGCTCTTTCATCTCAGTCGGTGCCAATCTATAAGGAGATTTAGCAATTGGAGCTGTACCAGGTTCCAGATTGATATTGAATTCTACTTCTCTTTCTGGTGGTAAACCAGGCAATTCATCTGGAAACACGTCGGGAAAATCAGCTACAACGGGTACGTTTTTCAGTTTCTTCTTTTCTTGATCTTCAGTTGTGACTGAGACTATGTAAGCTAAACAACCTTTGTTTAAATACTTAGTAGCTTTGATCATAGAAATAATTCCAACATTATTTGTTGACTTATCACCCTTGATGATCAATTTTTCCCTCGTTGGGACACGAACTTCAATGGATTTGATGTCGCATAAGATACAAGCTTGGTTTATAGCTAACCAATCCATTCCGATTACCACATCAAAACCGGCCAACTTCATTGGTAAGAATTTCACAGGTACGTTGTGCTTAAAGAGTGTGATCTTACCATTTACTAACGCTTCATTTATTTTGACTACATCACCATTAGCAGTTTCTACCAGATAAGGCTTATTTAGTTTCACTAGTGGTTCATTTAGAAGCTTACAAAATTCATAATCAATAAAGCTTTGGTTTGCTCCTGAATCAAACAAAACCTTAGCATAAATATTATTGATAAGAAACGTACCGGTAATAACATCCGGCATGTCTGCAGCTTCTTTTGCATTAAGGACAAAAGCTCTAGTTGTCTTCTTTGCATTTGGTTCAGCTTTTGTTCCTGAACCACCAACCCCGCTAACTCCACTTGCCTTGATCAACTTAGGACATTCAGTTCGATAGTGTCCCTGTTCATTGCAGTTGAAGCACGTCACCATTTTCTTTCTTCGGCATTCATCCACTGTATGACCTGTTAATTTGCAATGACTGCAAAATTTTGGTCGAAGACATTTTCCCAAATGATTTTTCCCACACATTTTGCATCGTGGGATCATACCACTACCTCCTTCTTTCTTTTCAAATCTTCCTCCAGGTTTCTTTGAACTTTGATTGACCTTTTGGATCATTTCTAGACTTTTCTTTTCTTCTTGGGTTCTTACCATCCCATTAGTAAGCAACCCTGCAAGCTCAACAGCTGAATCAATGGTCTGAGGCATCGCCGCCTTGACCATATCCCTAATTTCACTTACAAGTCCCCAGATATAGCGACTGATCAGGTTTGATTCTGGTGTCACAAGATGTGGCACCAATCGAGCATACTCAAAGTACTTGGAAGTGTACTCACGATGCCCAGCACCGACCATACGGTGAGTCAGGAATTTTCGCTCGATTTGTTCCTTCTCATTCATTGGGCAAAACTTTCGAGTTACGAAATCCCGAAAACTTTCCCAAGTCATAGCATACGCATTGGTTCTGCCTTTGGTTTGAATAATGGAGTTCCACCACTCCAATGCTCCATCTTTAAAGGAATTTGAAGCATATAGAACCATGTCTTCTTCGGCACATTTGCTGATAGCAATTACCGCTTCAATCTTCTCAAGCCATCTTAATGCTACCACAGCTCCTTCTGTTCCAGCGAACTCAGGAGGTTTACAAGATTGGAATGTTTTGTATGAACATCCTTCAGTTCTAAATCGTTTTACACTAGAAGCTTTGGTATTCTCATTGTTCGAACCCGACACCTCTTTTGCTTTTGTCACTGTATTTTCTGGATTCGAATTTTCATTATTTTTCATAGCCGCAACAATCGTAAGTATTGCGTCTTTAATTTCTTTTGCTATTATTTCCTGAAGTTCAGCCTTTTGAATCATAGGTTCATTAGCATCTGTGTGCGTTCTCTTTCGCCCACGAGTGTTTGCAGATGGTCCGCCAGAATTATGGTTTCGAGACATTGTCTACAAAATATGACATTTGACAAGGTCTTAAAATAATTCATCGTAATTTAGCTTATGAGATATCATAAGAATTCATCATGTTATTTCAATCATTGTTAGTATTTCAGGTATACTATTTTACCTATTCCTTTGATAGGCACTTGTCTTAGTGTGGTTAAAGCTTAGATACAATCATTAGTACCTATTTCGCTAAAACCAGGAGCTCTGATACCAACCTGTCACACCCCGGGCTCTCGACGGCCCGGGCGCTGCGACCCGATTGGTTTCATTGATAATTACAGTCTCGGTCAGAGTTTATTATTCATTTTAATACGTTTCAGCGGAAGCGTTGTTTCATAAATTCATAAGTTTATGAATTAATCACATGCATGGATGTGAAAACCGTTTTCATAATTTACAAATAATTCATACGCATAGGTATGAAAACCATATTTTCATCGCTTGTAAATAACTTTTCAGGGTTTTATAAAATTTCATATGCATAGATATGAACATAACATTTTATTTCATTTTAAACCGAGTTTTTACAAACATATATTTTACATATCTCGGTTTACACGGGACCTGGAGGTATAACTCCAATCACTCCTTGGTTTCGCCACAAGATTTTATTTAAGGCGTCGTAGGCCCTAAACCTCTAATCTTGTTTTTGATTTGTCATTCATTATCACCTGAAAAGTTTTTGAAAATAAAACGTCAACATAAAGTTGGTGAATACAAGTAACAGACTCGATATGTAAGCATAGCATGTTCGGTCCTTTAACCATAAGTAATATTGGCAATACTACACATTTAGCAGGTTATTTCACTGATCGATACAACTACTGCATACACTGGTTTATAACTGTCACTGGTTAGGAACTACAGCGTAGCGCGTCTTACGTTTTGTTCCCTCCGGCCCACAGCTGGTCACTGGTTAGGTTGCCTACGCAGCGCGTCTTACGTTTAACCTTCCAGCCCACCTGTACCAGCCACGTATGGGAATTTCACCCATATGCGGATACGATTTGCAAATCATACGTATACTAATAGCCTAAATGCTGGTCTAATAGTATCCCTTTATGCGTCAAAGTTTAAACAAACCATGCTCAAAAATGAATTTATATTTAAAAAGAAGTTAAATGTATTCACCTGACTTTTTGGGTTGACAGGGTGACAACTTTAAACTTGTTATTGTAAATTGGGCAGCGTTCCTGCTTAATATATGCTTATAAATGTTCTGCAAAGAATATTTACTTATTTATTTATTATTATTATGAATATTATTATTATTATTACGACGACGATGATGATGATTATTATTATTATTATTATTATTATTATTTTTATTATTATTATTATTATTATTATTATTTTACGATGATAATAATGATAATATTATTATTATTATTATTATTATTACGATGATAATCAATATTATTATTGTTATTTAAGTAAACTAAAACAATTTTTAATACATACATAGGGTCGGATCTTAATTCTAACCCTTTAAATTAATAATATCATAAGAAACCTTAAATTTATATATTAAACTTACAAATTAAAATGATACCTGATCGTATACGGATTGTTTTAGAGAATCTTCAGAACGATGGTATATTCAGGATGAACATCGACCAAACTTTACTTTCGTATGTTTAAAATCTTCAAAATTTAACTAGTTTGAAATCTTTGTTGAGATATATATATATATGTGTGTGTTAACCGCCTTTACTGCTTTGTTTGAACACATCCAGAAGAAGTTCATAACTATCTTCAATTTGAAGATAAGTTAGGCCAACACTCACGTAGATTCTACACATAATTTGATTTTATAATAATAATTATTATATTATTATAATTAATTTAACTCAGATTTTGTTTTTCGGTTATAACTTTTAAAATATTGCGTTTTATAAAATTCTAAAAATACTGCTAGGACCGGCTCATTTTTCTCTACATTTTGACTTAAGTTTCGGCAAAAACGGATCAAGATCAAATATAATATATTTTAATAGTATTATTATTATTTAACCGGCTCTTGACTAAATTTAATGATTATCTAGACACCGATTATTTTTAATAATTGTTTTATCCTACCTATTCGTTTAAACGAACGCTAAAAATTTTAAATGTTTATTTTTATACTCACGAGTAATCATATTTATGAAATAAATTATTTTATTTTATTAGACGAGACTTTAAGTTTTAATTGATCGTTTTTATTTTTATATTTTTGACTAATAATATTTTAATTATAAACGAGAGTATTTTATTTATTTTCTCAAAACAGGATGTTACAGTATATTTCCTAATCCTTATCCCCATTAAATCATATCACTGACACATGCATGATATATCAAAATAAGTTTATGTATAGGGCATACGTAGGAGTCGATCGCAACCTATCCAACCGCCGTCCCATCACCATTTCGATAAACTATGACCATGTGTCCTTAACTATATTTAGTGACCAACCATCATCCTTTACCAATTCCAAACAAACCAGCTCATATCATATTCATTCAATCGCAACAAACACTATGGTTCAGTCTAGTTGTATTTCAAACTAACTTCCCCATGGTTAATGCATATTAATCACATGTTCTCATCAGTGTACACCAATTAGTAATATCATCAATCATATCCAAATCATCGAATTATCATACAGGTTCTATCAATACAAAATAAATATGTAGATACGATACCTGAAATACAGTGATGTTACAAAAACCTAAGGATTCACATATCAAAGCAGTGAAACGAATTTTTCGCTATCTGAAGGGAAAACAAAGTCTTGGACTTTGTTACCCTTATGATGATATTATGCATTTTATTGCTTTTTCAGATTTTGACTATCGTGGTTATAACCTTGATAGGAAGTCAACAAACTAGTAACCTGGCAATGTAAGAAGCAAGTTACTGTAGCCATATCTACTTGTGAGGCTGAGTATGTTGCTGCTTCAAGTTGTTGTTCACAAATTTTGTGGATTCAACAAATACGGGATTACGGTTTAAAGTTTACAACAACCCCTATCTTTGTTGATAATACAACTGCTATAGCCATTACTAAAAACCCAGTTTCACATAAACGAACAAAGCACATTGATATTCGACATCATTTAATTCAAGAGAAAAAAGTAATCCAACTTTTGAAAATCAAAACAGTTGACAACATTGCTGATATTTTCACAAAAGTATTCAGCCCGATTTTCAAAAGTTGTTGTTCACAAATTTTGTGGATTCAACAAATACGGGATTACGGTTTAAAGTTTACAACAACCCCTATCTTTGTTGATAATACAACTGCTATAGCCAATACTGAAAACCCAGTTTCACATAAACGAACAAAGCACATTGATATTCGACATCATTTCATTCGAGAGAATAATAAGAAAAGAGGTTAGAACAATGAAGTTTGAGTTATTAAAACCTCAAAGATTGAAGAAATTTCATATAGTTGGGAATCTAGACTGGATAACCAGAAAATGGAAGGTGCGATATGAATTCAAGCCTGTTAAGTCTTTATAGAGAATTCCTCTGTTAAAGTTTAACTTAGGTATTATGAATAACCTTTATTTATGGTATTTAGACGGTTATACTTCTGAAGTTGTATTCCAAGATAAAAACAAGATGGAGTTGTGCGGATTGTTTGATCATATCCATTTGATTAATCTTTCAGAAGATGACCATAATAAGTAGCAAATAAAACAGATTCAATATCAGAAGGATCACAAAGATGAAACGATGCAGTTCAAGAAGGTTTTAGATGTTTGTATCAGGCACAAGATTTGTGTTGGTAGTCATCTACCTTCTCAGTGGAAAGAATTAAGACAAACACTAAGCTGTTGCTAAGGGGGAGTCTGTTAGTACCATGATAGTATCAGCTTCAGTTTTAGAATTGAAGACCGAAGACTGTAGCAGAGTCAAAGTGAAGATCTTTATGTTATTGTTTTTGTAATTGTTTAGTTTGTTTAATTTGTATTTTGTTTAATTTTGAATATTTTAAAATTAACTAAGTGTTGGTTTCATCGATACTAACAATATCGATGGCAGGCCTATAAATAGGCTTGTTTTGATACTAATTGTATCGAACCGGTTCATAACTCTAATTCTTAAGTTTGTATTTTCTCTCTGATTGTACGAATTTCATTCCAGATATTAATAAAAGAAGATTGACTTTGAATCATTTATTGTTTCTATTTCTACTTGTTTCGATTATTGCTCAAACTAGATCATTCTGATCCTAGACATGGACCTTTACACCTTCCTATATATATATATATAGGGATTGAATCCTATGAAAACCTAATCTTAGAGAGAAAACCCTTAAAAACTATGTGAGATATTGGTTTTGAATCTTAAAAATAAATATGTGGTCCAAATTATCTTTTGTTACAAATATTGGTTTCGCTACATTCTTCAAAAAATTAGCATGTATATTCGATCTCGTAAATTTCCGCCCCCTTTTCAAAACGTTCAAGTTCTGCTACTGCTAGAAGGCAAATCTACGACGACCTATCCCAAGACTTCTGATCTATCCCATTTCTCTCTCTAAAATACGAAGAAGAAGCTTATGAAATCAGTGTAAGAACTTCAAAATGGTGATTCAAGTGAGGAAATCTAACATGTAAGCAGAAGGAGATGGAGTGAACCATCAAAATCAGAAGACAAATCCATGATTACCTAATCCCATGATTTTTGATCTGTCCCCTTTCTATCTCTAAAAGCAAAAATGTGATTGCTTACGTTGATATTATATGTTAGGCATGCGCTCCCATACCCATTTGAAGAGCAAATGCGGAACCTGTGGTGATAGATGGGTTGTATATGGTGAACATATTATAAAATATCAAACACATAGACATGGAACTTTCACATCCATATTTTACCGTGTGCATTGTTGCTTGTATATTTGGCTTTAACTTTTGTATTTCACAATTCATTTTTATGACTATGGTAATAGATGAGTGGTATCTGGTGAGCCGATTCTAAAATATCAAAAACATACACGGGGAACCTTCACATCCATATTTTACATGTGTGTATTGTTGCTTGTACCTTCAGCTGTAACTTTTGTAATTCACTCTTCATTTCCATGATCTTCAAGTATAATCCATCCCTAATTTCGGATGTAAATATGTAATGGAAAAAAAAATGTTGTAAAGTGTGATATCCATTGCGTCACGGTGGTGTATTTTCATTACCGGTTATTTCGTAATAAAACGGTAGTCAAGTGGCAAGTAGCCAAACACCCACTAAAACCTTCTTTTTCCTTCTAAGACTATACGGTATGCCATGGGAGTGGGCGTGGGAGGGCGTGGCACACCGCCCCCCTTGTGGCTTGAGTGAGCGTGGGAGTCCAAGGCGTGAGTGAAACCTCGCAACTTACTCTCTTTCTCTCTGTCTCACACACACATATGTATATATATAAGTTTAAAAAAGGAAATGATGACGTGAAGTGAGTGGACAATGGGTCATTTTCACCAAAATGGTGGAGTGAGTGGTTGTGATGAGCGCCTACGTGACGCCTACGTGGAGTGAGTGGTAATGGGGCATACCCCATCGCCCAACGGATACTCTCACGCCATCTGACTCCCTTTACCCAAATCAGTATCTCCAGTCAGAATTCCACTTAATTTTGCACAAATCTGTTCAAATTCGACACTAAATCCCCGCTCTTCTCACTTCAAATCGATCAATTTCTTCCCCAATTTGGTACGAATCTGCTACTTGTGGCTCAATTTAGTATTTTTAGAGTTTTCAATCACTCATCGGTGGAAATGTTGCATATCGTCTCTAAATCTGTCTCGCGATTGCATCACGATGTTTAGTTAAAGTTGGTTACGGTTTTGTATTTTTTGAAGTTTGGTTGGGATCTGTGACATGAGGATTGAGTATTTGGATGATTCGTCTGATATGAAAAATGATCGACGAATTGTTGGTTATAGTTTTAGTCGGTATGTTGTTACGGTGGACGCGAAGAGAGCGTTGGTTGGAGCCGGAGCTCGGATTTTGTTCTACCCGACGCTTCTGTATAACGTTTGTCGTAACAAGATTCAAGCTGAGTTCCGATGGTGGGACCAGATTGATCAGGTTTATACTTTTAATCATTCTATTTTGTGCTATCTGAATATGTTAATTGTCTTTGCTAAGTGGATTATGTTAATAAAAACTAAATGAGATTCGGCTTGTTTTTCAATGAGAAAACTGCGTTTTAATATGATGTTGATACAATTATATTTCTGTCCAAGTGAGATTTATAGTCAATTCAAGGATTAGTTGACCATCTGAATGCTTATCATTATTTAAACCTGATGATCTTGAACACAACTATAATCAGTTTATTTTAAGCTTTGAAACAAATTAATTGAAATTATAATCACTATAAACAGTTAAAGTGTTAAACATCCTAGTTGATAAGTCATTTTTGTGCGTAGGAGTTTGATCTTTTAATTTTATCAATGCTAATGAAAGTGGAACACTTGATGATATGTAAATGTCATCTTCTGTTGTTTTAATCTTGGTTGTTTTGATTTATCTAGTTTCTTCTGCTGGGTGCTGTTCCATTCCCAAAGGATGTTCATCGATTGAAACAACTTGGTGTTTGTGGTGTTATTACACTCAACGAGCCTTTTGAAACGTTGGTTCCGTCTTCCTTGTACCAGGTAAGTGCCTATTAGTGTAGTAGCTCCCATTGCGGGTATTGATTAGTCTGTTAACTTGATCATGGTATGTGTGCTTTGTTTTGGTCTTCTTGCTTCACTCATCTTCATTGACGAGTCCCAAGCTTAGGGATATGTTAACCTTGTGGAGATAGCCTAGTGGTAAGGGTGTTGGGCCTCAACCTTGAGGTCATGGGTTCTAGTCATGGGGTGACATTTTCTCCGCAAGGCCACCGACCCGGGTGCTTGCGCTCCCATTCCCCTCAGTTAGTCGGGTGTTGAGGGGGGCCCAGGGTTTACCACGCAAGTGGGTTCCCCGGTCATCAAAAAAAAAAACTTAGGGATATGCGATAATCTGAAACCAAACTGGGACTTATTGACTGATCTAGAACCAACGGTTTAGAAACAAGGCAACCGAGTGTCAGAATCTGACCAGCTTGTACTGGTTCTATGTTTGGTTTCTAATGGACGATGAACGGGTTCAAACTTTTGGGCTTGTCAGTTCAATAAAATAAACGATGTTGCTTTATTAAAGCAAGAAAAATATGGTTTCATTCTGGACCTGATAGATTTCTGTTTTATTAGCTGGACCGAGACCTGGCTGCATATGACATCTCCCGTTCTGATCCAGTCTCTGGTTTGTTGCCTCCAGTGGTTTGGATTCACTTTTGCATACCCCCTTTCTTACATGTTTTCAATAGTTTAGGTGTAATAATTTTGTACAACCCAAATTCAGTTTAAATGGGTGTATAGTTCCAGATCTCCACAGACTAACATAAGGGTATATATGTCATCTTAGGATCGTACAATGTTGCCCTGTACTATTCCCCTTCTACATTGCATACTAAATCGTTGATATGTACGCAAATTCCCAACTTATATTGTATAGTTTTCTGACTTGCTATTCAAACTGAAATTCACTTTAATATATTTCCAATGCTGAATTAAACTAATGATGCCAGAGTCCAATTGTACAAGTCTCTCATAAGATCATCTGAAATTTGGGTGGCATTTCAACCCATTTAATTATGAATGGGTCAATTTGGGTTGTGTTATATGATATTTTTTGAATTAAAAGGCTAACTTGCCAATTTCCAAACAGTCAGTTGCCCAAAGTCTATATTTAAGATAACAATCCCAAAAGTATGAATCAAAAATTTAAGTTATTGTATTAATATGTTTTTTTTTGTAATCATAATCAACTATTAACATCTTCTATTTGGACAAAAGTTTTAGTGGGTACCCACCCTGGCCTGGACTGTTTTGGCCACACATACAATTAACCTGGTTCAACCCAACACCTCTTTTGGCTGGTTACCCTACCTTATCATTTTCTAAACATTGTTTTCGCAATCATCATTAACGCAATTGTTGTTATAAAAGTAAGAAAAGAAGACAAAAAGTGTTAGCGGGTCAACAAACCAACATGATTTGGCCCATTTCAACACAAAGAAAAGTACCCAGAAAAGAATCCCACTCCTACAGTAGGGTCGGGGACGATAAAATCGGGCAAACCTTACCTAAATCCTATAGGATAAAGTGACTGCTTTCAAAGAGGCCTATTTTAGCACATATAAAAAATGGCTTGTGTCTATTCAAAGCCTTTTTGACAGCATAACAATTCTATCATTTTGCTAGTTTTGGACATATGCTTATAGAACATGTTTTTAATAATTTTATTTTTTGGAATTTAAATGCTTATGGTAAAATTGAACCTGGCAATCTTGACCCATAACAAGATAAATGGGTAGATTTGATTATAGAATTATTGTATTTTGGGTTGAAAGGGGTAACATTATGACATAGACTGGGTTAAGATGGGTAAACTTTAACACAATGTGGGACATAAAAACTACGTGAATATAATGTATTTAAGCAAGTAAGAATGATTAATGATATATTTGATGATAAAATCATTAAAAATTATTTAAATAAACTATTTGTTTCATTATAACTCATTTTAACTTGAACTAAATTGATGTTTTTTGAAAGCGACCTGTTTAGACCCAAACCAATTTTCCTTAAAACCCATCGTAACCCGCACCCATCTTGACCCGCACCCGTTCTGATCTATTACCCAACCCAACCCGCTCATTTTGCAAGACATATTAAAATTAACAGCTTTTCTGCATCATCTCTTTGTTTCTTTTCAATCACATGGCATTGAACAACTTATTATTCCAACCAGAGATTACTTATTTGCCCCTTCATTTGTTGACATTGATCGAGCAGTTAATTTCATTCACAGTAAGTCAAGAGTATTTTGGTAGCACATATTTTCTCTAACGGCAGCAAAATAGGCTTGTTGGGTAACAGGTTAATTTTTGTTATGCATTGTAATGGTTTGGATTGGGCAGGCCTAGCCAAGACAGTTTCTGTCTGAAGTCTATGTTTTTATAAACAAATGGTGCATCATAAATGACTACAAGTATTATGTTATTTTAAGAATAATCAAACTTTCTTGAATATAATAATTTAGGAATTTTTATGCATCAAAAACACACTTTGGATAACTGTTACATTTTTTTGCTAGCCATTCTTTTCAAATTCTGTTTGTTTGTCCCATTAGAGATAAGACATACTTGAACTGACCCATCCATAAGGCAATGGGTTGAATTGTCTCTCCTCTTTCTAACCATTAATATTATTATTATGTTTGCATATTCTGGTGCTAACTACCTGCGTTGCTCATCTTGTTATAGGGAATGCAACCAGCTGCAAGACCACGTATCAATCAATCAATCAACGTACTCAGTATATCCCGCCATTAGCATGCTAAGGCAGGGTCTGAGGAGGGTGAGATGTAGACAGCCTTACCCCTACCCCGTAGGGGTAGAGAGGCTGCTTCCAGTGAGACCCTCGTATGTTCACTGCAAAGCTGGCAGAGGAAGAAGTACATCAATTGTGCTTTGTTACTTGGTATGGACTTTTCTTATATATATTGATAAACTTTTTAAAGATCACTGCAGCCTGATGTATTTAAGGGGTGGTAGTTTTGAGCATTTGGATGGAAATAAATGATAAATGCTTACCTTATAATGAAATAAGCTGTTGAAACAAGCAATTCTAAACACCATTTTAATTTAAATAAATTAAGATTATATAACTCCTGTAAATCAATTTGACACAGTTAAAAATAAAAAAATTAAACAATGCATTTCAAGTCAACCCAACTTCACCTAATTTCATTGTTTAGGCTTTGGCCTATCTCTGGATCCACCTGACCCCATTTTTTGACATCTAATGTATTAGTATTATTTCTGTGGAAACATGGAAGTTGTATTGTGATGGTTTGTCATGATATGCTAGGTGGAATTCAAGCACATGACTCCTGCTTCTGCATTGGAATACTTGCAATCTAGACGACCTAGAGTCCTCTTGGCTCCATCTCAATGGAAGGTTAGATCCTTAGCTGTAAGTTGTAACTTCTTTTTAAACTGCAAATGAAAAATGTGATACAATAGTTGGTATCTTTCACAGATGCGTTTAGCTTCAGTCAAATGTAATGGTGTGATAGGGTTTAGATGATAGATCGATGATGATGAAATGAAAATATTGATTATATTGCAATATAAAGAAAAATGCAAAAGATAACAACCACAAGTGGTCCCAGGGCTATGCCCTTCTCATGCAAATGCAATGAGCCTAATCACTTAACAATATTTCTCCTCTCCCCTCTCAAAAGACTAATTCCTCTATTTATAGAAATAGCAATTACACTTACCCCCTTCCACGAATATAAAAGACAAGTAAGTACTAATTAGACTAGGATCTCTATCAATACTGCCCCCATAACATAAGACTTGTCCTCAAGGCTTGGTAGAAAATTCCTCATCCGAATGTGAAGGATCCATATGTGCCAACTGAAAATGCAGCCCCTTGTGTCCATCAGACTCATCATCCCCAAGCAACAACACATGAAGTTTTCCCTCCGGGCATTTATGAGATGGGCCATAGAGTTGCCCACACTTGTAACATAAACCTTTCTTCCTGCGTTCCTCCCACTTGGTGCGAGATAAAGAACGAACCCCGCGATCACGATAGCTAACTTGACCATTGGTAGGTCCAAATTTCCCAACAGATTTGGAAACCATAGTGTGCAACGGTCGCTGCCCAGCCCCAGAATCCAACAAAGACAGCCCTGTATGTGCAGTATAACGATAACGAGACAGCAGCGTGCTGGAATCTGATGGCCGAAGCATGAACTCAACATCCTTAGCCAAAGACATCGCATCAATGCAAGATGTAGGACGATGTAAACGGACCTGCTGTTTGACATCAGTCTTCAACCCCACGATAAAATAGCCAAGAGATTGGGATTCCGGTAACCGAGGAACAAGAGATAGTATATACTCGAAATCATCGATGTAATCATAAATGGAATCCGACTGTTTAAGGGTAGCCAATTGTTCATACGGGTTTTGGATCTCCATTCCACTAAATCGTTGAAGTAGTTCTGACTGGAAATCAGTCCAAGAGATGGAATCATGTACCTGAGTGATGATTGTGAACCAGTGTTGAGCGACCCCAACCATGCTCAATTGAGCCAATCGAATACGCAATTCATCAGGGGTGTTGTTGATGTCAAAATAGAGAGTCGCCTTTTGAATCCACCCCTGAGGATCGAAGCCACTAAATTCTGGCAGTTTCACCTTCTTGACAGCCCAAGGAAGTCCCGTCGATGGCTCTGTTGGATCTGGTCCTCCGCCCATACCCGAGAAAACCCCTCCAGAAGAGCCTGATGTATCTACCGGTTGCTTCCCCTGAGATTTCATCCACGCCAAAACCACTTTGCGGAACTCAATTGCTTCATTCCGATCGTCAGTGAGAAGTGAAAGTGACGATCGAATGTCTGCAACATCCTGTTGAAGCTGATTGATCTGTTGCTCATGAAGATCTAATCGAGAAGTTTGATTCACCATGGTCGAAGGACTTAATCGGAAAAAAATGAGTGTGCGTTGAAATAGGTTAATTGAAACAAAGCAAAAACAGAAAGATGAAATTGAAATTGAAATTGAAATTGAAGGAAGATGAAAACGATGGCTAATCGGGCGACCAGAGTGGAAAATCAAGGTGCAATCGTCTGACGTTGGTGAACGACGGCGACGAGAAAACCCAGTGGAGATGAAATCAGAAGTGAGAAGATGAATTTGAAATCAGAAAAACCTGAAATCGGCGGCTAATTGAACGATTGAACAGGAGAATCGATCGACGATTGCTTGAAATTGGAGAGCTACGGCGACGGCTGAAATCGAAATCGAAATCGATTATGGTGAAGAACGGCAGGTGATGACGATGATGATGAGAGCGGTGAAATGAAATGGGAATCGATTAGGAAGGTGACGAAGGGCTGGTGTGAGGCAGGTCGGACCAATGATAGGGTTTAGATGATAGATCGATGATGATGAAATGAAAATATTGATTATATTGCAATATAAAGAAAAATACAAAAGATAACAACCACAAGTGGTCCCCTTCTCATGCAAATGCAATGAGCCTAATCACTTAACAATATTTCTCCTCTCCCCTCTCAAAAGACTAATTCCTCTATTTATAGAAATAGCAATTACACTTACCCCCTTCCACAAATATAAAAGACAAGTACTAATTAGACTAGGATCTCTATCATGGTGCCATTTTTGTAACCAAAGCACTAAAGGCAACAATACAAGATGAGACTTTTTGTTCGTAATGAGATGATTAAAAACATGGTTAAATAGGCTCACAACCTACCTAATATGTTTAACATGAATAATTCGCTTTCAGATAGTGTAAAATACTAATATGGGTTCACTGGTGGATGCTACATATTCAAGACTTTTATATCATAATGATGTCGATTTATAATTTTATGAGTAGTTAAACATGTTAATATTAAATTCCCTCCATTAATTGGCTAGCATTGTTCTTAAGGATTATTGCACTTTATATAACTTTTATTTTTTGGGTTAGTTTTTGGTCTTATGATTTCATTCAAACAGATTGAACTGCTTATATCATTTGTGCTCGTTGTTTATAATTAATTGTGTTCAAACTTAAACCTGTTTTGCCCCATTACCCAATCTCCCATTTTGCCTTGTCTAGCATACACCATCTAAATATATCTAATACAAGCTGGAATAATCGATCATTTTAAGAAATTCATTCTGCTAACTAAAATCCATGTTCCTATGAGCAGGTGATCCAAGAATACAAACAGTGGCGGTTAGCTTCAACAGCCACCCCATCAGCAGATGCTGTTTTGATCACAAAGGCCGATTTAGAAGGGTTTCATAGCCCGTCACAAGGCAATGAACTCACACTTGTTCCAAGAGTAGTAAATGCCAGCCTAATTATGGCAAGACTGTCTTGCCTTTTTGCATCTTTAAAAGTTTCGGGTTCTTGTACGCCAATTAATTTGAAGCTAACCGAGGCTCCTGCCTGTTAATTAGTCAATAAACTGCAGGCTTATGAACAAGAAGCCGGTTTTGGTGCTCTTGGCCTTTTTAAAAGAGGATTGTGTTAAGGTGCATGATGTCAATCATACGCCTGAGGTATTAGTTCAATTTCTGTATATACATGTTTGTTTTTTCTATATTTGCAATCACTCATTGCTTTGTTATGATAGAGCAATATCATGCTTTGTTATATTTTTTTTAATTTCGTTGTTTACAGTGATGCTATGATGTACGCCTCTTTTGGTTTTATGTTAATCATGGTGGAGCTTTATTTTCTTTCATCCGAAATTTATACTACTAGCTGACCTTTACTTGAAAAATATACAAGCTGATTTCGAGCTATGAGCTATTATAACCGCGTTAAGTTTGTGATTGTCAGTTTATAGTTATAAACCAAACCAATTCTTAAATGTGATACTTAAGAGGTTTGTTTAAAAAAAAGAAGTAAATCGGACTCTCTAACAGGATTGTGACACCCATTATGCGTAAACCCTTGCTTGTCTCGCCCCGCTTACTGAGAGCTTGAAGAGGAGAAGCTCATGATCTCACATTATGCGTAAACCCTTGCTTGTCTCGCCCCGCTTATTTATGCTGGTTGGTTATCAAAAGATGTTTTATTTCGTCACTCCCAAGAATCAAATGTTGGGTTACTTTGGACATAATGGACACCAAGCAAGACCAAGAGATTGGTTAAAAAGCACTTTTAGGAGTGTTCTTTTGTGTCAGGCTAGAAAAAACCAAAAATTTAAAACGGAATTTCGAATTTGATTTTTTTGTCAGTGTTATCATGTAGAATTTCAGTTTGCTATTTTCTTTAACATGATGTAATTTGAAATTAATGCTGACAAAGTTATTGTTGATGTTGCTAAGTTGCTGGAGTTCCTGTTGATATATACATGCAACATATTTGTATCAGTACGACTAAAGGTGTTGGTAAAATTGTCTTGGATTTGTAAACTGGTTCAAACGGTTTGGGGGTGTCAAAAACGATATCTCACCACTTGCAGATTCACATGAATCTGTGATCAATAAAACCAAGATTAAAAGTACAGACATTAGATCTTACAGATATGTTACAACTTGATATAAAATACAAGAAATACAAAACCCTAAGATCTCATGAATCAGATCTAACCAAAAAAACAAAAGAGCAAATACTAACAAAACTCATACAGTCTGAACTTAGAAACATACCATAAGATCTATTGAAATCAAGGATCTTTTTACACTAAAAGTAGATCTAAATCTAAAACTCAAGAGACGCTTATACAAGAAACTTTCAGAAAACGAAAGAAAACAAAATGACTCGTGTTTGCATTTCCTATTACTGAATATTACGAATGCTGACATATTTATTCCTTGCGATTGATGCTTAATTTTTCATTGATTGGATTTATTACTTTATGAATTACAACTGTAGACATCCTTTTCTATTGTTAATATTATGATTTTTAACGTCGTTTACTTATATTTTGGTTATTATATCTTATGTCCGACGCTTATTTTTGCGACGGTTCAATTTATTATTTTAGTATGAATTAACCGTTGCAACTAGTTTTTGGGTCTGGGACTCTGGGTTTTAATAATATTCATGATGTTCCCATATTAGCAAAAAAGTATGATTTCATTTTTTTTTTTCTTTTGACAGAATTTTAATTGAACAGATATTATAGAACACAACACGCAAAACAAAACTCCTAATTTGTAAACAATTTTGGAATTCAATGCCCAACAAAAAAACGTAGAAAGTTGATTATTTTATTTTTCTCCTGTAACAACTCATTTGGGATGAACCATATAACGTGCTCCATTCATCATAAACTACGCTTAACACACCTACGACAGGGACTGAGTTTGGTTTAAAACTTAAAACATGCGCACAAGTTATGAACAATCCACCATCCATGATTTCTTCCTTCCTCAAATACAGGAATGATGCTAACACTTAAAACTGAATCTCATTTGGGCCCGATGTTGCTTTTGGGTACCCATTGTACTCCAACTTCACATTCAACGTTGCACAAATAGCCCGAAACTTTAACCTTAATGACCTCATAATATCCGTTACTGACTCGTTTTCTGGCTCCAAAATCGGGTACTTAGACACCAACTCATCCATCTCTTTGATGTTCTTTTGAACTCTAGCCGAGAAGCAACTCGGTTCAACTCGAATCACAGACTTCCAGACATCAATGCAGCCCCTATAAAACCCCAATTCCTCACCAGTTGTGAACCCCGTTTTCAATCCCACTTCCCGGCCGTCATCTTTTCCAGAGGCAAAACCAGCTTCATAGCCTTCTTGAAAGCCTTCCTTCAAGTGGGTGTCTTCTAAATTTAGCGACTCACCAAATATGTCGTCACGAATATCCATACAGCCACCCAACTATGAAGGGCAATAAGAAAAGGTAACCAGATGAGCAACAGCAAATACACATTAATCCACAACTTCATGAGGTAGCAAGATAAAACATGGAAATTTAAGTGTGAGTTGGATCAGGTTTTGCCACCTTCCACACATTATTTATTTAATTACTTGGCTTATCAACATTGCATACTCCATTCAAATTCAACAATGTGTTAAATACAACAACCAACAACATTACTACTACTTTTCAGTAAGGTTGGATACAAACTTAAACCTATCTCAATTGGAATAGAATAAAGTCATTTTAATAAAGCCATTTAGAGATTTATATGCATTTAATTTAAATACATTTTGAATTATCCTACACCATATGGCGTGTAAATCATAACCCAAATCAACTCATTATAAAGCAAAACGGTAGAAATGGCTAAGTCGGTCTAGATAGGTAGGGTCACTGGTGAGCTGTGGTCAGTGGGTTAAGTATGGTCAGTGAAGTGAGTATGGTCGGTCGGATGTCCATGCAATTTCCAGCGACTGAGGCAGGTGGGAGCAGTTAGGGTTTGGGCTACGTGGAGGGTTTTCGGCAAGGGCAGTCCGGTTGGTTAGGGATTCCCGTCAGGTTGTCCGGTGTGTTGTGGTTCGGTGCTGGTGGTCGGTGTGTTAGGGTTTCCGGTTGGTGGGCGTAGGTAGTTGGCTATGTTTCGATTTCCGACCGGCTGGTCTAGGGGGAGGGTTCGCTGGAGTCGCGGTGAGGAGAGAGAGAGAAGGGCGAGAGATGAGATGAGAGGAGGTACTACACCTGATGATGTTGGACGGCCGGCCGGCCGGCGGAGGAGGTAGGTTGTCGCGGTTGCTTCTCTGGCCGGCGGCTGCGTTTGTAAACTTGGAATCGTAGATCGCAAGCTAGAGAGAGAGTAGATCGCAAGCTAATGAATTGTTTTCACCAAGTGGTTTTATGGATGCTGATCACTCCAAAACAGAAGGCAACGGTAACCAGAAATGCACAAATCAAACCCATAAACAAAATGAACAAATGAATTGTAGCAAGCAATGTTTAAGCCTGCCAGCTAATATTCGCAAATGTTTAACGATGGTCAAAAGGAAGATGCAAATAGATTTTAGTTAGGTCATAAAATAACCATCTTATCTCAAACATTACTTCTAGAAAACCTCCACAAAGTTAACAGCAACTGCAAATCAATCTATATCTATATCTACATCTATATCTATACTTTATAATAAAGGAAAATCTTTTTGTCCATATGTCATCACCACATTATATAATTAAATCCAATTTAAATTTTACTAATTTATAAATAAAATTTGAATAATAAAACCATAAATTAGCCTACTTTTTCGTTTAATTCAACCGCATATAAGGATATACCTAATTCATGTTTCTCCTTCTCGTAATTGTGATTGATTTTTTTCCGATGTTATTATACATAAGTAATTATTTTTTTATTTTGTTATTTATTTTCAACTTTAGAAAAAAATGGCAACGAAAATCAATTTAAAGCTTTCTTAATACCTTCAAAAAATGCATTTAAAAAGCATAAATTACCTAAGTTTTTTTATCAATTATTTTTCATTATCTATTATTTATAATTATCAAAATTTTCCTTAATAAACGTACAAATTTTGACACGAAATTTAAATAGGTATACTTTTTTTTATTTTATAAGTCAATATCTTATAATATATAATTTAAAATCAAAAAAATAAATTCAAATTTTTTTCAAATGTATTAATTAATGTGTTACATACTTTTACTCACTGTTTATCTTATTATTATATCCTTGAACTTCCTAATTTTACTCACATAAAATTTACCTATATAATCTACTAGATTATTACCCGTGTATTACACGGATTGAATATAAAATCTATATCTATATATTATAATAAAAGAAAATATTTTTGTTTATGTGTCAATACCACATTCAATCTTTTTTTAAATATGACATGTATCAATCCTAAATTTAATTTCAAATGATAATGACATGTCAATCTATTATTAAAAACAATATAACAAATAAATCCTAATTTTATGGTAACAAATTTAATTTTTATTATTCTTTTAACATTTATTTTATTATTATTAAAATTGTATATTTATAATATTTTGTTTTGAAACAAAGAAATATTGTATAAATTTAACTATGTTAGGTTTTCAAAAATGTAATTTTATTTATTTTCTCCATAATATACTGCGTGCATTAAAATATTTACAAATTTAATATTATTATAGTTTTAATTGATACCACGTTTTTACATTAATAATACTTGTTTATATGTTGTATATTATTATAACTTACTTGTTTGATTTTTGATCCTACAATTATAAACACAAATATTATCAACATATAATTGTTTGTGTTTTAAACTTATCGACCATTGGCGTGTGTGTGTATAAAGAAGTTACACACTTTGAATTTGTATTTGTAGTCATACACTTTTAAAATGTACTTATTTAACATAATGTATTATAATTAGATTATATCAGGTATCTAACCCCGTGATATACACAGTGTTATAACCTAGTATATATATATAGGGTAATATTCTAATACTAACCCTCTCTTACGGCGATAACCCATTAACTTTGCCGAAAAATAGCCGAATCTTGAATTTTTTTTTAAACATCATTATAACACAATTTGAACACCATGTTCTTTTATGAGTTTGGGCTAATTCATCACCGTTTGGGCTCTTACAGTACTGTAGGTGTTTAAATATTTAAATCTTACAGTACTGTAGCACAAAACTTACAACGATGATATTTTTTAAACGGTGATGAATTAACCCAAACTCATAAAAGAACATGGTGTTCAAATTGTGTTACAATGATGTTCAAAAAAAAAAAATTCAAGATTCGGCTTCGTTTTGGCAAAGTTATTGGGTTATCGCCATAAGAGAGGGTTATTATTTGATCCCAATCCTATATATATATATATATATATATATAGGAGAGGGTTCAAAAGAAAACTCCTCACTTTGAAGAAAACTAAGAAAACTCCTACTAACCAATCAATTTAAAAAAAAAAATTCATGATTTTTTATTATTAGCTTAGAAATGTTATAAACAAGAAAAAAATTTTAATAAAAATATCTAGATGTAATCTATAAAGTTACATATATGTAACTTGAAAATGTAGTTTATAAGTTACATATATGTAATCAATGAGTTACATATATGTAATAACTAATAACATAAATTACATATATTTTTTTCTTTTTTTAACAAATCTAACCTTATAATAAAACAAAATGTAAAATAAAAAACGAAAAACGAAATTGATTAATAACAATTGTGATTTGTTTTCTAAGTTTTCTCAAATATGAAGGTTTTCTATGGAACCTCCCCATATATATATATATATAGAGGATGTAATTTTTAATAACCCTTATCTTTTCTTACAACCCATTAACTATCATCCAATGGTTACTTTAAAAATGTAAGTGTATAGGATCGTGCCACGTGTCAAATTTTTTTTTAATAAGGACATTTAGGACATTTGTTATTTATGTAAAGTTTACCCTTTTTTTTTTAAACATTCATAACTTTTTTATACTATATTATTTTTTTAAAAAAATTGCACCATTATACTCGTCTCATTTTTCTCTTTAATTTCGTTATAGTCTCGACTAGTTTTTTTTTTATTTTTTTGATGTCATGTCATGTATTTACATCATTGTAACGAGCTTAAAGATAGCAAATTAATTAGAAATTTTTTCTAACAATAGTAAATAACAGTAATGTAACACAAAATGAAGTAATTTACAATAACATAATTAACGGTGACGTAACACATTATTTACAGTGATGTAATTTTCTCTTTAATTCCCGTTATAATGTTGACTAGTTTTTTTAATTTTTTTCTCATTCTCCATTATTTACATCGATGTAACGAGCATAAATATAGCACATTATTTTGAATTTTTTTCTAACAATGATAAATTACAGTGATGTAATATAACACATTATTTTATTTTTTCTCTAACAATGATAATTACAATGATGTAATATAACATTATTTTGATTTTTTTTCTCTGACAATAATAATTATAGTGATGTAATTTATCATTGTTCGAAAAAAATTCAAACTAATTTGTTGTATTTAGGCTCGTTACAAATTAGGGATGAGCAAAAAACCAAAAAAAAACCGAACCGAAACCGAATTAACCAAAAAAACCGAACCGGAACCAAATTAACCGAAAAAACCGAACCGGAACCGAATTAACCGAAAAAAACCGAAATCGAATTTTACGTCAATGTAAATTACACCACTGTAATTTATCATTGTTAGAAAAAATTTCAAATAAATTTCTTATATTTAAGCTCGTTACAATGATGTAAATATAGAACATCTAAAAAAAGAAAAAAAAATTAGTCGAAACTATAACGAAATTAAAGAGAAAAATGAGACAAATATAATGGTGCAATTATTTTTAAAAAATAATATATTATAAAAAAGTTATTAATGTTTAAAAAAAAGGGGAGGGAAAAACTTATAAAAGTAAAATGACTATGATACCCTTTTTAATATTTTAATAAAAAGCTTATGTGTAAGTTCATTATTGGTTGAAATGGATTAAGTAGTTGTAACAAAAAAAAGGGTTATTTTTTATACATGTCCCTATATATATATAGGGGCCGGTTATTATACAAAGCAAATTAACGTGAGAAGCGTAGGAAGCCTCCAGAACGCGCCACGTGTAATCTGGGTAAAGGGTATAATGGTCCGTGTAAAATCACGGACCACGTTATATATATTCACGGACCATCGTTTAACAAGCATAATCACGGACCAGTGCGTTATATCAAAATCACGGACCGTCATTTAATACATATAATCAGGACAAAATGGATAATTACGGACCAACAATTACGTACCAAAGCATAAAAATCACGGACCACGTAAATTTTTTTTAAAAAAACTATAACAATATTATACTCAAATTAAAAATAATAAAATTCTCGATTTTATGGTGCAATTTTTTAAAAAAAAATAATTAAACGTTTAAAAGTTATTTGATTTACAAGAAGATGGTGGAACTTGATTTACCCATAAAAAAAGTCAACAAATGCAGGCAATTCCTTTTTTGCCCTTTTATCTTTAATTTTCGGAAGTTTTAAACAAAAAGTGGGGACCACTAGATATTAACCATTGATTTATTTGATCAAAGGTCCACAATCCTTCCTATCCTTCTCACGTTAAATATCCTTTGTATTGGATCCGTCTCTTATATATATATATATATATATATATATATATATATTTATAGGAATTGAATCCTATGAAAACCCAATATTAGAAAGAAAACTCTTAAACCATATGCTAGCCATTGATTTGGAATCTTGAAAATAAATATGTGGTCCAAAGTAAACCTGAATAAAAAATTGGGTTTTAAATAAACAAATCATTTTTAATGTGGACCACATATATTTTTTCAATATTCCAAATGAATGGCTCACATAGGGTTTAAGGGTTTTATCTCTAAGATTAGGTTTTCATAGGATTCAATCCCTATATATATATATATATATTTAAAAAAGGAACAGTTTTTATAAAGTTACATAATAAATATTACCTATGTATGCATCAGAACACAAAACCTTTAACACAATGCACAATTTCACCAGCATTATAGCAACAACTAAGACAACAAACTCAAGTTGAAGACAACCTAAATAATGAGACTCCAAAACTCAAAACACCTATTGAATTAACCCTTTTGTCCAAAAGGTTTAAGCATTCTAATTTTGGACATTGAAATTTCTCATAACTGTTTTTTTTTATTTGGTCAAAATAGTTTAAGTACAGACATGTGAAGCCTTGCTGACTTCAAGTCCAGCTGCCCTAGAATAGACTTTTGTTTTGGATAGCTTGACTTTCGGATTGCATATGTAATTTCAACAGAAATTAACACTGTCATTTTCAATAACTAAGAGGTGTAAACCATTTCCCATTCTATAAGTGATAAACATAACACGTTTGTAATGTAATTCTTGAACAATAAGGCAGTGTCAAGGCAGAGATTATATCCCATCACAAATCAAAGTAGGCTATTTTATTCGTAAGATATGATTCATCCCAAAGTCAAATTTAAATTAATCCTATTTTTATTCTACCATTGATTTATGAGTAGATAGACCCCTTTACCAAGTAGAGTTAGGGCATAATGTTGCAGCAAAATACTCTCTCTCTCAGCAGTATAGGCACAAAAACTGCATCAAATAGAGTAATAAAGTTTATTCTAGTACAAAGAAGAATATGGCAGCCGCCAATTTGGAGGGCTTTAATTATATTTTTAGAAGTTGACTTACTCGGTCAAATCAAGTAAGTGATTTAATCAAATCAACTAGTGATCTTTCAAAAATATTGGGAATAAAGTATTGCCATAATTATAGGATTTGTTAGTGTAAAATAATACGATAATCATTCATTTTAGCAATGAAGTTATTTTGACTGTCTTGTTCTTGTAATTGGAAATTTCCCCCCTCTCAAATCCGACCACTATCCTTTTGTTCCTGATAAAGCCTAATTCTATCTTTACCATCTTATTTCTATCTTTACCATTGCCGGGAAATCGAATAAACCAGAAAATGGTGCAGACCGGAATAACCCAGGTGACAACTTCCACACATTATTTATTTATTTACTTTGGCTTATCAACATCACATACTCCATTAAAATTCAACAATGTGTTAAATAAGATTATGAAAACTATCTTATTAGAGAGACATTTTAATAAAGCCACTTAGAGGTTTCTATGCATTTAAAGTATTTTGGAAAACGTGTTTATCTTATACCATATGGCGTGTAAATCATAACCCAAATCAACTCATTATAAAGCTAAACGGTAGAAATGGCATCATCTAACAATAAGCAGCAAATATTATTCTGCGTTCTAGGAAAGTACAAACACATAGACACTCTAGAATAAAAATATAACAAGCAACAGAAGAATATACAAACAAACAAAAAATAAATAAATAAGTAAACATACAGACTAAATTCCTATTTTTGAGTGGGGTCTAGGAGGGAAGTAGGGCCGGCTCAACATATTCGGAGGAAGCGAGACTTTATTTTGGGGCCTTTTTTTAAATATCCATTTTTTATTCAATTTCTTTATATAGTTCACATGTAGTTACAGTTATAGTTAACATCTAATTCCTATTTTCAAATTCCATTCTAATTACAATTTAGTAACCTCAGCAACTAAAATGCATGAGAAAAGTAAAAGTGTAGGAACAATTATAGTTCATAAATAGTAAACAATTATAGTGAACATCTAATTCCTATTTACTAACTAAAAAGTTCAGCAACAATGGTGTAGGAAAAAAGAGCATATTGCAAAAACATTTAAAGCAAAATTAGAGGGAAAATCAGATTTAACAGATAAGTTGTCTTTTTGAATCTATACATTATCTATACATTGGGTGAATTGAATATTATTTAGAATGGCTTTCATGGAAAAGTAAACAAACAAATATACAAATTGGGTTCTTTCTGTTGCTAGATAGACTACAAATCACAAACAAATGTACCAAAAGTAAGAACAATAGTGAAGAAACAAATTACCAACTAGATTAAGTGCAAGTAAGATTGAGCATAATAAAAAAAACTAAATGCATATCAACATTCTGGATGTCGTTCTGTTGAGCCTTGTACACATTGACACCAAGATAAAAATTACAAAAACAGAAAAGGATTACCCCTTTGGTGGAATCGTAGAGAGGAATCCTTGGCTTCTTGATGCCGTTCCTATGAGCCTTGTACAACTAGTTATGCGTGGTGTGGTTCTTCGACTTAGCCACCTCTCTCGCAGACTGTTTTCACCCAAATTCAAATAAATTAACACACAAACAACTTAAAACAACAATCAAAAAATCTTCATCTACTTGTTCACACGAAACTCAATCAGATATTAAAGCTTATCTCCAGGCTTGGAAATGCCAGACGCAATGACACACAATCCAAACTGACGACAGGACCCAACAGCCAGATTTGATGTAGCAACAAGAATAGTGGTAAATTCCCATTAACATACTCCACAAAACGTTATATGGATTATCGGTAGCCAGCTTCATAGTGTTTATAAGACACCTCCAAACAGCTAACTAATGTAACAGGAAATTTTTTTGCTAAGCAACTACAAGCAGTGTCTACATGTTGAACACCATCCATTCTTCTCATTACAAAGTAAGAAGTACTAAATATCATGGATAAACTAATAATGCATCCTGTCAGATTGTCAAATTTAACATTGCCGTAACATAGCAAACCAAACAATTATTCAATCCTGAATTGATTAAATGTTTTAACCGGATCAAATTAAGGCAACTTGTGAATTTAAGAGCATAGACAGCTTGTTCATCAGATCAGATTAAGTGTTCCGATTGCAGACGTAATTGGTTCATCGAAGTAATATGCACTGTGATTACGAACTAACTAATCAGAGGATTCAAAAAATCTAACCGATCTGCTGTTAAACACGGAAGGAGGACGGAGATGTTTTATAAGCATACAAATGCAACTACGTAAAAACGATTAACAGAAGAGGCTGAAGAGATGTACACAATAACTAAGTACTAGATGAACCGATGTAACCGATCTATAGCAAAAGAAAAGAAAGAACCAGAGTACCAGACGATAAGCCCGTGACTGGTGAAGATGAGTTGTGAGGGCCGTGAGGATGAGCATAGATCGTGAGGACAATCGTTATTCTCAACGTCTTCCTCCTCGAAAAACCACGTTCCTCTCCGTGTGAATGCCCTAGTTTTTCCCCCTTTTCGCAAATTGTCAGAAGTTCCGCTGCTCCAGCTTTTTTAATTTTCACAATTTCATCCGTCTACTGAATCCCAAAACAGTCGGCCCAACACGTTTTTAAGCCCAAATAGGTGAAAAATATAAGACCCTACATGTTTTGCAGGCCCTAACCCCTAGGTTGGGTTGTTTGGCCTATTGGGCCAGCCCTGGAGGGATGATGAGAACAAACTTTACCCCTACACCAAAATGTCGTAAATATGTTGCATCAGAGGAAACCTCCGGCTCATAGATTTTTTTTTAATTATTTCAAAGAAACTACAAACATTGAACTGGGACATTACCAGTCTCAGGAAGAAAGCTAGAGTTCTCTTGGCCAGACTAAAAGCAATAGCAAAGAAGAAGAGGGATGTTGAATAGAGGAAAAGAATAAAGCATATCATCATCCAAATTCATTGGGATTTAAAGAATGTTGTTATGAGAAGGAATGATAGCACCTTATATGAATAGTTGACCAAGTTTAAAAAGGTAAACAAGGATCATCCTAAACTTTGGTAGGATTCTACTCAATCATCATTTGCCCTTGGCCCTTACAAATCCTCAACACTGAAAGGAGTCCAAGGAAGCGACCATAAACACCATAGTTGATCAATTGGTGAGTGCATCGTTAGGAGACTCTATTTGATTCAACACGAAGTCTCTTGGGTGGCAAATTCAAACCTTGGTTTGAAATTGAGGATAAATTAAGGCTGAAATTCTGAAGGGATACAAACCTGTTTAGTATGTTGTGGCAAGAACTGTAATAAACACAAGATCCTAAGCCAAAAGGAGGGATATTGTGCATATGTCTCAACCAGCAGCACCTCCTCCTCTTCCTTTTCCAAAAAGTCTAGCCCTCATAAAACCTCCTTCACACATTGGTACTCCATCATGGATCTTTCTAAAACTAATCTGAGGAGGGTGGAGTTGTTTGATCTTGAAAATATTACGGGAAATTATAAAGTGTAGGAATTTCTACTTGACTTGAGAAGTCAGATAACAATGAACTTCCCAAAGAAGAAATAAGTGGTTTTTGCTTAATCAGTCCAGAGAGAGATTGTTAGAAAATAACAACTGATGAACCATAACCACATTCTCCATCATTATGGCTAACCACTTATTGCTTTAACCACTAACGCCAAACCTCGGATCCAATTGCACTAAACCGCGGAAGACAAACACAGACATAATGTTTACAAGCCACTAGGCTCAACCACGGATCACAACCATAGCCTTAATAACGCTAGAAGACAAACACTCTTGATCTCAAGAATAATCGTAGAAAAGTAAACGCGAAGAAGACATTGAACCAAGTCGCTGGTCACAACCACGAAAGGCTAAAAACTAAAGAACCACATAAGGCTTTAGTTTTAGGTTTTATTCATTCAATTGTTGTTGACTTTGGTTCCGCTATTATGTCCTTTTTAGCGTCTACATTATGTCAATCGTTTGTTTTATTATATCTGGTCAACACTTGTATTAATGCTTGGGTATTTCTATCCCAACATTCTCTATAATACAGGATTTGTTATCCCATATTACATTATGTTTTCTCTATAAATTGCAAACTTAGTGAACAAGAAAGACATTGGATTTCATAACTTGAGAGGGAGTTCTTGCTTGTACTTTGCTAAGAGTCTAACAATTGAATACTTAAGTTGTAATCAACAGAGTAATCGATCCAACATTAGTTAAAGATTATATTATAAGGTTTTCTAACTTTTAAACATGGTAGCTAGAGACTAAATTTGTAAAATTTTAAGTTTAAGGTCCAAATTCATATTTTACTAAACCAAAAGACCATCCGTGTAATGTACTCTATGTAAAAACAACTAAAAGTGAAATGAAATATTATATTCATAAACATAATTAATTTTCTATATATGGGAGGCTCTACACTTCTACATTTTGAAAGACAAAAACTACTACTTTCATATCTTAATGTAAGATCAATAAGCAGCAGGCCTTCCATCTTTCCTTGGATCACTTACAGCAGTAAGCAACCCTTTCAAAACCTGTTTTTGATCATAAGACAATCTTCTGTTGTCGATCGGTCTTTTCAATGTTTGAACAATAAGCTGACTAACCGCGCCACCTGATTTTGGCTCTAACACATGACCCCTTTCTTCCAAGAATTCCTTTCGGTTGTCCGAAAGCTCAATATGATCACCATCAATTACTGTCCAGTTTTCATAGTATACCACATTAGGCACCAACTGCATAACACACAAAGAGTTAGTGGGTGGTCAACAAAATCTATCACCATCTCTAGAGATCGTAAGATGGGTTGGATAACATGTCAAAATGAGTTCACGTTAGAAGGGGTCGTTTCTTATGACAGGTCAAAACAGATAAAATAACACTTTTTTGTTCACAACAAATGCATCAATTATGATTACATCTACGATAATCAATCTAGAATATTTATGTCTTATTTATTTGATTATTTATGATTCTTACAATACGATTAAATAACTAAATTGACATATGCATATGTGCAAGAAGATTTATATTTATTCATGTACTATAAACATCTTTGTAAGAAAAATTAGAAGGGAAAAAACAAAAGATAAATAAGGATAAGTAAAGAATTAATTAGGTAGATGATTGTATAGTTTTTATCATGACATAATTTCCTTTTTTTTAAAAAAATAAATGGTTTTGTTCTCTTAATATTATTTATAACAATAATATAATTCTTTGAGTGACACAATTTATGAAAAAAAAAACAGATAATACCTTGTGGTAGACTCTTGGAGACTGAACAGCATCTAAAGGCTCAATTTCTAGAATGAAATGGTTAAGAAAGACCTGTATAACTGCAGGAATAATGTACATCCCACCACTCCCTCCAATAACCCCAGCCAATTGACCATCCTGTCACAGTTTATATCAAGAGTCAAACTTTGACTTTTTTAGACCATCATAACAGTTCTTAAAACTAAATTATATATTAAATTTTGACTTTTTTTAGCACCAAATGTTTTATATTACTGATGCTCAAAAGGGTTTAATGAAAACGTAATCAGTCTTAGCACATTTGAGTTTGGAGAGATTATTGCTTGACTATCAAAATCCTATTTAAGATGAATTTGTCCAATTGTACCTTGACTACGATGATTGGAGTCATGCAAGACAATGGCCTCTTGTTCGGTTCGATAAAGTTTGTGGGAGAAGGAGGAAGGCTGTCTGGAGATATCTCGGTAGGTACCGAAAAGTCCGCCATCTCGTTGTTTAGCAAAATTCCAGTCGCCGGAGATAGCATACCACCACCAAAAGGGTAGTTCACTGTGGTTGTCATTGATATGGCGTTTCGGTCCCCATCAACTATGCAAAAATGACTTGTGCCATGATCTTGAATTTGACTCCAGCTAATAAACACAATTTTAGTTATTAAGGCATCAAAATTTCTACATTAATTCTTAATTACTAGAATAATTTGACTCGATTATAATATAGGAATATAGAGAATCTCCACCCTAATGTCCATAAAAGGGCACTGCTAAAAGTGTCCTTTCCAATAGTATCTATGTCGTCTTTTTTGCAGCTTTTGTTTCTCTCAGATATTCAAAGTGAGTTTTCTAGGAACAAGTTCTCATAAAATAGCTTTTGTTTTGCACCTTTTGTCTCAATGGTACCAAAGTGATGCTAAGATGTTCCTCCATAAAATAGACAGATGGTTTACGTCTAATAGTAGACAAAAAAATTCGGAAACATAACGGAAATATATAAATGAATGTGAAAGTACCCGGGGAAGTAATACTCAGAAGGGAAAGTTGTGTTGTCGAAAATTCGGGCTTGAATTTTCTTTGCAAACGAAGGAGAGAGCATTTGCGATGCGGTTTTGCTTATATCCACAAAATCAGGGTCACCCAAGTTCATCCTAAGAGCAAACATATGTTTTAATGCCTCAATGAATCGATGCAGACCTAACATTCCTTTTGCACCATTTGTGCTCTCATAGCTGTTCAAGATATTCAATACCTAATAATCCAATCACAATTAAAGACACTTTAGACCAGACTCATGAGTCATGTAGTACAAAATGTTGTAATTTAGTAATGCATTCGCATCACAGAAAAGATGAGTTACATTTGTAACTGTATCTTATCAATAACATGAAAATGGCAATTTTGTACTGCATTCACATCACATGTAAGATGCATATGAGTGACAAAGTAAAGGCTTACCAAAGCTAGTCCTAGTGTACCGCTTGAGGGTGGTGGCATCCCAAAAATAGTGAACCCCATTGTGTCCACTTTAACCGCATCGGTAACTTTCACCTCGTAACTCCTTAGATCATCCATCGTCAAGATCCCGCCTCGAGAGCGAACATCTTTAACCAAATTCTCACCTATCGACCCATTATAAAAAGCCTCTGGACCACCCTCCGCTATAGCTTCTAAACTCAAACCGAGCTGATAGTTATAACACGTTTCACCAACCCGTAAAATGTCTCCATTTGGAGCAAACACTTTTTGTAGACCCAAGTCGGTTTTTATTGCGGTTTCACTATCCGATAGTGATTTGGCTAGATAAGGGGCAACCACAAAACCGTCTTTGGCTAGACGTACCGCGGGCTGGAACAGTGTTTTCCATGGCAAGCGACCGTGTTGTAACCATGCTTTATAAAGACCGGCTATCTCGCTCGGAACACCCACAGCTAGTGCACCGGTATATTTGTCGTCAAGATTGTTTTGATACATGTTCTGTATTATGCAACAATTAACAGGTTGATGATATATCTTTATCCATAGCAACATAAATAGGTAGATTTGGGTAATAATTATTGTATTTTATGTTAAAATAAGTAACACTATGACATATAATGAGTTGATATTAATAACACCTTAACACAATACGGGTAACCCAAAAACTATGTATATATAATGAATTTAAACGAGTAAGAATGATTAATTATATATTTGATAAGAAATCAATAAAAATTATTCAAATATGCTATTTTTTTGTTATAATTTATTTTAACATTACTATATTTATATTTTTTTAAAAACGACTCATTTATACCTAAAATGATTTTCTTCTCCCATTACCAACCCAACCCGCTTAATTTTCTAGGCACAGAGATTATAATATGTCATGAAAATATGAGCATGCAGGAAAAGAGATGTGTATTAAAATAAATTGTTGTTTTAAAACAGCATTTAGGATCACAACAATTCAATATAAACTTTTATTATCTTTTTGATTTTTTATACTAATAATTAAATATATTATAAAAATATTAGGTAAGAGATATTTTTATTCTTTGAAAATGTGGTGGAAAAGGACGTGCTTTTGAAAGCGATTTGGATGAGAAAGTCTTGAGATTATTTAACACTTTTCTTTATGTGTAGCTCGCAAAACGATAGACATGTGTTGCAGCCTTGCAGGTGTATGATTATTTTAATATTTAATCATTATGTTAATTCTTATTAAATAAATTAAAAAAAATATACTTACTTCCACAATTGCACGCTATCTAAAGTCTTACCAGATAAAAAAATTTAAAAAACCAAGTGCTTCTAGCCTAATGGTTACCGCTTTGACTTTCCTACGAGAGGTCTTGGGTTCGAATCCGGGCTGAGGCATATTTGCTGAAGCAAGGTCAGGGGGTTTACCCAGTTGTGGGGTTCCTCCTGGGGTGGGCTCGGGCATACGCCCCAGAGCGTCAAATCCTAGGAGACGGTTGAAATCCCGTCTTGGGTGTCGTTATACCAAGCCGTTCAAAAAAAAGATAAAAAAATTTAAGTTGTGCATTTTAAATTTTGATAAAAAATAGAAAAAGAGAGAGAGAAAGAGCATTATTGTTGTCATAACCTGTTACCTAATCAAGTTTTGCCAACAGACTTTATGATTAATGTGTTATTTGGTTCATTAAATAACCAATAGCTTCTAGCTTAATAGTTATCTCTTTGACTTCCCTATTAGAGGTCTTGGGTTCAAATCCGAACTGAGACATATTTATTTTTCAAATAAAAGAAATAGTTCCAATCTTTTATTCAGAGGTAGTATTTTAATAAAATAATTAAAAGACTATTAAAAAACTGTTTTTTTTAAGATTGTGGCTTATAACCGAACCATCCAAACATTTAAAACCAGTCAACTTAAGTGTTGTGTTTTTCGCTACATTACGCGGGTATTATACTAGTGTGTATATTTAATTTAAACTTTTAAAGTTTTTAAAAAATTGGTGATGTCATTCAGTTTTTCAAACTGGTTCGTCCAGAAAACCTGTAAGACCATCCTCATTAACAATCCAATCCAACCCAATCTTTTAATAAAAAAACTAATTTCTCTCTCTTTCACCTACACAACCCAATCAAACCCAACTTTTCACTCATATTAACAATCCAACCTTTACTACTTTTTATCAAATAAATATAATTTATGATTTTTAGTTTTTATTAAAAGTTATTTTATATTGAGAAATAATGAATTTTTGAAATAAATATGTATTTTAAATAGATAATGTTTTAGACGATGAGTTTGACCCAGAAAATTTTTTGAACCAATAAAAAACCTCCAAGTTTTTGATATGATAAATCAATGATTGTTTATATTTATTTTATATTAAAAAATACATTTTTAAACGAACTCTGTTTTTAACAAAATCTATACTGACATGTTCATAAAAAAAACTGATCATGACTGTGTTTTTCGATTTTTAAGAAATGTTAATTATTAGTAGTTATTAAAAAAATTAAGATTATAAATAAAACTAAATAGAATAAAGTAAAAAAGAAAAAGAAAAAAAGGTATCATTTGGGTTGGAATCTAAATCGGAGGGGTGACCAGGAAAGGTTTGCATTTTTTATTTTGTTTTTTTGTTTTTTTTTTTTTTTTGTAAACAGTGTACAATCCCTCTAAAGTTGAATGGTCTAAGAAAAACGGTTCGATAACTTTTTATGAAAACATAGGTTAAAATTAACCTGTGAAGCTGCAGCCGGAGCTGTTTCTCTAAAATCAAACGCTTGTGTTTGTGATGTATCAGCGGATCGAACCACCATGAAACCTCCACCACCAATACCACTAGCCATCGGATTCACCACACCTTCACACAAAGCAACCGAAACCGCTGCATCAACCGCATGACCCCCGGCTCTAAGAACCGATACACCTATCTCTGAACAACGAGCATCGTCGGCTGCAACCACAGCTTCCCACGACTCGACTGAACCACCAGATTGCACCTTTCTGGTTGCTTTAAGTGACTTCCACACATCACTTGGTTGTAAGCAGTCTCCTACTGTAATGAAAATCACTGAAAAGAATGGTTTTACAATTGTTAATGTACGTTTAAGAAGAAAATAGTTTTTAGCGGGTTAAGATAACTATCAATATTTCTAACGGCATTTGGTTTGCACAAATTGGTCAAAAACTGGTTTTTCAAACTTTAAAACCAAAAGTGATATAATAACCGCAACCGGTTAACCGTCAAATAAACGGTTTTTTACTTAGGTTAACCGTTTAACTGATTTCAGGTTTTTTAATTAGGTTAACCGGTTAACTGATTTCAAAAACTGGTTAATAATTGATTTGGTCTCTTGAAACATCAAACAATTTCTAAACCGCCTTTTCTTTTCCAAAAGCCGAAAACTGATTCAATGAACCGGTTACGCCGGTTCTTTTTGACATATCTAGTCATGGATCGTCCCAATTATTTGAAGCTTCTAACTAGACTCACCCCAAAAGTAAACCCCACCCTGATTTGGCAGTGATTTAAATTCAAGTCCTCTCAAACTAAAAATCTAAGGAATGACAATTGGGCTGGAACTCGTTAACATCGAATATCACTTTGACCAGGATCAAAGTTCTGTTTTTTAAACAAAACCCATATCATTAAAAAAAAATTTAAAAATAAAAAACTTACAAGTTAGTGCTGTGAGTGAAATGAAGAACCAAATTGCAGGTCTCCATCTCTTCTTGCTGGTTTTGTAATCATCTCCAGATTTCAAAAATGGAGTTTGGATGATCTGTTCTCCCATATTTTTTTCTCTCTCACACAGTGAATCTCTCTCTCACACACAGTTAAGAGGAGATGGAAAGTACCTGATATTTCATTGGGTGGTAGGTGACATCCAAGGCTTAATTTATACCCAATAGAAAGTTGGCTTTTTTTTCCAACGATGATGGCGCTTTTTTTAAGCATTATCATCTAAACTTTTATGAATCCAATAGAGTGGGACCTTTTTTAACGGCTTACACCAAATACTACCGATCCTTCTAGTAGCGGAACTTAAGAGGATTGAGAGAGGGAGCGAAAATTTATATTTTCCATTATACATGTTAATTTTTTTTGAAGCAAGTGGTGACAAAACCATTTTCTTTAACAAAAAATAACTTTTTGACAGAAAAATTAACACTGTGACGAAAAAAGAAAGGACGCGATCGCCTCCCTCCCCCAAGGGCGTAACTTTGAAGACATCAAGGGGTGATTGCCCCCCTCTTTTTTTCATCACTATGGTTAATTTTCGAGTCAAATGGTTAATTTTTTTAAAAAAATTGATTTCGCCCCTCTGATTGAAAAAAATGATTATGTCTCTCTGATTGAAAAAAAAATATATTATCATCTCTTTTAAATAAATACAAAACTCTTGTAATTATTAAATGAAAAACTAACTTAAAAAATTACTCATATATTAAGACACTCAATTTATTTTGTTTCTTTATGTTTTCCCTAAATACTTAAATTTCTCTTTTATTTTCCTCCTTCGTACCCTATTTTCTTTCATATTCTTGTTCCTGATCGGAAGTCCACACCACTTGCCCTCATTCCACCGTCACATATTTCAGCTATCGCCTCATTCTCTTTTAAGCAACTTAGCAGCAACCATTCACCAGTTAATCTTGACACAATTCTAGTTGATTTTTTTATTTTTATTTTTTTCTTTCTAAATTATTTTAATAGAAACCTATATTAATGATTATATTTAGAATTTTCTTTCAATGTAATCGATGAATTCAAAAATCTCAAAGGGCGTCGAGCTGAATTGTAATTTTTCTTTCATGTACTTATTTTTTTCACGCATAATGATAATTATTAGATACTTATAGTTTTATTGTTTGACCCAACTTGACCTAAATCACTAACCTGTATATTTAACCCGACTAACCGATGCATACCGATTAATGGGAAATTTTTTTAGTTCGCGTAAATTTTCGCCTCCCCTATCATTCATTTAAAGCTTTGTCACTGCTTCCCCCGGCCCTTGAAGAGCTTCGCCCATGGTTCCTTCAAATTTAACACTCTTTATTATATGCATTTGCCTACCTTTGGAGAACTCGACGAAGTTAAGGAGATAACTAGGGTGTCGAAAATATCTGAATCCGATTAACTCGACTCGAAGCTTAATAGGGTCGAGTTATTTGAGTCAAAAATGTTATTCGGCTTATTCGGGTCAACCTGATTAGACTTTTAATAGGTCGGGTTTTGGGTATATCTTTATAAATTAGTCGGCTTTCGGGTTAAGTCGAATCACCCAAATAAGGATTATTATATATATATGGTAAGGTTCCATTGTTAACCCACTCTTAGTACGTTAACCTGTATAACTCCACCAAGATCATTCTGTTAGTGCATGAGATGTCACTATTGTTCTTTAATGTTTATTCAAGTTTATATTGTTTTGACTTTGATTATATATGTCATATAGACCCATTCGTGCGAATGACCCTAAGAATGAGGCCATTCGGGCGAATGAACGCCTAGCGAATGACTGGGGCTAACAAATGAGTCATCCGTATGACTCATTCGGTTGACCAAGCTCATTCGGCTGAGCCATTCGCCGAATGAGTGATTCGGCCGAATAAGTACAGTCTATATATACTTGTTCAAACATATTCAAACCTAACTTTTCCGAGCCTCCTCTCTTCCCAAAGCACTCTAGTGTCATACCCTTAGGGTTTTGAGCGGTTCTTGCGTCTCCAACTTCGATTCTAACCCCGTGGTGTTCGATCTTGATCGAAACGTTCACTTCTCATCGTCGGATTGCCACGGGGCCTGTGGATTTCGATTGGAAAACCCTGTAATAGGATTCCGCACTATTCCAGTGGCTGTAGAGTAGATTACTTGGTGAACCGGATTGTTTTCGGGCTTCCAATTGGTCCTACAAAGTGGTATCAGAGCTTTGGCTCTTGATTCTGCTCGATTTTCAATCCAAATCATCAAATCTGAGATTGCTTGTTCGAGATCTTTGAAAACCCTAACTTTCTTGCCCTTCAAGTTACTGTTTCATTACAAATCCGTGGGTTTTTGTGGATGTTTTGACAAATCGATCATTCCAATTGCTTGGTAATGATGTCTTGAAGTTCTGTACCAATTTTGGTGGTTAGATTCACTCTAGATCGAAAGTTATCGCGATTTTTGTTGTTGAAAACCCCAGATGGTACGAATGAGTCGATCATCCGAATCACCGTGCGAATAGCCCTCTTTCGGCCTAATAGCTTCATTCGCCGAATAGCTCTCTTTCGGTCTTACACATTCGGCCTACTGCTCATTCGGTAACCTGCTCATTCGGTTGTCCATTCATCAGATTCAGACATTGCTACTCACAAAGACTGAGACAGGGAACTCTAATAAAGCTCCTAAGTTGCTTTCATTAGATGATTATCCTCATTGGAAGTACAGATTTGAAATCCACATCAATGGAGTTGATACTAACTTGTGGATGATGATAGAGAGTGGTTATTTGAGACCTCTGAATGAAGATGGAACTCCAATGTTAGTCACCCGGATGACTGAACCCCAGAGGAAGTTATATGACTTTGAGAAGAAAGCCTATGCTATTATGTCTCAATCCATTGCTACTGATATCTTTCATCAGTTCAGACAGTTTACTTCTTCTAAGTTTCTTTGGGATGCATTGCAACAACGATATGAGGGAAATGATGCTTTGAAGAACATAAAGTCCAAAGCTTTGAGGAAAGAGTTTAACAGTTTCATGTATGTGGTAAATGAGTCCCTAGATTATTTGATTGCTAGATTTTATCATCTTCTGAGTGAGCTGTTCAACCATCAGGTCAAGACTACAACACAAGAGAAGATTCAGTGTTTGGCAGATGCTTTACCTCCCAAATGGGAGTCATTCCTCGTGGTCTTGAAGCAGAATGAGATGATGGCTAATATGGACATCAATGAGTTTATCCAGAAGTTGAAAGAACAGGAAATTGAGAACAAGTGGAAGGCAAAAAGAGTTGTTCATGTTCAGGATCCTTCATTGTATTACTCTACTCCTACTGTAGAGAGAGATTCTTCTCATGCTCCACTGAAGACTGCTTTTGTGTCTCAGACTAAAGAAGCCCCTGTTTCCAATCAGATACACTTCAGTCAATCATCCTCAACATCAACCTCTCAGAAAGAGAATAGTCATACAGTAATCAATCTGAAGGTAGACCATTTTGATAAAGTGACTGTAGAGGTTGCAAAAGAGCACATGGGTCTTCTGTCTACTCTTGTGAGCTCCTTTGATGGATTACTAGCCGGGAAGATTGGTAATCCTCACTTGACAAATGATGATTACTCTCAGATAGACCCAGATGATATGGAGAGGATAGATATCATGTGGGCTCTTGCCAGTGCAGTAAGAAAAGCTAAGGGGTTTGTGAGAAGAACTGGAAAAGACATAAATCTGAACAAGGATTCAAAGCTTGGAGAAAAAGGACACTTTGCAAGATAGTGCAACAAACCAAAGAAGATGGGCAACAAGAATCCTTTTCATAATCAGAGATCATCTGCAGCAAATCCAGAATGAAGACTTGTGCCCATTGATACTCCAAATCATGGAAGTTCTTCAAATGCTAGCAAAGCCTTGATGGTTCAAAATGATGAAGGCGAGAACTGAGATTTCAGATTTAATCATGATCAGAGAGGAGAAGATAAAGCCTGTGTTGCAGAAATCCAGAAAGTTGATGGATCCAGTGATGAAAGCACTTTAGAGGAAACAAAGACCAGTCTGGAGGAAACATCAGGATCAGAATCGGAAAGCACTTTAGACTCAGACACTCAAGGAGATTCTGATGCTGAACTTGAAGAACATGCTACTCAGTTTGCTATGATGGTAAACACTTCTGCTATCTATCAGTCTGATCAGGTATTCGATGAATGCTCTTCTTCTCATTCCAAATGCTTTAACTGTATTGACCTTGACAGTAAGGTCCTGGCTTATCAGAAGCACAATTCTGACTTGATCTGCGATCTCAACCAAATGATTGAAGCAAATAGAATTTTAAAATCAAATGAAAACGATTTTCAAGCTAAAATTGATTTGTTAAACATACAGTTACATGAGGCTGAGATCGTTGTGCTTAATAAGCAGGATGCAGTTACTTCTTATCTCAACACCATAAATGAGACCAAGAAGAAACTTGCCATAGTCGAGTGTGACTATGAGACTTTAAGCCAAAAGCTCAAGAGCTATGAAAGCTCTTCATACATTATTGAGCACATGATCAGTAATGGGACTGATCAAACTGGGAAGGGTAAAGAAACTAAATACAATCACTGCCCCCACCAGTCTTGAACTGCTTTGTCAATTCTCCCAATGACAAAGAAGTTAAAGACTTTAAGGTGAAAACTCCATTAGTTATTGATCCTATAGGGATTATTACTGATGAGGGTTCCTCAATGTCTGAGGAATCTTTTGTAGAGGGTATAGTTGAAGATTGGGTCTCTGATTCGGAGGATGAGTCGATGTTACTCCTCAAGTGTCTTATGTCAAGAATCAGACATCTGTTGCCAAAAAGGCCGACCCAATCTTACCCAAGACAAACATGGCTTCAAAGTTATCCAAAGCCATTTGTTTTGTGAAGTCTTCACAGGATGGTGAAGCAAGTGAGACCAAAGAGACTGAAAAACCTGTTTTTAATGGCACAAAGGGTTTGGGTTTTGTGCAAAACAAGACTAAGAAAAATGTTTTTCAAACCAAAAATTCTTATTCTAAAACCAAACAGTCTTGTCACACAGACAAAAGAGTTTGCTTTGAGTGTGGTGCACCTGGACATGTTGTTAGATTTTGTCCTCAGTTGATCAGACCTAAGGTTGCACCACCCAGAAAACAAAATAAGCATTTTATCAAACAAGTCAAATCTGATTGTAAATCATTTCAATCAAAGCCCAAACAACCTAATCTTGTAAAACCATTGGATAAGGGTAAAGGGAAATTTGTGAACTTGGATGTTCCCAAGGTTGTTAATGTCAATCAATCCAAACCATCATCCATCTACTTGAAAAACTCTTTCAGTAAAAACACAGTCTGGAAAGTTAAGTCTTCTGAGATTTCAGTTTCAAACACTCCAGACAAGGTAACCCCAGATGGAAAATGGATTGATGTTTGGATCCGAGACTCATTGGGTCAACCCAAGACTATAAAGGCTTGGGTTCCCAAATTGAACTAATAGTTTGTGTTTGTGCAGGTTGCCCCAACTGCTGCTCTTAACAGCACTTGTATCGTTGATAGTGGGGCTTCAAGGCACATGACTGGAGATATTTCGCTACTCACCAATGTCAATTCAATTCGAGGTGGATATGTAGCGTTTGCCGGTGACAAAGGCGGGTTCATTACCAGAGATGGTATTCTTTCAAACGGCCAAGTTTCTTTTGACAAAGTCAGATATGTGAAGCAGTTGGAGAACAATCTACTCTTAGTGTCACATATTTGTGACAAGCAGTACAAAGTTCTTTTTGATGACTCCAGCTGCTACATTCTCTAGCAAGGCATCACTATTCCTGAAGATTGGATTCTGATGTCTGCACCCCGTAAGCAAGATTTGTATGTTCTCAACATGGCTACAGCTTCAACAACATCCTCCTCAGCTTCATGTTTAATGTCAAAAGCTATAGAGAAAGATTTTATTCTTTGGCATAAGAGGATGGGCCATTTAAGTCTATGTAAGATAAACCATTTGGTACACAACAATTTGGTTGAGGGTGTCAGCTTAAAGAATTTCAAGCTGTCTGATATCTGTGTCTCATGTAAGAAGGGAAAGCAGACGAAGCAGTCTCACAAGCTGAAAAAGTATCATTCAATCACTGTTCCTCTTGAGCTTCTCCATATGGATTTATTTGGTCCAGTCAACCGCAAGAGTATAGCTGGAGATCAATACTGTTTAGTCATCATTGATGAGTATTCTAGATATTCATGGGTTTTCTTTCTAAAGGAGAAATCAGAGACGTTTGAGTGTATTCAAGTTTTGGTAACTAAACTTGAATCACTTTATAAGCTCAAGATCCGTATGCTCAGAACAGATAACGGGACAGAGTTCAAGAATCACAATATGGAGAACTTTTGCAATGAACGTGGCATTGTCCAACAGTTTAGTGCTCCATATGTCCCTCAAATGAATGGCGTTGCTGAGCGCAAGAAGAGAACTTTGATTGAGGCTGATCAGACGATGCTAGCTGATTCATCCCTTCCAGTTCAATTCTGGAATGAGGTTGTTGCAAATGCTTGCTACACACTGAATCGGGTTTTGATAGTCAAGAGACATGGGAAGACTTGCTTTGAGCTGCTCCACAACAGAAAACCTAATCTTAAGTATCTTGAACCTTTTGGTGCTCCGTGCACGATGCTTAAGAAACATGAGCAAGGAAAGTTTAATGAGAAGGTGGAAGAAGGGTATTTTCTTGGGTACAGTAATCCTAATAAAAAGGTCTACAATAGATCAACTCAAAATGTGGAGGAGTGGTACCACGTGGACGTTCAAAGACACTCTATGCCCCCACCTGGGAAAGGTCCAGACTGGATGTTTGATTATTCAGACCTTTTCAACTCTTTCAATATGCCTCCCATGTACTCAGATGTAGATGTTGATGTTCAAATGATGTATGATGTACAAAATGCACATGATAAAACTGTGCAACCTTCATCAGCTTCAATTCCCATACAAATACATGATGACAGCTCAGACACAGATGATAATCCAGTTCAACCAGTTGCCCCTGCACCAAATGTTGACAACATTGTACCTGCTCTTGAGGACTTGAATCTGAACAACCTTGATCCACAGGTTGAGGTTCCTGCTCATCCTGTTGGAAGAATTAATCGCATTCATCCTCATGAAAACATTATTGGAAGTCCGCTTGATGGGGTCAAGATAAGAAATCAATTATCTTCTGGTGGTCTTGCAGATATTCTTAACTTTGCTGATGTGAATATTGTGCCCATTCTTGCTTTATCTCTCAAGTTGAACCACGAACCGTCACTGAAGCATTGAGAGAGGAATCGTGGGTTGATGCCATGCAAGAAGAACTTTTACAATTCAAGAAACTCGGTGTTTGGCAACTCATTGACAAACCGAAAGGTGCAAAGGTTATAGGTACAAGATGGGTTCTTCGTTGCAAAAGGGACGATCACGGGATCGTTGTGTGAAACAAAGTACGTCTGGTGGTGCAGGGATTTAGACAGATTGAGGGACTTGACTATAATGAAGTGTTTGCACCGGTTGCTCGTCTCGAAGCAATTCGTATTTTCTTGGCATATGCAGCCTTCAAGAAATTTAAAGTTTATCAAATGGATGTCAAGAGTGCATTCCTTCACGGTGTGATCAATGAAACTGTGTATGTCAATCAACCTCCCGGGTTTGAGGATCCATTGCATCGTGACCAAGTCTAAAAGTTAGACAAGGATTTATATGGATTACATCAAGCTCCGCGAGCATGGTATGAGACACTGTCTGCTCACCCTCTGAATAACAGGTTCAGAAGAGGTGTCATTGACTGCACGTTGTTTATTCGAGAGAAGGATGGTTATTTACTCTTGGTGCAAGTTTATGTGGACGACATTATTTTTGGTTCTACAAATGATAGTATGTGCAAGGAATTCGAGAAGGTTATGAAAGATAAGTTTGAAGTGAGCTCGAACTGGGAGATGAAATTTTTTCTTAGGTTGCAGGTGGATCAATTTGAGGCAGGAATCTTCATTCATCAGACCAAATACGTTGGTGACATTCTGAGACGGTTCAGTATGTTGGATGCAAAACTTGCTCGTACCCCACTGGCTGTCAATCACGGGATTACACCAGACGAAAAGGGGGAGTTAATCGATGCCGCTCTGTACCGACGAATGATTGGATCTCTCATATATCTTACTGCTTCTCTGCCAGAAATCATGTTTGCCACATGCTTGTGTGCTCGTTATCAGTCCAAACCAAGAGTATCACATCTGATTGCTGTGAAGAGGATTTTGCGTTATCTGAAGGGTACTCCGGATCGTAGCTTATGGTACCCTAATGATGATAACTTTGAACTTACTGCATACAATGATTGAAACTATGGTGGATGCAAAAGAGATTTCAAGTCAACATCTGCAGGATGTCAGTTCTTTGGGAACCGTTTAGTCACCTGGCAGTGCAAGAAGCAGACGTCGGTGTCTACTTCAACATGTGAAGCTGAATATATTGCTGCTGCTAGTTGTTGCTCACAAATCATCTGGATACAAAAACAACTCAGGGACTATGGGTTACATATTTCTAACACTCCTATTTATGTTGATAATAATGCCGCCATTGCTGTCACTAAAAATCCAGTCCAGCACTCGAAAACCAAACATATCGACATAAAATATCACTTCAAACGTGATTGTTTTGAAAAGAAACTTATCGATGTTGTTAAAATTCACACCGATCACCAGAAAGCCGATCTTTATACAAAAGCTTTTGTTAAACCCAGATTTTTATATCTGTTATCAGCTAATGGTGTTTTTCAAAAGGATGAAGTCATTTCCTCATCTGAATCAAACAAATTATCATTGCGTTTATTAGTTAGTTCATTTTGTTTTATTCTTCTTTATTAGGATTTCTATCATTTTATTTCACTTAATCAAAAACTCAAAAATATTTTCTGTTTTAGGTTTTTAGGGAGAGAAAAAGTAGTTTAATTTGAAAAACCAAAAACATTTGAAAAATTGTAAAATGAGAAAGTCTTATTTGAGAAACTGATGTGTTAACCTATCATGTCTTAAAAGCAAAAAGTGAATGCATAAACTGAAAACACATGAGAATTGTGATTTGATGTACTGATAGGACGACTTTACAAAATGTATATACTATTGGTGATTACTTAGAAGGTCTGATTTTTGGGATCCATTTTAGAAAAACCAGTTAAGAGATAAATAGTTTTTGACTCAAATCAGGCATACACCTGTTATCATAGGATCTAATGAGGTTTCCAATGATTCATGAATTCAAGTCTGTACACATGCCATACTGCTTTGTAAAGACCTAGCTGAATCCGTCCATTCAGATGAGAATGATTGAATCACATGAAAATAAAAGTAAATCCGATTCTGTACACGTGCCATATTGTTGGGTTGCAGCCTAGCTGAAGCCGTCCATTCAGATAGGATAAGCTAAGAAAAATACAAAAATAAAATAAGTTCGATTCCATACATGTGCCATATTACTGGGTTGCAGCCTAGTTGAAGCCATCCATTTGGATAGAACAAATTGATCATGTCAACACAGTTCTGTATACGTGCCATATTGCTTCGTAAAGACCTAGCTGAAGCCGTCCATGAGAATGTGTTGAACATGAGATACAAATTAAATAGAAAATACAAAAAGAGAATAAATTGGAACCTTATAGAACTTATGATGTTAGGTATTAAGTTATGCAGAGATGAGTTATAAACTGGTTTTGATCTTTATTGGTTAAATACAATGGGTAACTCAGTCTATAAATATGAGTGATCATTAAATTTGTCTAGAAATGATGTATTGTCAGGTTTAAAGTGGACAAGTATATCAGTAATCAAATAATAAGACAAATGTGTCTGAAGTGCAACATTCATTAATGCTGATTTGATGTGATTAGGTGTATTTGTCATTTCTTCTTGGAATACTACTCACAAAAATATGTGTTTCTTAACTGTTTTTAGTTTTGTTTTTTAGTTGTACAGTTGTCTTTAGTTTCAGAAAAATAAAAAAAGGATTTTATATTTTTCAAATTTGTTTTAGATGATCATTTATGTGTTCAGATCTTCAATCGTATCTGAATCCATCACCAAACCAGACTAATCTTCATAATGGCACTCGTTTACATGTTAAAAATGTCAAATTTGAAATTAATTTGTGTTTGTGAGTGCTAAGTTTCATTCATGCGAATAAAACAGGCAAATAGCTCATTCGACCGAATGACTTCACTAATGCGAATGAGTCATTCGGCCAAAGTAAATTGATGCGAAGCAATTCATTCGGTTGACCTCTTAGCCGAATGAATCTTACTATATATTATGTTCTTTCGGCCGAAACAAATCATTCTCCAAAATTTCTCTTTCGGTTCTACTGTGTGCTCCTTTTGGCCGAATCATCTTTCTGCGACTGTTGTTCAAGTTTTCACATATTAGCCCGACTACTTTGCTGATATTCCTTCTTGTGATTGTTACAGGTACCATTGGGACCAAGATTATCAATTTTTGTCCATGGATTCACTGATAACAGATCAATGTTTAGGGTTTTAGGGCTCGTAACCGTAACCTCAAAATAAATGGCCAAATTGAACACTAAATCACTTAAGACTTGTTCTAAAAAGCTTAATCTGTCGTATCTGAACATGTTGGTGTGGATTTTGTGGTCTAATTTGTGATTTTGGCAAATTGGAATTTTGAAATCTTTCGGCCGACCGAATGAAGCCCATTCGGACTTCAGGGTGAGCCGAATGAGATGCAGCGACCGAATGAAGCCATTCGACCGAATGAGGCTCTTTCGGCCATTAGCCTCATTCGTTGGTCATTCGGATGACTTGACTCTTTCGGTCAATGAGTCAATCGAATGAGTTCATTCGTCTGTCATTCGATTGACATGACTCATTCGGTCATTTGACTCATTCGGTCATTTGACTCATTCGGTCATTTGACTCATTCGTCAATGCTCATTCGGGCAGGGATGTCTCATTCGCACAAGTTATATACTTGTGTTAAATTTCTGATTTTGCTAAATTGTTTAACTGGATTGAACAAACATGTTTATTCTTTTGTTTTTCAGTATGGCTGATTACAAAGCTGTGACGAAGAACAACATCTGTGCTCACCTAGACCTTACCACCAAGAACACCAGGCATTTCCTAGAGATCATTACTTTTCTCGGGCATTCTAGGATCTTTCCTGCCATATCTACAGAGTATGATCCATATCAGTCACACCAGCGAGATTTCTGGAGATCAGCAGATATAGATTGTGAGGATGAGCCTCCTTTGATTAGAGGAAAGGTGAGAGGTCATGATGTCATAGTCTCTGCTGAGCACATCAGGAGAATATGTGGATTCCAGGATGCACCTGATCATCCATTTCTACTTGATCGCTATTTGGTTCGAGGTTGCTTTATGCGGTGCAAGTACGATGGTGACTTGTTGGTCGGAGTACTCAACAAAGCTTATTTATCACCGCAGTTCAAGTACCTAGCCCATGTACTGATTCACTGCTTGGGCTCTAGGTGAGGGGGATTTGACGAGCTTAGAGAGACATTACAGGGTGCTTTTGTGGCTCTGGTGCTGAATCTACCATTCAACTTCTTTAAGATGGTATTCACACATCTGAAGGAGAATGTCTTTCTCAAGGGTGACAAGAAGTTCCTTATGTACCCAAGATTTCTTCAACAGATCTTTGATGCTCAAGTGCCTAATCTACCGAAGACCAGTACAGACATTATTCGGTTAGAGCACATGAACGACATCACTCTCAACAGAGTGTTATCATACAGGGGAAAGGAGACAAAGCCTCCAGTTCGTGCTCTATTTGGTCATCTCCTGGACCCTGAGTACATTGCTCCCGGTGGAAGGAAATGGAGACATGATGATTCTGATTCAGATTTAGAGGACATCATAGTTCCGGGTGGTGATGATGGTAGAGATGCAGGTGCTGATGTTGGTATTAATGGTGCAGGTGTTACTGGTGGTGATGTTACTAGTGGTGATGTTTCTAGTGTTGATGCTGGTGCTGGAGTTAGTGTTTCTGTTGCTAATGATGATGTGGATGTCGGTGGTTTACTAGACTTGGATTTCATGGCTACCACTGAGGCCACCGTCTCCACTCCACTAGAGATGGCTGGTACTACATCAGCTGAGGATGAGCAGATGGAAGATGCAGATGATGAGGATGAGGATGCCTTATATGATTATGATTCTGAAGACACTGGGCCATAGGTGGTGACCACATACTTTAGATCTCAAGTTGTTTTTCTTGAGACAGGAGATATAGAGCCTGATAGGGAGGAGATCAGGGATCCATCATTTATTCCTGAGTTTGACTTTTCTCCTCCCCCACGTACTTCCATTTCTACATCTGCTGCTGCTGCTGTCCAGTCCACATCATCCCATCCTGCCAAGAGAAGATCTAAGTTTGTCCTACAGAGGCGATCAGAACTGTTTTCTATTACAGCAACCACTGTTACATCAGTTGCAACAGTTGCAGTTTCTTCACTGACCAGGTCACGGGCTATACCTTCACGTGTTTCTATTGCCCCTCTGACCTCCTCTGGTGTTCATACTGCTGTCTTTACTGCAGCTTCTTCTGGTCCCTCCATCACTCGAGCTGATCCATACACACCTACTATTTCAGTTGCTGAATAGCTCAGCACACTGAACAGTTTGGTCTTAGGCTGATGGAGAGGAACCACCAGCAGGATGAAGTCATTGCCCAAATCACTCAGAGGGTCAGCGAGCAAGATGATCTGTTATTACAGGCTGCGGACCAACTTGCAGATTTGAGGGCACGGTCTGCAGAGCAGGAGGAGAGACTACTCAAGTATGTTGATGAGCACAACCAGTTGGCACTGACTGCCTCTGGATTTAGTGAGAGGATCCTAGCTTTTGAGGTCGAGAACTTGCGATTAGCTGAGCAAGTGGAAAGCCTCAAAGACGCTACTCCTAGGATCGAGGGCACTGAAGCTGCCTCCAATGATTCAGATCAAGATGAAGATGAAGAAGAAGAAGAAGAAGACGAATCTAATGAGGAGAAGGTTGATTACGACGATTCTGATAAAGACAATGATTCAGATGATGATGATGATAGTGCTGGGAGTGGGTCTGCCAGTTCATCGAGTGCATCAGGGCAGCAGTCCCCTCCCACTGAGATCCGTACCAAGACAAGGCACGACAAAGGTGCCAAGCCTCCTCCTCCTCCTCCTCAAACTGAAGATCCGAAAGCTACTGAGGAAGTTCAAGCTGTGCCTCTGAGACGTCGTTTGGATGAGACGTTGACCATGATTTTGGACGCTCAAGGCATCATACAGCTGTCAGTTAGCTATGACAAGGAGGAAGGAGAGATCATCCATTGCTTGACTAAGGAATAGATTGCTGAGCTTTTTAGGTTAAATCCTGACGAGGTTGTCATTGATGACTCCTCTGCTCCTGTTTCTGATATTCCTTCTCCTGAAGTTTTTGATGATGTTGATGAGGTGCTTTTGATGATGTTGATGAAGAAGAGGACGCAAAGTATACTTCAGCTGAGGATGAACTGCCTACCTTTACTGATCCTTTTGGTCAACACACTCAGGAGGAGCTGACCAGGAAAATTGACGAAAAGATCAGTGGCAGCGAGTCTTCAGCAGAAGACATCCAGAAAAGAAAAGAAGAATGGAAAGCTTATTGGGAGGTCTTGAAGAAGGAAAGTGTTGCAAAGATGCTAGCTACACACACTAAAGTATACAGGACCAAAGGAGACAAGGCAGAAGGTCAAATACTGAGCTGGGCATACTTTCATGATCTGCAATGCTATGGTGTCAAGGGAGTACAAGGGATTCAATATTTCAAGCATCCACATGACTTCAAAACGTTGACTGGATTTGAAGTAAATCAACTTGCACGTTTGAAGATGCTCTATAGTGCAGATTCAGGGATGTCTTCTTGGTTCTCTAGACAGATCCAATATGAGTATCGGAAGAGGTGGATAAATTTCAAGCCTCAGGAACCAAAAAGATACTATCAGCCAGAAATCATTGCAGATACCCACAGACACAAAGTCGTCCTGAAGTGGCTGCCTCAAAGAGTCATGAAGAAGATTCCTTTACGGAAGATGCGTCAATACTTCTTGGACAATTTCCGATGGTGGTATTATGATGGGCAAACTGCAGAGGCAGTGATTGTGTTGTGCAAGGACAACAAATGGGATACGGAACATATATTTGATCCTATGTGGCTGACAAATCTGTCACACAATGATGTTAAAGCTTTGTGCAGATGTCAGATCTTCTTTGAGATTGAAGACATGGAGCAGGCTCTACAATACATGAGAGTTATCCGGATCTGCATTGTTTTTGGAATTCATGCTGGAACAGACTGGAAAGCTATATCAGACAAGTATTTCAAGAAAGATGCTGAAAAAGTGAAGAACTAGGTCCAAGGGGGAGTATGTTAGTGCATGAGATGTCCCTAGTTCAGCATTTTGTATGATTTGATGTATAAAGTTATCTTATTAATGTAGATCAGTTATTCTATATTGTTCTTTAATGTTTATTCAAGTTTATATTGTTTTGAATTTGATTATATATGTCATATAGACCCATTCGTGCGAATGACCCTAAGAATGAGGCCATTCGGGCGAATGAACGCCTAGCGAATGACTGGGGCGAACGAATGAGTCATCTGTATGACTCATTCGGTTGACCAAGCACATTCGGCTGAGCCATTCGCCGAATTAGTGATTTGGCCACTCATTCGGCCGAATGAGTACAGTCTATATATACTTGTTCAAACAGATTCAAACCTAACTTTTCCGAGCCTCCTCTCTTCCCAGAGCACTCTAGTGTCATACCCTTAGGGTTTTGAGTGGTTCTTGCGCCTCCAACTTCGATTTTAACCCCGTGGTGTTCGATCCTGATCTAAACGTTCACTTCTCATCGTCAGATTGCCACGGGGCCTGTGGATTTCGATTGGAAAACCCTAGAATAGGATTCCACACTATTCCAGTGGCTGTAGAGCAGATTACTTGGTGAACCGGATTGTTTCTGGGCTCCCAATTGGTCCTACACAATCCAAATCTTTGTTTTTATAAATATCATCATTTCACATAAATAATACTTTCTTCTTTTATGTGTATGTGTACATTAATCACCATTTAATATTTAAAATCAACGTAAGTTTTGCTTACCTTAACATGATTTATAATTTTCGGTACAACGTAAATCAAACTCACATTGTTTTTAAATCTTAAACGGTGATGGATTTACACATAGACATAAAAGAAGAAACTATTGTTCATGTGTAATAATGATATTTAGAAGAGAAAAAAACAAAGATTTGGATTGTTCTTGGTGGAGTTATACGGGTTACTGCAATAAGAGTGGGTTAACAGTTGATCATTTCCCTATATATATACACATGCATACATATAATAACTTACTTTTAAATCATGAACTCAAATAACTCTGCTAATTATTTCTTTATTCCCTTTACTTGTTTTTTGTCGATGTAAAAAAATGTCTCATTGAATAGAAATTGATTGAATTGAAAATACTAAATTTCTCACTATTATGAGTTTAGGGTTATAAACTAAGGATCGAGTAAAATGTGAATCTGATAAATTAGTTTATAATAATTTGTGAAATTGATTAGAAGATTACCGCAATTGTAATTAGATTTGAGATCTATAAATCTTTATTACTCATAGTTGTTAAGCGCTTTTTGTTGGAATCTTTTTTATCTTTTAAGGAATTGGTTAGTCGTCCAATAACAACTAAGAATAGGAATTTTTATTCGATAAACGAAAAAGAACAAGTGAAATAATTGGAATTTTAAGCCGAATCTTGAATTTCTTTTAACATTATTGTAACACATTTACAACACTTATAGACGTAACATCGTTGTAAGTTTTGGGTCTAAAACATTTACAGTGCTGTAAGTCAAAACTTACAATGATGTTACGTGTTAAACAGTATTGAATTTACACAAACTTATAAAAGATGAAAGCGTTGTAAATGTGTTATAATAATGTCAAAAAAAAAAAAATTCAAGGTTCGGCTTCATCTTGGCGGAATTATTTGGATTAATGTTTTAAAAGTGATTTATTATTTGATCACTTTCCTATATATATATATATATATATATATATATATATATATATATATATATATATATATATAAATACACACACACATACATACATATACACACACACACACATTCATACACACACACACACACATATATATATATATATAGGGAGATGTTCAAATGAGAACCAATATAAGTTAAGAACTAAAAGAATCATTTCTAGCCACAAATTTGAAGGGTATAAAGGTAACTTCCCCTATTTTTAAGGGAAATTACTTTTATACCCTTAAAAACTTGTGGTTATAAATGTGGTTCTTTTAGTTCTTTCATATTTAATGGTTCTTAATAGAATAAGTCTCTATATATATATATCTATATATTATTATATATAAAAATCTATTTAACCTTTCACCTAAATAGTGAATTAAGTTACCTACTTATAACTCTCTATTAATCAAATTTGATATGGTCAACACATTTTATGTTGTTTTATATGCTTGGAACATGATTATTTGTATCAAACTATCAATATAAATTAGGTGAAGATAATAGTAATAAATAATAACCAGACTGGCCCTACCAGACTAACCTGTGACCCGAGAAACCCGAGAGTTATTAGGGTGGGTTTGTAGGTCAATATTTTTTTTTAAAAAAAATATGACTAACCCGACCCGATTAACCCGAGACTCGATCGAATTGACGCGATCACCACCCCTTAAAGGTAACAATTAATCTAGAAGGTGTTTAGTTTCCAATAATGTGAGACTAAATATTAATGTTAAATACGTATTACTATCTTTCATAAATATTTTGCTATATTTAGATAGAGTTATTAGCATTTTATTATTATTATTATTATTTTATTTTTCTACTGTAGGAAAATTTATCAGAAAAAAACGTGAAACATGCTAGAACCGAATTATAAGACAGCCAACTGCAAATGCCAATTTGGAATATAGAAAATACAATGCACGCGTTTTAAAATTTATTCCGGAAATTAAACCAGGTTTTTTATGGTTTAGTATTTGAATTGGTCAAACCAATTGAGCTAGATTTAAAATAGTGTACACACCTTTATTATAAAATTTATATATGTAATTTAATATAAAAAAAATTAAAATCTGTCTCAACCAGCATAGCTCAACGATCCAATCTGTGAGTCCGTAGCTCAACTATATTTATCAGACCCGTTCTAGTATGACCAGCTGGTCTGGTTCTAAAAACACTGTTGTCATGTAAAAGGATTAAATGTGCATTTTTTTCGGTTTCTTATATATTAGTTACTAGGTTAGAAACTCATGTATTACATGGGTTAAATAAATCAAATATATCATGAATAACATTTTTTTAAAGATTTGTATGTTTTATAACATTAATTGTTTATAAATAATAAAAGATAAATATTTAAAATAATATATTACAAATAATAAAAATTTAGAAATTATAAAATTACATTTTAAGATATTATAAAATTGAAAATTGTTATAAGAACAATTATATATTTGATATTTAATAGCATAATTTAAGTATTTAAAATCATTAAGATTTAATTTATTTAATATAAAAGAAAATTAATTAGTATTTAATATGAAAGATAAGTGAGAACTTTTTTTTAAAGTTTATGAAGTTGTGACATGTGTCAAGTGTTGCTATTCTTTTACTATAATAAGATTAAAATTGATATATAACACAGTAGTTCTTTTTTTAATATCAACCTACTTTTTTTTTCTTTTTCCCGTAGCAAACTAGAAATGGCAGAAAAATACGAGGCATGTCCTTAGATATATAAAACTTAAGATACTTAGTTTGAAATTATTTATAAAATTTTTTATATCGATATTATACATATTTCTTACATCATAACATAAAATATTACATTAATTATAAGTTGTTAAAAACTAAAAGATACATTATAATAAATTTATTTTTTTAGAATGATGAATCCACCCACTTTTTAAACCTAGTCCTAAGTCTTAAATCTACACCTCCTCTAAAATATTATATGAATTTGATATCAAATTTAGGGTAATAGAAATCTCAACATATAATTTTAAGCACTACTGTAAAAATCGGCATAGGCGCTAGGCGTCTGTCTTACAGTCTCGATTTTAACCTGGGCGATGCCTAGGCGTTAGGCGGTCTAGGCGAGGCCTAGTCGGCTTAGTCAGATTTTTTATTTTTTTTTTGACTTTTTTGACTTTAATCTGGTAAAAAAAGACTAATTTGATGATTATTTAAACATTTTCAATCAAAAATCATTAATATGTCTATGAAACAACGAATCAAGCTAGTTAACATCGAAATTCATCTTTAAACTTTGAACTCAGTGTTTAAGTTTGCGCTTTGAAGTACTTTATTTACTATATTTAAGTTTATTTTTTAAATAATTTGAAGTATTACATTAAATTATTGATATTAATGTATGTATATAATATATATTTGTAAAATTAAATATAAAAAATTCCAATCCGCCTAGCGGCGATGAATCCCGATTAATCCGTAGGCGGTCCATCGCCGCCCGACTAGCGTTTAGCAACTTCTATAACCATGATTTTAAGCAAACAAAGTCATAAATAAGGATTTGTTTTACCCGAAGGAAACCCACAATCCCTCAAAACTCACTCTTTCCAAAACCCTTATTATTTCTTTACAGTAATATTATCGTACTTTTACTTGTATTCAATTATTCTTAATTATATTTTTCTTTTCTAAATTTGAACCTAAAACCTTGTTTCTAAGAGACAATGTTTCTACCAAGTGGTTAGTCTCATATTGACATTGCAGGTTAGTCTCATAATTTCTCTCTTTAGAAGCTCTTCATACGTTTTCAAATCAAATACACACTCGACATGTGCTTCGCACCTTCACTCTATTCATTGTATTCTTGGCTAATGATTTATCGTAATCGTAATAACAGTCATGATAATGTTGGTTTCAACCTTTACCTAGTGGATATGATTTCAAAGACTTACCAGGGTCGCTGATAATGGGATGAAATTAAAGGGTTTCAAAGCACTTAGATTTTTCAAGTTTTAATCCTTATTCAACCTCATTCAATTCTTGTTTTGTTTTTCTACATACCCACTTGTAAGACCTTAAATAATAGATTCCCTTTCAAGTTTTAATCCTTATATTCATTATGATGTTTTTTTGTAATATTTACATTTCTCATGCAAGAAAATTACATCTTCAAATTCTCCATTAATTTGAAACTAAACTTATACAACACTTATGATCTTTAAATACATATCTTTTGATAATGACTACACTAAACTTCTAAAGCACTCAACTATCAAAACTTCTTTCTTTCCAAAAATATGTCGTCAAGCAAAACTCAAAGATATTCAACTTATTTGTTCCAAAAACCTTTAAACCAACACTCCATATCAGCAAACCTAAAGGCACTTGAAATAGGAAGGTCTTTTAAAGAATGCTCGCTTACTGAGTACAATGGTTTCTCATGTACGAACAATTCATGTCCGTTAGATGGAAATTATTGATCGATATACATGAGATGGTATATTCAAGACATCTTCAACAATTTTATGTTGGATTTAACTATGATCCTCAGCCCTCAACAGTTACTCTGACCTGTGGCACCCCAATCCAAGGCTTTCAATTGCTAAGAGATGGTGCCACTTCAAATGTTGGATCTACAAACAACCAAAGTCAAACCTATAAAATGCAATGGAAATCTAAACTTTATTCAAATCCTATGTATGAAAAGTTTTAGAGAAACTATATAACAAGAAAATCCTACACTAATGCTAAAAAGATTTTAGGTCATTTGAATCAAGATAACTTAATGACATCTTAATAGCTAGGAAGCCTTATATCAATTGAATCTTCATCTTAGAGATTTCTACCTGGTAGTTGCAATTTTCATGCTTCCATTAGTGGACTTTAGTTTGAGAGGTTGCTTTTAGTAGCAAATTGTACAAGTTCTATCTTCATCAACAGTCATTTTTGTAAGAGGTTACCTTAAATGATAATTTACATGAGCTTTGTCTCCATCAATAGGCACATCTTGTTGAGTTTTCTTTCAGTGATAACTTGCATCAAATTCATCTTTATTGGTGTGGGATCTTTTGTTTGTGCTAAATGTTTAAAGGTTATTGCTTATGAAAGTTCCTTCTTCCAGTAGTAGTGAAGCTTTGATCCTCATTACTTAAAACACTATAAATTATGAGCAAGCTTTCGGTATTTATCCAAATAATATGTTAAATTTGTAAATTAATTTATTAAGAATATAAAATAATTTATAAATAAATATTTAGAATTAATTAGTAATTAAAAAAGTTTAACATTATTTAAAAAAAATGAAAGATATTAAATTTAAAAATTAAATTACATTAAGAGAAGTGTTGTATCATTCTCCCTACAATGAAACTGAAATCAAACGACTTAAGGCTACCCGAGGCATATGCAAAATGATGTTTTGGGTTCAACCATATTGGGTGGGTTGGGTTGGAACATTAGCGTAACCCCTCGGGTTTGATGGATCGAGCTAAGTTTGGGTTCACGAAACCATGTGTGAAGTTGTTTGATGATGATCATTATTAAAATATAATTTGAATATATGAATTAACTAATCCCATTCATTTTATACATGAACCTAATAATCTCACGACTTTGAAAATTTTTCTTGTCGACAAAATGAATTTTCATAAATCATCGAGTTGCTACGACTCATCTGGTTTTGATGATTATGAACTTTTTAGAACATTGTTGCATTAGCTATCGAACTTGAGGATGTGTCACAATGAAAAAATATATGACACATGATTGGGAATCAGTTCACCAAGTACTAACAAATGACTACTTTGAAAATTTGTTGGGCATATAAAATCCAATTTGAATGATTTCAAAGAGGGAAAGACAAAAGGTTGAAAAAAAGTTTCACGTCGTCACAAAAGTGCACATCGACGAGTAAATAAAACACAGGAGGTAATGTTCTAAAGAATACGATGAGTATTTAGATATGTTGGAAAGAACATCACGTGAATGCCTATAATTTTTTTCAATTCAAATATTTATACGGTAAAGAGTTTTTACATGACCCCTACCACCCATGATATTGAACATTTGTACAAGTCACATGAAGATAAACATGACATTTCAAGGATGTTTGGTAGCATATACTATAACACCACAACCAAACGCAGAAACATGAGGATGAAACAAAATAGATTGTTCAAAAGCTCAAGGTACAAAATTGTAAATGACTAACACTTCCTTTATTTAAAATCAACCACAAAAGTTTAGGCAAACATTCATCACACAAGCAATTTACATAGTAGTCATAGATTGCATTTCAACCTGAAACATGTTTAAAAACAAATTTAACTAAAAAGTTGGTGAGTTTCATAGGTTTATCACACACAAGAAAAGTTGTTATAATATTTGAGTTGTCACATGTGATATTAAGAAAATATGAACTATAACATGTAAATGAAAAAATACGCATATCATTAGTTTAGTTATGACCAAGCTTGCATTTCTAACAATGTTGAAGTAGAAAAACATCACCACGGGCTTCCCCTGCAGGGTAAATTAAACATGAAGGGATCGTAGGTCAAATAAGTCTATCATTGTTACTAGTAGTTAATAGTTGAGATCAATGCTAGTTCTTATTTGTGACATTCGTCGCAAAATTTCATTTAATTTTGACTATTGACTTTACCCATTGGCTTGGACATTGACAAAGACATGCCAAGTTTACTTCAGCTATGACTAAACACTATAAACATGTTTTATACATGTTAAGTTCAACATATGATAGTGCTCGGTCACTAGACAAAGAAACAACGATAAAACCAAGGTTTTGCAACGAATGTTGTAGAATTCCGTTTAAACAACACACATTGATGATACACAAACCTAAAAATATTTATAAACACTAAAATTAACTAATAATATTGAAATGATTATTTTCAAAGGATTATGTATCATATGACGTTCTCGGTTCATTATTATGATTCTCGGTAAACAAATGAGTTCTCGGCCTCACGTATTGTTCTTGGCAGTTGGTTTTGGTCTCGGTTGACTTGTTCTCTCGATTAATATGTTCTAGGTAGCAATAGAGTATAAATACTATTTGTTTGTTTATATAGTATAAACCAATCAGTTTTTTCTGCTCTTGAGTATTATCTTCGTGTTCTTTATTATTTAAAACATTTGCATCAGACGAGATCATAAAAAAGATTAATAGAAAATCACGTATGCAATTATTAGTCAATTTGTGTTCTTGATTCATTTAGCTATTTGATTCCGCATGTTAGCTATATTATTTGATATCAAAGTGTGAAGATGAAACTACGGGACTTACAATTGGTATCAAAGCCAATCGAATCTAATTTGAGGCTCGTTTGATATCATATATTCAAGAAAATATAATTGTTTGTGATTTCAAGAGTTGTTGAAGGGAATTTTCAAAGGCGTTGAACAGAAGCAGCATAATTTTTCTAGAAAACTATTGAAGAAACATTCATATGTTCTTCATAATAATCGTATTTGAAATATAGAAAGTGGATAACTTCAGAAATTCAAAGATTTGAATTTGCTGAGATTGTGGACCTGGATTTTATTATTGACGAGTTTCTCGGGCGAAATTAATTCCATGGGCAGTCCATTTGGTGTGACATGGCAGGATCAGTTATGTTGGTCATATAGAACGACTCTATATGAGTTTGAAAATACGTGGACATTATTTAAAATATCCAAAATTAAAAACTAAATGTTGCGGAAGCTTGTATAAAAATAAGTTTCGTTGAAGGCATCATAATGATGTCCGTAAAGTCGTACAGATGTCCTAAATGCATGACCTTTCAATGGATTCCTTACGTGCAATCATATGCTCTTAAGCGTGCTGAGTACCTGTGTCACACCCCCAATTTCAACTAACGGAATCATACCGTTTGGGAACGTGACAAACCAGGATCTCAGATCATTAGACATTGCGAAGACCTCTATATGAATTTCAAAACATACTTTGGGTCTTTAAAACATAACATTCAGAGTTTACAAAAGTTGCGGAAGCGTTATAAAACCAATAACAGTTGTAAAGTAAACATTACAAAACACAATACTTAAATGTTCAAATTCAAATATTCAAAATGTTTAAAATGCATGAGACTCTATCTCCTAGTCCATGCCAGCTTTAACGCGCGCCTTAGCGTCCTGAGAAAACATGTAAATCAAGTCAACACAAAGGTTGGTGCATAACACAGGTTTTAAGCATTCACAATGTTCAAAACAGCAGTTTGAATAACAAGATTGTAGATAACATAATCACACATGCACAGTCATGATAGCTAGTCATATAAACTATTTACATACGTGTTCGACACCGAAGCTGACGGATTGCCATGCTATAGCATGTTTTCGCCTTGCCACTATTGTCTATCACAACAATAGTAAAATTGTGTTTGGTCAGTCAAACACCTGCGTAGATCCCATCTACCAGGTGAGGTTTGTCAAACCTAATAGATCTATTTCCAACTACCACGCTTTGCATTACAGCAAACTAAACGGTTCGAGGTGTGTAAGGACTTTCAAGTTGATATGTTTTCACATAATGTAAACAGCTAACTCATGCAAGTGATATGTATCTAAAAACAGTTTGTTGCACATGTTTTCTCCCCCAAAACAGTTTAAAATAAGAAAGGGGCCGTGTACGCACCTTTGATAATAGCAGAATGATCAAATACGTGTGAACTTGCGTAGAAATCCTCTACGAAGAATCTGTGGTTTAAACAATAACTTAAAGTTATTCGAAATGTCGTTTTGTGATTGAAATAACATACGTGTCAACACACGTATGTTAAAGTGTTAAGAATGTGCATACGTAAGTACGCGTGACTTTGAAATCGTTTAAATAAAATCATATTTGATTTTATTTAAATAATCGTAATTATACGCGACTTCGTTTTCGGATCAAAATATAGATTTTATTATCCTAATACGTTCGTATTCTCGTTACGGTTCCAACGCAACTTGAACGGATTAAAACGGATTTAGAACGAAGAAGTTATTCCAAAAATACCAAAAATGGTATTTTTCCCAAAACCGGCCACCCCCCCGGCTCGAACCCGCGACCTATCACTCGCAACACACATGATCTACCAACTCGCCCGCTAGGGTATCGCGTTTGTTATCCGGAATTAATTCTTTTAACTTCCCTTTCAGTCCAAATTCCATTTGATAATATAGCCGAAGCTTTAACCTCCAAATTGACCCACGATTCATCCGAATTCGATTCTTAAACCTTAGGGTTTTTATTCTAAACATCCAAATGAGTTCAGGGGTGGATTTAATTTGATTATCAGTCAAACAAATCGACAGAAACAGTACATTCAAGAGATTCGAACTTACTATCAAACTCCGAATTCGAATTGGTTAAATTCACTTATCTAAATCTATAAATTCATGGGGGATTTATTAAACAGAGAATTTCGAACCCTTCTGTGCTATTTAATCAGAATATCGCGATCATTAAAATAGAAACCCCCATTCGTCTTAACCGAAAAACCCTATCATTCGAAATCCATGAATTCGTTGAAAGTTTATGAAATTGACAACAGGTTTTCGATAAACAGAGGATTACGAAACTATCTGTATAGATTGATTTGAGATTTCAAGTCGTTTGAACCGAGACCCCCAATTCGTTTTAGTTCAAGAACCCTAGAACTCTATCTCCTGCAATTCGATATGATCTCATGAAATTAGCATATGGATTTTATAAATCGGAGTCTTATGAAATTACTCATGCCTATTAATTTGAATCTTAATCTTGATTGATCAACAACCCCCAAAACCGGTTCTTATATAAACCCTAACTACCGAATTGATATAATTCGATGTTGTTACACGAAATACAGTTGGGGATAAGCTTAATCGGCTCATTTAGCATGTGCGAGTGTGATTTATTACCTGTTTTGATTTAGAAATGATGGAGATCAACTTCGAGCCCTAGAGTCGGCCTCCTCTCAATCGATTCTTCTCTTTACTGCTTCTAAAATCAAATTTCTGGATGTATTCCACTCTAAATGTGCCGACTATGGTTTCTGGAATGCTAATTTCACGAATTTTTAATCGATTATAAAGGTTTGTAATACTTAAGGACGGTTTTGGCTTACTAATCGACCATTTGGATTTAATTCGATACTTAATGGACTAATAACGTATGCAAATGATTAATCATCATCAATGTGATGATTATGAGTTGTTAATTTCAGTTACAATTCCGAATTTATGTGAAATTCGAATTGTTACTTGGATTGCATACGAAATTTTGACTTTTCAAGTCAAAATCTACTCTTTTAAGTTTTAAACATGTTTACCTAGATTTATAAGATAATTACTAAGACTTAATTCGACTGTAACCTATTGAAATCATAGGATTTAAATTTAAGGATCATAAAATCCGAATTTTGACTATCTAAAGTCAAAATTCAATGGCTTAGCATAATACCTTATAAATCCTTGAAATCAAAACACTTAGAGCTTGATTTTTGATTAATCTTAACCCTTATAGGTTATTCTTAATCAATAATATATTGTTTTGATTAACAAAGTTAAATCAAAAACCCCGAATTATTACTAATTAGGTCACTTGAAATATTGTTGGGCTAAGTTATCCCAATTGGGCTCCTCAAATACTATTGGGCCTCACTGGGCCTTCCTGGGCCTACCTTGGCCTTCCCTGGGCCTACTTTGTTTACATTGGGCCTCACTTGCCCCTATTGGGCCTTACTGAGCCTCCCTTGGCTTATTGGGCCTACCTTAGTTCTGTTGGGCCCACATTATCTCTGTTGGGCCTGTGATATCACCATCTCCCGTTAACAAGGTTAGTGTAAAAAGTCGGATTGTCACATCATCCCCTTGTTGAAGGAATTTTCGTCCCGAAAATTAGTAAGTGTTAGGAGTAGTTAGGAAACTACTTACGAGTTTAAATCGTACGTGTTAGTGTGATTTGATCATTCTGTGTGCTTGTGTGTACTCACACACAAAGTCTAATGCTTGCAACATCACAACTCAAATGTGATCGTTCAATGTGACTGTTTGCGTGTACACTAGTTAGTTCACCTAACTGTGACTGTTTGTGTTTGATCATACTGTGTTGTGTAATCTCACACATAATGAGTGTCTATAACCGTTTGTACTATGCAACCCCGCACATAGCAAAATGTGTGTAACCAATCATGGATGTACTACCATAGCATGTAACATATGAAATGTAGCACATAAAATATATAGAATGTAATGTAGCACAAATGTTTGTAACAAAATCAATTGAATAAATAAAATGTTTGTGCTTACAGTTTGAAATTTGCAGTGTTGATGTGTGAAAGCATCACGTCATCCCCTTGTTGAAGGAAATTTCGTCCCGAAATTTAACGTGCGCTCTCAGTGTTAGCAGTAGCTGTTTTGAATAGATGAGGATATTTCTTCATCATTTGGTCTTCCCGTTCCCATGTGAATTCAGGACCACGTCTTGAATTCCATCGAACTTTGACTATTGGAATCTTGCTTTGCTTAAGTTGTTTGACCTCCCGGTCCATGATTTCCGCCGGTTCTTCAATGAATCGTAACTGTTCATCTACTTGTATTTCTTCCAACGGTACAATCAATGTCTCGTCAGAAAGACATTTCTTTAAGTTCGATACGTGAAAAACATCATGAACTCCACTGAGTTCTTCCGGTAATTTGAGTTGATACGCAACCGGACCAATCCTTTTCAGGATCTCAAAAGGTCCTACGTAACGTGGACTAAGCTTTCCGCGCTTACCGAATCGTATTACACCTTTCCAAGGTGATACCTTTAGAAGAACTCGGTCTCCTACTTGAAATTCCAACGGTTTACGACGCTTGTCTGCATAACTCTTCTGTCGATCCCGAGCCGCTGCCATACGGTTCCGGATTTGAACTATCTTCTCTGTCGTCTCGTGCACCAGTTCAGGACCTGTAATCTGACTGTCTCCAATCTCAGCCCAGCACACTGGTGAACGACATTTGCGACCATACAAAGCTTCAAACGGTGCTGCTTGAATACTTGTATGATAACTATTATTGTAATAGAATTCCACCAACGGTAAATGATTCTCCCAGCTATCACCAAAGTCAATTACATAAGCTCGTAACATATCCTCGAGAGTTTGAATCGTTCGTTCACTTTGACCGTCGGTCTGTGGATGATAAGCGGTACTCATATCCAAGCGAGTCCCCAATGACTTATGTAGAGATTTCCAAAAGTTGGAAGTAAACCGGGCATCCCGATCTGATATGATAGAGATTGGCACGCCATGTCGTGCTACTACTTCCTTGATGTAAATGCGAGTCAACTTCTCCATCTTGTCAGTTTCTTTGATTGCTAAGAAGTGTGCAGATTTCGTTAATCGATCGACAATTACCCATATCGTATCACAACCGCTCGGTGTACGAGGTAACTTAGTAATGAAATCCATCGAAATCTGTTCCCATTTCCACATCGGTATCTCTGGTTGTTGCAGTAAACCAGATGGCTTCTGATATTCAACTTTGACTTTCGAACAAGTCAAACATTTGCTAACGTACTTAGCAATATCCGCTTTCATATGAGGCCACCAATACAGTGCCTTCAAGTCATGGTACATCTTGTCTGATCCCGGATGGACTGAATATCTGGACTTGTGTGCTTCATCCATCACGAGTTCCCTTAAACCTCCATACAAAGGTATCCACATTCGGTTACTGAAATAACGAATTCCATCAGGTTTAACATCCAATTGTTCTTCCATTCCTCGTAAAGATTCCGGTACTAAGTTTTCCGTTTTCAAGGCCTCAATCTGAGCACTGTGCACCTTGTCAGGTAAGTCGGTATGTATTGTCATCATAAGTGCACGAACCCGTCTTGTTCCCGTTGTATCTTTTCTGCTCAAAGCATCAGCTACTACATTAGCTTTTCCCGGGTGATACTTAATCGCACACTCATAATCATTCAACAACTCAACCCATCGTCGTTGCCTCATATTAAGCTCCTTCTGATCAAAGATATGTTGCAAACTCTTATGATCAGTATAAATGGTACACTTAGTTCCATACAGATAATGCCTCCAAATCTTCAAAGCAAAAACCACTGCTCCTAACTCCAAGTCATGAGTAGTGTAATTCTTTTCATGTGTTCGTAGTTGTCTGGAAGCATAAGCGATCACTTTATCACGTTGCATTAACACACATCCCAAACCTTGTGCAGATGCATCACAATACACCACGAAGTCTTCCGTCCCTTCCGGTAAGGACAGAATCGGTGCGCTGCAAAGCTTCTGTTTCAATAACTGGAACGCAGTTTCCTGTTTTTCCGTCCAGTTATACTTCGTTCCCTTGTGCGTAAGAGCTGTGAGTGGTTGAGCGATCTTCGAGAATCCCTCAATGAATCGTCGGTAGTAACCCGCCAAACCAAGGAATTGTCGTACCTCGGTAGGGGTCTTTGGTGCTTCCCAATTCTTAATCGCTTCAATCTTCGCTGGATCAACATGTATACCCTTCTCATTAACTATATGTCCCAGAAATTGTACTTCACGCATCCAAAAATCACATTTCGAGAACTTAGCGTACAGTTGTTCTTGTTTCAATAGCTCTAGCAGTCATCGAAGATGTTCAACGTGTTCCTCCTCAGACTGTGGATAGATGAGAATGTCATCAATGTAAACAATGACAAACTTATCAAGATAAGGTTTACAAACACGATTCATGAGATCCATGAATACAGCTGGAGCGTTTGTCAACCCAAATGGCATGACCAAGAACTCATAATGGCCATAGCGTGTTCTAAATGTTGTCTTCGGAATATCCTCCTCCTGAACTCTTAGTTGATGATAACCAGACCTGAGATCAATTTTCGAGTAGTAACTCGAACCTTGCAACTGATCGAACAGATCGTCAATCCTGGGTAACGGATACCGGTTCTTGATAGTAACCTTATTCAATTCCCGGTAGTCTATACACATACGGAAAGTCCCGTCCTTCTTCTTTACAAACAAAACTGGAGCTCCCCACGGTGAAAAACTAGGTCGTATGAAACCCTTATCCAACAACTCTTGCAATTGTGTGGATAACTCCTGCATCTCTGACGGTGCAAGTCGATAAGGTGCCCTAGCTATCGGTGCTGCATCTGGTGTAAGGTCGATTCGAAATTCCACCTGTCTAATAGGCGGTAATCCCGGCAAGTCTTCTGGAAATACCTCCGGAAATTCACAAACTACTGGTATATCTTCAATCTTCTTCTCAGCTACCGGTTTTTCAGTTATAAGGGCTATAACTGCCGTATGACCTTTCCGCAGACATTTGTGTGCTTTTAGACAAGATATGAGACGCAGTGGCGTACTGCTCTTCTTGCCTTGTACATATAATGTCTCTCCCTGCGGAAGAGGTATGCGAACGATCTTTTCATGGCATACGATTTCAGCCTGGTTTTTGGACAACCAGTCCATACCAATAACTACATCAAAACTGCCTAAGGCAATAGGCATAAGGTCAATCTCTAATGTTTGACCCATCAAATCAAGTATACATCCCTTAAAGATTTGTTCAACTACTATTAACTTACCATCAGCTAATTCCACAGTGTATGGACTATCTAAGGCAGTGGGACTAACATTTAGCAACTTAGCAAGTGAACTAGATACAAAGCTCCGATCGGCACCGGTGTCAAATAACATAGAGGCATAGTGATTATTTAAGAGGAACGTACCCGTAACAATGTTGGGATCCTCCCGCGCTTGACGTCCTCCTATCACAAACGCCCTGCCTCTAGCACCATTGTTGTTGTTGTTGTTGTTGTTGTTGTTGTTGGTGCCATTTCCATTACCGTTGCCATTTCCATTACCACTGGCATTATTGTCCCCGCCTTTCTTGAGTTGTGGGCAATCTTTCTTAAAATGCCCCATCTTGCCGCACTCAAAACAACCCTTCTGCGCGTTGTTCTGACTGTTATTCTGGTTGTTATGGTTGTTCTGCAGCTCTCCGCGACAATCTTTAGCCGCATGCCCAATCTTGCCACACCTCTGGCACTTAGCTCTGTCACACTGGTTACCCGCATGATGATAACCACACCTGTTGCACTTGGGGTGCTTACCAATATAGCCCCCCGATGATGATGATTGCTGACCACTGCTGGAATTATGATAAGACTTGTTTGAGTCTTGCTTCCGGTTTTGCTGATATGACTGTTGGTTGTTACCCTTGGAGTTGTTACCTTCCCACTTTCTCTTATGATCTCCTACCTTGGTAGCAGATGTTCGTTTGAGCAGAGTCCCCTGCAACACTGCCTGGTCAGTAAGCTGATGCGCTAAACGAACAGCTTGTTGGATGGTGGTGGGATTTGCTGAAGTCACCAACCCTTGAATCTGAGGCACTAGTCCTCCAATGTACCTTTCAATCCACTTACTGGCTGGAGTAGCCATGTGTGGTAGCAGTCTGGCCAACTCATGTGACCTGGTTGTGTACTCTTCAATGTTTGACCCCTCCATCTTGAGGTGCCAATATTCCTCTTCCAACTTCTGCATTTCACTGCGAGGACAGTACTCCTCTCGCAGTAAAGTTTTGAAGTCATCCCATGTTAAGGCATTAGCCTCTCCCAATCCCAGAGTCTGAACATTCGAGTTCCACCAAGTTAGTGCTGGACCCTCCAATGTTCCCGTAGCAAATTTCACCTTGCTTTCGTTAGGGCAGTTGCACATTTCGAATACAGACTCAACCTTTTCAATCCACCGAAGGAGTCCAATGGCCCCCTCCGACCCTTTGAAATTGTGTGGTTTACAGTCCAAGAACATCTTGAACGTGCAGACTTGTGGGTTAACCAATCCCCCAGCTGGACCCTGTGGCCCTGTGTTGTGAGTCTGAGCATACTGTGCGATTGCCTCTGCAACTCTGTTGTTAATTAGCTCATTGAGCTCAGCAACAGTCATATGTACGTTTCCCTCAGCCATTAGTTTCCTATTTATAAGAAGTGTTAGCACGAAGTCAAAATCTAATGTGACATGTGTAAGTAAAACAATAAACACAACATGTAATATAAATCAACACGACTGTTGAAAATAAATAATAATTCTTCCATAGATAGAAACTTTGATTTGAGTACAATACTTTTGAAATAAAACACAACTTTTCAAGCTACTAATGTAGGAACACAACCCGTTCCTAATAAGTTTAAACAAAACAAGAAATAAAAGAAAAACAATCAATCGTCCTCAACAGTGGATTCAGGATCGGACTCAACAACTGGTGCTGGTTCCTCCTCCTCATCCTCATCCTGTTCCTCATTCTCAGAGACCACTAAATCCTCCAAAGCTTCAATCCTGCCTGCCAAAATCTCCTCTCGGTTCTCTGACTCTTCTAGACGACCAATCAAATTGATCATCTCATCCCGCATATCGTGAACCAGATGGGTAAGATCATCCTGCCTCTCAATAGCATCCCATAACTCCTGAGATCTCTGTGCTATCCTATCTTCTGCTACCTCCAAATCTTCGCGCAATTTGGCGATCTCCTCGGCGTCCGTCCTTTGCCTCTTAGGCTCAGGAGCATCTAGTACTGGTGGTGGATGTGTAGAAGGTCCCTCAGCAGGGATCTGCTGAGTGCCCTCCTCTGGCTCCTCTTCCGGATCCTCATCCGGGTCCTCATCTGGATCCTCCTCGGGATCCTCGTCTGGGTCCTCCTCCGGATCTGAGTCATCCATCTCATATGGTGGAGGTGATGGAATAGGTGGTGGTGGTGATGATGGTGGTGCTGGAACTATCGGTTCCTCGTCCTCGGAATCATCAATGTAGATGTAGGGTACCGATGATGATGCCATGCCTGTTACATAATATCATATGTAAGTGCAATACCATAGAATGTGTAAGCAAATCAATTACATAATGTCATATGTAATTTCTAAGCAATGTGTGTAAACATATGTGTCTAATGTCTAACAGTCATAGTCTAGGCCTACAAATGCAAACCTAGTTCGCTATAACCAATGGCTCTGATACCAATCTGTCACACCCCCAATTTCAACTAACGGAATCATACCGTTTGGGAACGTGACAAACCAGGATCTCAGATCATTAGACATTGCGAAGACCTCTATATGAATTTCAAAACATACTTTGGGTCTTTAAAACATAACATTCAGAGTTTACAAAAGTTGCGGAAGCGTTATAAAACCAATAACAGTTGTAAAGTAAACATTACAAAACACAATACTTAAATGTTCAAATTCAAATATTCAAAATGTTTAAAATGCATGAGACTCTATCTCCTAGTCCATGCCAGCTTTAACGCGCGCCTTAGCGTCCTGAGAAAACATGTAAATCAAGTCAACACAAAGGTTGGTGCATAACACAGGTTTTAAGCATTCACAATGTTCAAAACAGCAGTTTGAATAACAAGATTGTAGATAACATAATCACACATGCACAGTCATGATTTTATTTAAATAATCGTAATTATACGCGACTTCGTTTTCGGATCAAAATATAGATTTTATTATCCTAATACGTTCGTATTCTCGTTACGGTTCCAACGCAACTTGAACGGATTAAAACGGATTTAGAACGAAGAAGTTATTCCAAAAATACCAAAAATGGTATTTTTCCCAAAACCGGCCACCCCCCGGCTCGAACCCGCGACCTATCACTCGCAACACACATGATCTACCAACTCGCCCGCTAGGGTATCGCGTTTGTTATTCGGAATTAATTCTTTTAACTTCCCTTTCAATCCAAATTCCATTTGATAATATAGCCGAAGCTTTAACCTCCAAATTGACCCACGATTCATCCGAATTCGATTCTTAAACCTTAGGGTTTTTATTCTAAACATCCAAATGAGTTCAGGGGTGGATTTAATTTGATTATCAGTCAAACAAATCGACAGAAACAGTACATTCAAGAGATTCGAACTTACTATCAAACTCCGAATTCGAATTGGTTAAATTCACTTATCTAAATCTATAAATTCATGGGGGATTTATTAAACAGAGAATTTCGAACCCTTCTGTGCTATTTAATCAGAATATCGTGATCATTAAAATAGAAACCCCCATTCGTCTTAACGGAAAAACCCTATCATTCGAAATCCATGAATTCGTTGAAAGTTTATGAAATTGACAACAGGTTTTCGATAAACAGAGGATTACGAAACTATCTGTATAGATTGATTTGAGATTTCAAGTCGTTTGAACCGAGACCCCCAATTCGTTTTAGTTCAAGAACCCTAGAACTCTATCTCCTGCAATTCGATATGATCTCATGAAATTAGCATATGGATTTTATAAATCGGAGTCTTATGAAATTACTCATGCCTATTAATTTGAATCTTAATCTTGATTGATCAACAACCCCCAAAACCGGTTCTTATATAAACCCTAACTACCGAATTGATATAATTCGATGTTGTTACACGAAATACAGTTGGGGATAAGCTTAATCGGCTCATTTAGCATGTGCGAGTGTGATTTATTACCTGTTTTGATTTAGAAATGATGGAGATCAACTTCGAGCCCTAGAGTCGGCCTCCTCTCAATCGATTCTTCTCTTTACTGCTTCTGAAATCAAATTTCTGGATGTATTCCACTCTAAATGTGCCGACTATGGTTTCTGGAATGCTAATTTCACGAATTTTTAATCGATTATAAGGGTTTGTAATACTTAAGGACGGTTTTGGCTTACTAATCGACCATTTGGATTTAATTCGATACTTAATGGCCTAATAACGTATGCAAATGATTAATCATCATCAATGTGATGATTATGAGTTGTTAATTTCAGTTACAATTCCGAATTTATGTGAAATTCGAATTGTTACTTGGATTGCATACGAAATTTTGACTTTTCAAGTCAAAATCTACTCTTTTAAGTTTTAAACATGTTTACCTAGATTTATAAGATAATTACTAAGACTTAATTCGACTGTAACCTATTGAAATCATAGGATTTAAATTTAAGGATCATAAAATCCGAATTTTGACTATCTAAAGTCAAAATTCAATGGCTTAGCATAATACCTTATAAATCCTTGAAATCAAAACACTTAGAGCTTGATTTTTGATTAATCTTAACCCTTATAGGTTATTCTTAATCAATAATATATTGTTTTGATTAACAAAGTTAAATCAAAAACCCCGAATTATTACTAATTAGGTCACTTGAAATATTGTTGGGCTAAGTTATCCCAATTGGGCTCCTCAAATACTATTGGGCCTCACTGGGCCTTCCTGGGCCTACTTTGTTTACATTGGGCCTCACTTGCCCCTATTGGGCCTTACTGAGCCTCCCTTGGCTTATTGGGCCTACCTTAGTTCTGTTGGGCCCACATTATCTCTGTTGGGCCTGTGATATCACCATCTCCCGTTAACAAGGTTAGTGTAAAAAGTCGGATTGTCACAACCTGAGAAATACATGCTAAAGTGTGTCAACAATAAGTTGGTTAGTTCACAGGTTTAAATGTTGGTAAGCAGTAAATAGTAAAAAGTTTGCGCGACGTATACTGGAGATGTTAAAGTTGTAGACCCAAGGTCCCGAGTGCGTGTGTCGCACCACTACCGAAACTAGACTGTTAGATGCCTCCGCCATGTCTATCACAAAAAAAGGCAATAGGTCGATATTACGCTCGTCCTGACCGCCCGTCAGAGTTGTCGTCGAGCGGGGTTTGTCAGACCCAATAGTACTATATAATAATGCCTAGCTTATGTTCAACTAATGATATGCTTTGTAAGGACTTTGTTGCGATATAGCACACTCAAAATGTTTGTGCAACATAACCAGTAATACATCAAAATATGTTCGTCAAAGTGAGTTTGTGTGTAACCTCCCCCGTTGGAGTTTCCCCAGTGTATGTTCATAATATTTGCCCAGCTAGTTGACCCAGATGTTGCTCAAAACGTTTGTCAAATGTTTGCACGACACTTCGTCAAATGTGTTTGTCAAATGGTTTGTACAAAATGGTTGTCAAAATTTTGTATAAAATGTTTGTGAAAAGCGTTTGTCCAAATGTGTTTTTCATATGTGTTTGTCCAAGTTGTTTGTAAAAAGTATTTGCATGTATTTCTCCCATGGTTTGAGTTTTTAAACAGTTAAGAGAAAAGGGGGCCGTGAACTCACCTATGCCTCGCTGTTTGCGTTTTGTGAGCTGTCTGTCCCTAACTGTCACCTATAACACATAGGTAATATAAGTTCGTGTTCGTGTTGGTCTTCGTAGACAGTGTTCATGTCCAAACAACTCCAAGTTGTGGTGTTTGACTGTGTTTGTCTGTGTTTGACTCAATGACCCGTTGGTGATATGTTTCGTTCTTAGTGTTTGTTAATCGTGTGTTAAGTGTCATGCATTGCATGTAACACATAAATTACATTTGACGGATAACTTACTATTTACAGCAAGTTTCTATTTTTGGTAGTTTTCTATTTTAGTTAAGTTTGCACAAAATTACCTTTTAACAATTCTAGCATGCTTGTTTATCCTATATGATCATGTTATCACATAGCACATTGTTACACGTCATCATACAAGCATAATTTTCATTTTAAAGTTACTTTATAAAGTAAGTTCCTATATATTTATCATCTTTGAATCATCAAAAATCACACCAAAGTTTTTACATCATCTTAACAAAACATATTTCATCATCTAGCAATACTAACTATACCCAAAGGGTCTTGTTTCAACAATAAACTCATTTTATTAAAATCAAATTATACACTCATGTTCATATGATCACTAACATCATCAAAGTTCCTAAATATGCCCAACATTATCTTGCATGTTAGAGTTTCTTATCAAAAGTTTACTTATTTAGAAATTTACTAGCAAAATCATTCATTTCATCACTCCAAGTAAATCATTCCTTCAAGAATCACATCAACTATCCCAAATCATCATTTAACATCATCTATTATGCCTAGAACATCACTTTTCATCATTTTGCACATTAAAAGTTACTATTTTTAGAAATAGATGAACAAATCACCAATATCCTCAAATCTAATGTACCAATCATCCAAATATCATCACATTAATCATGAATCGTCATCTAAAATAACTAATCATGTCAAGATCATCATTTATTAATAACTTGTAACTTAAAAGTTACTATTTTTAGTGATATGCCCAAATCATCATCAAATGACCACATATAACTTCAATACATAGCATAGATGATCATATATATATCATCATTTAATCATACATAATATGACTCATAACATCATAGATCATCTTTGCATGTCATCAAAAGCTTGTATTTATAACAATATCAACAAATAATCTTCAAATGACATCATTTCAACCGGTAGATCATTCCCAAACTTCAAACCAGTGAATCTAAGCTTAACAAACAGAGTCACAAGTTCCAAATTTCGTGCATGTGCCTTTGATGATAGTGCACGTAGCCATTAAGGCTTGCATGTGGGTTTTTATGTGTTGTAAGTGCAAATAAGCATGTATGGCTGCCTTGAATGGGTTCCTAGAGCTGAGATTCAAGCTGAATCAGTTAGATGGGAGCTCCAGAGGTGCTGTTGAGGGTTCTTTAGTGGCTACAAGTAGATGGTGATGATGAAAGATCCTCCAAAGTCCCACCTTCTTGCTTCTAGCCTAAATGGAACTCAGGATAAGCTTCCCAAGGGTTCATGATGTTTGCTAGGTGTGTAGTAGAAGTATTTTGGCTGGAGTAAAGGTTTGGGGTCGAGAGAATTGGTGTAAACCGAAACAAATGGTCTGGTTCGACTTTTATAAAGTTTTTGCGAACTAAGAGTTGTCGCGTAGCGCCAGGCCTGCCCCTGAGGGTCTTGGCGTACCACCAAGATTAATATAATCGGGTTCTCTCCCGAAACACACCACGTACCTCTAAGGTGGAATACGATCGGTCGTGGTGTACCGCGAAGGATTTAGGGAATTCAAATTGCCCGCCCACCTTCACGTACTGTAACACCCCGACCGATGGCGGAAACGTCGGGGTGCCATGAGGGATGTGTAGATTGTTCATAAGCTCGTGGGCATCTAATTAAATCATCACATAACAATTAATCAACCAAATTAATTACATCAAAATCATGTTCATCATGAGATAGTTACATCAATTACACAAAAGATTTAGCTAAACTAACTAAACTCTAGTCTTCAGAATTTCAGTTATTTTAGCTAAGTCCAAGAACCTAAGTGATGATGTCCAAAAGATGTAGAGCTATCCTGCCCTACCTACTTCTCCTCGTTCCCTAAAACATGTAGAAAATCAAGTGTCAACTACGAAGTAGTTGGTGAGTAATCATAAGTTTTTATGTTTTAAAATGTGTACAAAAGTTTATGAAAGTTTATAGTTTTCTTAGAAAATCCACATGGCACCTGCGAGATAATCCAACACATAATCACAAACATATAGTCACATAATTCAAATAATCATAGATAATCAATCACATATGCATTTAACCAATCTCAATCATCAATATTCTCAATCAGTATTAGTGACAATACATGCAATCATTGCGATTAACCAAAGTCAAAGACAATGACCCATGGAGTTGTGGCAAACCACGTGACAATACATGCAATCATTGCGGAGGACCAAAGTCAACAGCAACGACCCATGGAGCTGTGATAATCCAAGTGACAATACATGCAATCATTGCGGATGACCGAAGTCAATAACAACGACTCATGGAATAGAGATAATCCAATAGTATGAATATCATAATGGTAAACCAGGTGTCAACCATGTGTTATCAAAATAATATATAAAACTGGTATACATGTTCCACCTCCAAGTTTAAAAACAAAATAGTTTAAAAGGAGGTTATAAGAACTCACCTGAGTCCTTAGATTCAGTGTTCTCGTAATATACACGCTCACGTAAGAAGAATCAGAACAACTCAATCAAACTGTAATTATCGTGTGTTCATGTTCATAAGCGTATGCGTTTTATTTCGATTAAATATTCGTAAGTGTTTACTTTTGAATCATTAGTGTTTCATTAACTTAGTTTATTTATTCTAAGTTAAGTTGCACCTAAGATTTTATTACTTATCATCTTACAAGGATAATTCAAACTTGCTAGTGTTGATTATCCAATCTATGATGATCTTTTATATAACATATCAAGTTATATAAATTGTAAAGGTTTTATCCTTATAAACTTATGTAGATACATTTCATAGTTACATGCATGCATGTGATTCAAGCTAATCCATCCATCTTGAATTATTACATGTGATCAAGTTTAGAAAATAAAATATATATTATCTTCATGATTTATTTCATTTGCATAAAATCTTTAAGTTAAAACCCATTCTTATAAAAAAAAATGGCAACTTTATAACTCCCATGCATGCATGAACTTAATGAGTCTCAATTCTCTTGTTTATTTCCTAATGTTTGTGTGTCGTATAATCGCCCCCCTTTAGCTCAAAGAATAAGGTTGTTCAACCCTAGGTTCGCGGTTAAGCCCATAGGTTCGCTGGTTAAGGCCATAGGTTCGCTGCATACATAAGTTACATAACCTAAGGTTCAGCCTGGTTCCTCACTCCATCAGCTAGGGTTCGGCTATATTTCAGCCATGCAGGTTCGTAGGGGAAGGTTGGCAAGGGTTCGGCACATAGGGAGGTTCGTGGGTTCATAGCTTCGCCTATATGGAAGGTTCGGTCCCCTAGGTTCGCCCAGCAGGGCTCGGTGAAGAGAAATGTTCGTGACTTCCATGTGGGTTCGTAGGCTCGAGGTTCGTTCGCCTTCCACATGGGTTCGTGATGAAGCAGGTTCGCAGGGTTTGTGTGTTCGCCTAGGCCCAAGGTTCGGCCACCCTTGTTTCCCGCCCTTGAAGGTTCGTGAGGCCAGGGTTTGGCCCCTGCAGCCTCCTTTATCGCGAACCAGTCAACCATGGTTGTTCAGCATCATCATCCTCGATCCTAACTTGTTACAAGTTGTTCTCATGACTCTCCCATATCTATATTAGTTAGTTTTAAGGTTTGTAATATGTATATATGATTTAAAATGTAAAGATGCTAACCGGTTGTTGTTAGAGAGAAAACCGAAGAGAAAATGCTCGATCTCTCTTCAAATCTCGATCCTTAGCTTGAAATCTTCGTGGGTTTGTGTTCTTCTCGATCACGCGGTCGTTTAGGCGCCAAGATCTCTTGAAACCATTGAGAATTGAAGGATAAAATCTAGAGAGAAGGTAGAGAGAGGGGGGTGGCGGAAATGGGGTTTTAGAGAGAGAAAGGTTTTTGTGGAAATGAAGAAGATGGAGTTGTTCATCTTCCTTATACCGCGTATCATTCCCGCTTATCCAGTCTCGTTTATTTCGCGTAAAATATTTCAAATCGCCCGGTTATTCTCGTAAAATATATCTAAGGCATAATATGTTTAAATCTCTGTTTTTCGTTTAATAAAATGATTTTAATAAATTGTTTCGTAAAACGGTTTCGTCTAGTTTTGTTTAAATTATTTATTTAATAAAATAATTTGTCCGGTTTTGTTTTAGGTTGTGATTCCTAATAAACGTTATTAATTTCAATTTATTAATTGAATACCGTTAAATATTATTCCGTTATCTCATCGAAACACGTTACTTACGTACGTATTCGCAAAGATCGTCACCTTTCCGAATCCAACGCTCGTATCGTATTTCGATTAGATTTACAATTTATGGAATATCGTTTCATAATATTGTTCCTAATAATTATATTCGTGTGAATCGTCACCCACGCGAATACATTATTAAGTTAATATTTCTGAAATAACATTCGCGTTTAATTCACCATCGCGTAATCACTTCCAATAATACTTTCGTTATTTAATTAACTTTAATATTATAAATCCCAATCCACAACCCACTAAAACCTATCACTGACACATCCATGATAGAACGAAATATGCTTATGTATAGGGCATATGTAGGGGTCAGTCACGACTGCCCCAGCCACCGTCCCACCGCTATTTCGATAAACCATGACCATGTGTCCTTGACTATGTTTAGTAACCAAACAATAACCAACTCCTAATTCCTTTCCATTCCAAATCTACAACCCATAACATATGTTCACTTGCAATAAACTCTCTGGTTCTGTTTAGTTGTTTTTTCAACTAAACTTCCCATGGTTTATGCTCATAATTATATGTTCTCAATAATGTATACCAGTGATAATATCAACAAATAATTCATAGTAATTATCCATAATCATTAACAATTATCGTATCAGGTCTTAACAGTACAATTAAACATGTACGGACAACCCGAAATACAGTGATGTTACACGTACCGCCAAGGATCTCGCCGGGGTCCATGGCGTATCGTGAAGAGTCATGGGCTTGCCCAATGGCCCATTTTCATTGTTTCGATTCGTTTTTCGTTCGTTTTTTCGTTATTTTTTATCGTTTTTCGACTTTTGTTTTGTCTTGTTTTGTCATAGGTTCACATATCCTTCGATTTTGTTTGTTTGACTTATTCGTTTGTTAATTCACCAACATTTGTGAGTTTTAAGAAACGTGTGTGCATTTTCGGTAATTCCTCTAATTACAGTGCGATTGTTTGTGTTTGCATTCTCGTGCCACATATCACACTAAATTAAACCAATTCTAGTGCCACGTATGTTTTAATAGTATAAACTATTATTATTTTAAAAGAATTGTTGTCATGGAATTTACAGGTTGTCACACTTTCTCAGTGAACTTTTGAGTTCTCGGTTCATCTAATACGAGTTGAGGTTCTCGGAAAGAATTACATGTTCTCGGAGCAAATTGATTGTTATCGAACAAATTGTTTTTAGTTTTCGAAGTAAATTCCTATTCTCGTTCTTACCCACTCCATCAAATTTAACAGAAATGGATCCACAAAGTCAATCTCAAAATAATATGTACTTGCAACTTGACTCTCAAATGGGCACTGCCACGCGTATTTTTAGTCTCTTACATGTCGATGGGTTCACTGAATGGAAATGGTGTTTTGAAATTCATGCTAAATTTTTTGATGCAAAAATTGGAGATATATTCAGAGTGGAAGAAGAGTTCCCATGTATGTACCTGATGGATGTTACACTAAAATTCCCTAGCCAATTGAAGAATATAGATGAAGATTTTGAACTTATGGAGCAAGATGATAAGGCTCTTGCCTCTCTTATGGCGACAATAGACCAAATATAGCTCAAGGTTTTAAAAAGTGCACTTATGCTAAGGATTTAGGGGAAGCTCTAATACAAATGTACGTAGGAAATACAAACTTGAAAGCAAGCAGGAAGGATATGTTAAATCAAAAGTTTAACATGTTCAATCATGTTCTTGAAGAAAGTTTATATGCTCAATGTGACAATCCGACTTTTCGAGTTAACCTCGTTAACCCTCGTAGGCCCAATAAGGCCAATGAAGGCCCAACAAGGCCAATGAAGGCCCAATAAGGTCAAAGAAGGCCCAGTAAGGCCCAAGAAGGCTCAGTAAAGCCAAAGAAGACCCAGTAAAGTCAAGGAAGGCCCAACAAGACAAGTCAGGCCCAATGAAGTTTATGAAGGCCCAACAAAGTCTAGTAGGCCCAATAAGGTCAATTTAGGCTCAAGGAAAACAAGGAAGGCCCACTAAGGCCCAAGTAGGCCAAACAAGGCCAAAGTAGGCCCAAGGTAGGCCCAATAAGCCCAAGGTAGGCCCAATAAGCCCAAAGTAGGCCCAATGGTATTTAGGAAGTTCAATTGGATTAATCAAGGCCAAAGAAAGTTCAATTAGTTCAATTGGTGACAATTTGATATTATCGAATTAACTTTTTAACAAGAATTTGAAGAATTTGATATTAGAAGGTTTAAGTTTGAACAAAATAGAGTATAATACATTTAGATTTTAAGAAATTGATGTATGATTAGGTTAATTACCCAAATTTTGACTAGAAAAGTCAAAATTCGTCCATATTCACAAGAGGGTAGTATGAATTTCAAATCAATAGGTAGTAATTAATCGAATTAATGCTTCATAAAACATCTAATGATGATAATAAGCGGTTATCATCAGTTATTACAATCTTAAAGGTCGAATTAAACCCAAATGACGTTTTAGTTTATTAGAACCGTTACTAGCATAATCAAACTCATATAATTCGACAGAAACCCAAGCAATTGAGCTTTCAGAAACATTATTCGGTACCTTTAGGCTCTTTAGCATACACTAATTCGAATCCAGAAGTCGTGGGTGAAGATTTGGATTGAAGGTCGGCCGAAACTCAATCAAATAGTCGAGATATATCAATTTGGCATCCATTCAAGTAAGTGTTCACTTCTACACCACCTAAATATGCCGATTAAGCAAACCCCTATGATAATTGTGGCTTCTAACATCAAATGGTACGAATCCGAGTTCTAGGGTTCATACTAAGAACGTATTTGGGGGATTCCAATGAAATGAGTTCTAAAATCAAATTGACTTATACAGATTGTTTCGTGGCATCACATTGAACGAAATCCCTAAGTTAATTTCATCAAAAAGTATCGAATTGATGAATCTTGAATTCTAGGGTTCATCACGAAAACTATTTTGGGGGTTTCGATTTAAACAGGTTTGATATTCAAATTAATTGATGTAAATAGTTTCAGATAGATTCGATTAAGGTTACACCTAAGTTAATTGCGATTAATAACAATGAATTGATCGATTTCGAGTTCCTAGGGCTTGTTTCAGGAACGAGACTTGGGATTTTGATTCTAATGTGCTTAAAAATGAAATTGATTGTCGTGACTAGTTCAGAATAGTCCGAATAAGAAGAAACCGATGTTGATTTGGAGTCATAACATCGAATTGTAAGAGATTTGGCATCTAGGGTTCGTGAGTTGAACGGTTAGGAGATTTTGAACTAAATTGGGTTAATAATCGAATTGAATCAGTCTTTAGACTCGATTAGATCATGGGAACAAACCTCTATGGGATTAGAGTTGATCAGATTCGGATTTGAGGTCAATTGGGTTGGTTTTGGTTCGGTCAAGGGTAGAACAAGGGTGAACACGATTGGTGTGAATTAAAATCAATTCGGGGTGGAGGTTATTACAAATGCTGGGCTGGTTTAGATGGTAGAGTATGTGTAAGTTGGGTTAGAGGTCGCGGGTTCGAAACCCGGCCCTAACCATTTTTGAGCTTTTAACATTATTTTAGTGTTTTAATCATATCTCACTCGTTTTGACTCCGATTCGACCCATTCGAATTGCGTTAGAACCTAAATTCAATTCCGGATGTATTAGAATAATAAAATTAGAATAATAAAATTTATATTTTATCACGAAAACGAAATCGCGTATAATTACGTTTAATTAAATAAAATCGTATGTGATTTTATTTAAACGATTTCAAAGGCACGCGTACTTATGTATGCACATTCTTAACACTTTAACATACGTGTGTTGATACGTATGTGATTTCAAGCACAAAACGATTATTCGAATGACATTAAGTTATTGTTTAAACACAGGTCCTTCGTAAGAGGATTATCTACACGATTTCACGCGTATTGATCATTCTGCTAAAAACAAAGGTGCGTACACGGCCCCTTTCTTATTTTAAACTGTTTTGGGGGAGAAAACATGTGCAACAAACTCTTTTTAGATACATATCACTTGCATGAGTTAGCTGTTTACATTATGTGACAACATAGCAAATTGAAAGTCCTTACACACCTCGAACCGTTTAGTTTGCTGTAACGCAAAGCGTGGTAGTTGGAAATAGATCTATTAGGTTTGACAAACCTCACCTGGTAGATGGGATCTATGCAGGTGTTTGACTGACCAAACACATTTTACTATTGTTGAGCTAGACAATAGTGGCAAGGCAAAAACATGCTATAGCATGGCAATTCGTCAGCTTCGGTGTCGAACACTTATGTAAATAGTTTATATGACTAGCTATCATGACTGTGCATGTGTGATTATGTTATCTACAATCTTGTTATTCAAACTGTTGTTTTGAACATTGTGAATGCTTAAAACCTGTGTTATGCACCAACCTTTGTGTTGACTTGATTTACATGTTTTCTCAGGACGCTAAGGCGCGCAGTAAAGACTGGCATGGACTAGGAGATAGAGTCGCATGCATTTTAAACATTCTAGATATTTGGATTTGAACATTTGAAACTTTGTATTGTATTTTACAATTTACAACTGTTACTAGTTTTATAACGCTTCCGCAAATTTTGAAAACTCTGATATTATGTTTTAAAGACCAAAGTATGTTTTGAAATTCATATAGAGGTCTTCGTTATGTCTAATGATCTGAGATCCTGGTTTGTCACGTTCCCAAACGGTATGATTCCGTTAGTTGAAAATTGGGAGTGTGACACTCAACTTCAAAAAATTATTTTTCTGATCATAGATATGAAGGGTGCAGATATTTTTGTCAAACGAAGAAATTAACAAGAAGTTATTGAACTTATTACCTAGAAGCTGGGACACTAATGTTGCACTGATTAAAAATACTAAAGATCTTTATAGAATTACTTTGCCTGAATTAATATCCATTATCAAGTCTTATGGCATGGATGATTAGCAATGCACATTGAATCATAACAGTAGCTTGACTGTCGCTAGAATTGGAAATACAAACAGTGTCTTTCTGTTATAAAGCTCAACAAGATCAGTCTCGACAAATTCATCTACTCCAGCTGTTTGAAATATTGGTTCTTCAAAATGATCAAACGTTCAACAAACACAAGTATCACCTGCTGTGGAAGAGAACCTTGCATTATTTACTGCATTCATCAAATGGCAAGGCTTTGGTTAAAATTGAAATCAGAGTTAAGTTAGAAATGTTGTCATCATCAGCTTGCAAAGCTTAAAAATTAATAGCATATGATTAAAATTGAAAAATTAAAGAAAAAATTATTTGTCACAAATTTTCTTGTATAAACATTTGATGTATCTATCAATAAAGTACACTATTTTTTGGATAATCAATTGCATGGGCACAAACAAAAGGGTTTCGGTTATAATTAGATGCCTCTACCATTCAATGACAACTATACAAGTTTGCCATTCACTGAAGAAGAAAAGGAGAAAGAAAAACATGTGAAAAATGGTGTTTTTGTTTCATCATATACAAAAGAAGATGATGCAATTGTTAATCCTGTGAATGTTTCTAATGCTTCTACTTCATGTGCAGGCAAGTTAGAACTCTATAATACAATCCTAATAGAAGACAGTGACTTTGATTATGATTCTAATAATGATGCTAAAGATGTTTTTGTTGCAAAAAAATTATCAAAAACTTTAGTTGATTTTTTGAAAATTAATGAGTGTTTAATGTCTGAAAAAACATGATTAAATTCTACTTCGAATTTAAATGTTGCCTCTTTTGTTCCAAATTATTTAAGTTTAAAAGTAGAAAATTGTGAACTTGATTGTGATAAGGATAACAAAAACTGTATTAGAACATGTGTTGAATTTTTAAAAAATAAAATCTCTGAATTTTCTCAGAAGCAACACAAGAAAAAGTTTGCACATCACAAAAACATGTATGAGAGTCGGTTTTTAGCAAAGCACTCATCAATATGAAAAGGTAAATCTGTTTTCAATGTGGCATTGCAGGTCGCATTACTAGAAATTGCAATAATTTGCATTGCTATGGAAATATTCATTTTGACAAGAAAGTTAAACCCTCTGATGGGAATTGGGTCAGAAACAAGGAATTACAAACACAATCGATCAAATGAATAAAATAAAGAAAAGGAAATCATTCATTCAAAGCTTTACAAGAAAATTTGTTTTCGAAAGGGAATCAAGAAAACTACAACAAATCTAGAAACCCAAGCGTTCTGACTAAACAATGTCAAATAAGTCTAAATTGTCTGCATAATCTGAGAAGACTAGGTCAATTCTCACCTAGGTTCCTAAAAATATCTGATCTTTTTAACATGTGCCGGAACAACCTAGAAGATCAATTTATAAACAATGGTTTGTAGATAGCGGTTGTTTCAGGCACATGACCGGAGACATTTCTCATTTATCTGAAGTGAAAAATATCAATAGAGGAAACGTTTCTTTTACTGGACGAGAGATGGGTACAATATCAAAGCGTGGAAGAGTTTCACATGGTGGATTATCGTTCACTGATGTTAACTTTGTTTCCAAGCTATCTCATAGTCTGCTGAGTGTATCACAAATATGTGATAAAGGATACTCAACTCACTTTACAAACAAAGAGTGTCTGATTCTTAGGCCTGGTTTTGTAGTTCTTAAAGATTGGATTTTTTTATGCTCACAAAGAAAGGGGAATTCCTACATCATGGACATGAACAATACGCCATCCTCTGATGCAACATGCTTGTATTCTAGGATTGCCACACACAATGCAATGTTGTGTCATCATTGTCTAGGTCATGCAAACATGAAGAATATTAATTGTTTGGATAAAGATGGGCTATTCAGAGAATTACATATGAAAGATTTCTTCTTAGTTGAAATATGTGTAGATTGTGCATAAGGGAAGCAGCATCGAAAGCCTCACAAAATTAAGTAGGTAAATTCTATTGATTCAGTTTTATCTTTGTTTCATATGGATCTACTTGGTCCAATCATCATTCTAAGCATATGACGCAATTCGTATTGTTTAGTGATCATAGATGACTACTATTAAAGGTTTACATTAGTATTTTTCTTGTCCAACAAGAGGAAACCTTAGATTTGATAAAGCATTTTATCACTCTAGTTGAAACTCAATTAACATCAAGGGTCAAAGGAATTAGATTTGATAATGGGTCGGAGTTCAAAAATGACATTCTAAATCATTTTTGTGCTGAAAAGGGAATTTCACGTTAGTACTCGACAGCTCGTACTCCTCAATAAAATGGTGTAGCTGAAAGAAGAAATAAGACTCTTATTGAAGCCACTCGTACCTTACTTTTTGATTCAAAATTGCCAACTTTCTTCTGGACTGAAGCAGTAAATAGGACTTGTTATGTGCAGATTCACACTTTGATCGACAAACGCCATATGAAAACTACATATGAAATCATATATAGACACAAGGCTACTGTAGGACATTTCAGAGTCTTTGGATGTCTATGCACTTTGTTGGAAAATAAGGACTCATGAGCAAAACCTCTGAAGCCAGACAATTGAATAAACCGCGGAATGACAAGCCGCGGATACTACTCTTCCGATTGAAGAACTGCTTCAACATCGGAAGATTCGCCAAAAAGAACTGCCGCTGAACTTATCTAGCTTAGAAGACACTAGCTGATCATGACATCTTCGGAAGACAACTATTGCTTCGGAAGAAGTCAAATGACTCAGAAGACAATCTCCTATTCCGAAATAACTGATTGTTTAATCAGCTTCCGATGATCATCTTCCGAAAGAATAACCACTGAACATCAGCACAACTACTTCAACCTCGAAAGACCTGAAGACTCTTGTTTCCGTTGTTGTTGACTTTGTATTTGTACTAGTCTGTTGATTCAGTGTCTGTAACAATGTCAGCCATTTGTCTTACTATTTCTTGTCTTGTACCTCAGAATGTTTGGGTATTTAAGTCCCAACATTCTCTGAATAAAATGAATTACTTCCCCCAAAATTCCTTGTGCTTTCTATCTATTCTCTTCTCTCTTTCTAAGCAAGAAAACTAAACAACGAAGATAACCTTGTGCAAAACTTTAGAGGGAGCTAAAACCAAAGCTTTGACTAAGTGTCTAAAGCCTTGCTCCTGGTGAAACAGCTACCCCTCGAGGTTTCTGCAGTTCAACACACTTTTTTTCATCAGAAAACTATTCCAAAATTTGATGCTCATGGTGATGAATGCTACTTTATTGGATATGTTGGTAAACTGCCTATAGGGTATACAACAAGTTAACCAAGCAAGTTGTGGAATCATATAATGTTCAACGGCTTGAAGAAAACCCTACTGATTCTGGTTCAGGTCCAGCATGTATCTTTAATTATTAAACTCTTTTTAAGTCATTTCCACTTTTATCCAGAAAAACTTCTGTTTCAAGAGACGTCTGATTGTTGTTGTTTGGACTAGAAAGTTGTTCTTCCTATGAAGATGTGTGAATTGAGCATTGATCCACCTGGCATGTATTCCGCAACAAAATCGTCTTAATCATCTTCATCATAATCATTTGTGAATAATAAGATACATTACCAACTTAGATGCTATTGCTGATAAAATTTTTGTACCTGCTACATCATATGTCAATGCTGCACACGTTGAGAAATCTCAAGAACCTTTTACGATAGACAATACATCAGCCATTGATTCACTTAGAAAGATTCTTCGATTCTTTAAATAACGTTTCCATAGAGTATTTTTGCTGATTCGGTCACTCCCTCTGTCATCACAAATCTACCAAGTTCGTCAGCTATTTCAAACACACCAATTGCATTTTCAACTCACAAATATCATCCACTTCGCAAAGTCAATGGGCATTATTACACGAAGTGATGCTGGAAATCTACGCGAGTGCATGTTTTCCTGTTTTGTTTCTCAAATAGAACCTAAAAGTGTGGGATATGGCTGAATAACTTGTTGGCAAAAAGTCTCTTGGCACTCGATGGGTGCTTAGAAACAAGAAAGATGATTATGGACTGATAGTTCGTAATAAGGCATGTTTGGTTGTCCAAGTATATAGACAAGAAAAAGGAATTTATTATGATGAAGTATATGCTCCTACGGCACGTTTAGAAGCTATCAGAATCTTCTTGGCATATGCATCATCCATGAATTTCACAGTCTTTCAAATGGATGTGAAAACTTCTTTTATAGTATGGTGACATCAGAGAAAAATCTATGTCACACAGCTACCTGGGTTTGTTGATTCAAATGATCCAGAGTACGTTAATAAACTGGATAAAGCCTTGTATTGGCTGCATCAAGATCCTTGTGCATGGTATGCTACTTTAACGGAACCGTAGCCGGAACAGTAATGTGAACAGTAGATCAGGTACGAACTATGTGTATTTTATGTATGCTATTATCATTTGATGCTTAATATAGAACTATTACAGGAACATTTCAGAATCAGAATGTGAATTCATGGTTTAACACTCAGAAACATATCTGACAACATAGAACTATTATGTGAATGTTAGTAAGGATTCTATTATGTAAAAACGTATGTGAGAAGTACAGAACAAAACTATAACAGATTACGTTACGTGAATGCTAAATTGACAGATTATTCGTATAGGTGACGGCCTGTACAAATATATCTGAAAGTTTAACGTTCTGAATAACGTCCAAATAATTAGAAAATCAAACCGGAAAGTATAGTTATCGGTTGTTCGTACGGGTGACAATCCGAACGAATACGCACGAAAACCGTCGATTTGATTAAATAGATAAATTAAATGTTTTTAGAAAGTTAACAATAAATAAAAAGACAATTAGTTAACTTATTAGGAATTACCACCTAATTTAAATTAGTAAAATCTATTTTTAAAATCGTAACGTTTCGTTACGAAAAAGACCGAAAACCGAAGTTTAATCGCAAAACCGAGTGGAACCGAACGAGCCCAAACGCGACCGAGCAATAAAAGACATTTAATATGGCATTAAATGCCATAAACCACCTACACCAACCCACTCTCTCTCCAAAATTTGTTCATCTCTCTCTAGAATCCTCTCTCTAAAAATCCACTTTGCTCACTCAAATCTTCACCAAATAGGGCGAATTTGGTACCAAAACGACAGGTAAACATGTAGATCATGATTAGAAGAAGAAATCAAGCCTTGAATCACCGGATTTGAGGTAAAATCGAGTTAGATCGACCTGTTTTCTGGGTTTTGTTTTTGCCAAAAACCCAGCAACATTTCAGCCATGTTTTGAGCTGCAAAATCCTTAGGATCTTCGTGAAATTGGTCTAGAAACTTGTGGATGATGCTAGATTGAAGATTTGGTCAACTAGATTTCAATTTGGAGTTGGATAGGATAGTGTCGACACAAACACACATGAAGAACCTCAATATCGACAAGCTGGAAAACCATCTGAGTTCATCAGTCGATACTATTAACTTCGACTGAATAAAATTGATGGGATGGGCTTTGAACATGACAATATCGACATGCTCCAATGGCAGAAGCTAAGGGTACCACCGATACTGCTAGTATCGATGGCCCTAAGGGCTGTCGAACCTGAGTGCATCGAACATGTAGGATCGATGGGAGTCATGGGTTGTTCATCGATATTACTCACCTGGTGATTGTCGATATTGGCCAACCATTGTCGATATTGATACTTAGACCTAATCCAAGCATAATAAACTTGGAACTAACCAAAAACACTAAGAAACGAGTTCGGGACATTGTTTTAAACATGAGTTAGTCGATTTGGAGCTATTAGGGTTTTCATGATGGTTACCTCGGTTTAGTGTTCACCGATCTTGAAGGGTTGTAATCAAAACTTTTTTTTTTAAAAACTAATCAAATGTCTAAACAAGTGTTTCACTTAATCAATTGAACTTAAAACACCTAAGTTCAACTTACAAAAATCCTAATTAAAGTTGGTAACATCACAAATGGTTCGAAGTGACTATTTTGAGGTGTTAGCTAATTTTATGAACATCAAACCTAATAGTTTTCAATATTCAACTGTTCTAAATCCTTTAAATCATATTAATACAGGTTTTAGCAACCAAATGGGACTACTACTCATGGGTTTTGGTTAATAATAAGAAATTCTAACGAAGAACAAGAAACAAACTAAGTAGAGACGTGTTGACTTTATGTGGCTACACTCAATACCTAGTGATTTTTACGCACTTGTATAACTAACTTAGGTAGTTCAAATTGAACAATCTAATGTGGGTTATACACAAGAACGGTCAAAGAACTAGTAACAAAGATCTGGTGATGGACTTGGAGTTAATCAAGTGAGATTAACTTAAGTTCTAACATGTTTAACTTATATTTTTCTTAAAAATAACTTATGTTTTAATTAAAGTGAAATGATTTATAAATTTCTTTATTAAAATGTTTTAAAATAACTTCAATGATTTCTTAACTTAATATTTTGCAACATAAGGATAAATTACAAATGCTGTAACATAAACCTTATATAAATAAGGTTTAGTTGTGATGTTTTGCTAAGGGATAAGGGTTCATAAAGGATATACATCATAGAATAGTTAGAGAAACTTAGAAACACATTAGCAAGTATATAGGACACATAGTCCACACCGAGACTATAATCCTGTATACGTCATCTTCCGACACTTATCGTATTCGGATCATAATAAATCAACACAGGTACTGAAGATACTTAATCTACAATCAACGAGCGCGCATATCTGTTGTGATTCATTGCATAGAAACACAGGTGAGTTCATTTCCCCCTTTCTAAACATTTTTGTTTTATAAACACGGGGCTGAGAAGCTTGCGTAAATTATTTTCCTTGGATTATATTTACTTAAATGCTTTTACTTCATATATGTTTTACATGTATAATTGTTATCCTAGATTTTGTCTAGGTAAATTATTTGCAGGATTTCAAAATGGGTTATTTATTCATCCTGAGTAGATAGCTATTTTCAAATCAAAGAACTATTTTCAACGGTCTATTTTCAAAGAACTAACGATCTAAAACAAAGAACTATATTCAGTGTTCTGTTTTCAAAGAACTAAAGGTCTATTTCAAAGAACTGTATGCGACGATCTATTTTCAAAGAACTAAAGAACTAGTACGGAGAACTTTTTTCGACGATCTATTTTCAGAGGAATGTCTGGGAAATATTCAAAGATAACATGCGCAAAAGAACTAACGATCTATACGAACAAGAACGAACTATGGACGATCTAGACGAACTATAAAATCCTTACATCAAAAGATGTCCTAGCTAGAGTGATTGATTATAGGTCGCATGTTTGATGATATTTACAGATTTCCTCAACTACTAAGATCCTTGATTGCTAAACTAGTTTACTTGAGTTGACCAAGGCCCAATCATTAGGTCTTAGATTTTCTTATTAAATTTTATTTATTTATTTACTTAAGCATTTAATTGAATGTTTCTACAATTGCTATGGCTATTCATGTGTGTGTGAAGAGCTTAAGGAATGAAGAGAATTTCCATATTTTGTTGAAACTGACAAGAACTAAGAACTAAGAACTGGTGTGTTGATAATGAGGAATGAAACGCTTAATTGTCATTGACAATAATATGTTATGCGGTTTGGTATGTGGTGGGCTAGCGGCTGGGCTGGCGGTAAGCTTGACCCTACGTATGCCCTATATATAAGCATAATTGGCTGGATGGCATAGGTGGTTGTTGGTGAGGTTAAGGTCTTCATTCGGTCAGGTTTGTACAAATTCATTTCAAACAAAACTATATGAACTCACAAACCATGTGTTGACTTGATCTTTTTGCATGACTTCTCAGGTGACGAACATGTTAACTAGGAGTTCGTGCTATTTACTAGGGTGCCAGATAAAGGACCTAGTATTTTTGGACGTGCATATTTTTAAACATCATTATATGAATTCTTTTGTATATCTTGTGCAGATACAAGATAGATGAATTATGATGTTGAATAGTATATTTACATTGTTAAATTATGAACGATACTGATGTAATTTAACTTTGTAATTCTATTTCATTAGAGCTTTCTCATTTATTATCATGTGCAATGTAAACAATCTGGTCATTTTGATTATCATCCCGATATCGCACCTCGAGACCTTTCTGCCCGACGGGACATTCGATCCGGCCCGCCGGATCGGGGTGTGACATCTACTCTCTCATGAATATGCTCGAGGTACAATTGATCAGCCAATGTTAAGGAGAAACGTGAGTGATAATTTAATATTGGTTCAAATCTATGTTGACAATATCATCTTTTGGGGTCAAGAAATGAGACGTTATGCAAAGACTTTGAAACTGTCTTTAACACCCCAAATTTTCTATAAAAGTTATTTAAAATTACGAACACGCAATGAATATTTAACTTATAGGAAAGGGGATCAAAAGAATAAGCTAAGTAGAGTTCACGAAATGGGATACTCGAACCCACTTTGTGAACCCCGAGTTCACTAGTACAGGAAATTTAGTTCGTGAACTCCCATTTTCGTGAACTTAGCCTATATATATGACTGCCTTGAGAAACGTGCACACCTTTGGCGGGAAACACAGTCTCTCAAGTACTCGAAAAGGGGCTGTTCGTGAACTTCAAGAAACGGCTTCTGATTGGCCAAAAGAAGGAGGAACACACGAGAATCTGCCAGAAGGATCACCTAACATCATGTAAGCATTCTATGCGAGAAAGTTAGGATTTCTATTCAAAAGTGTACTTGTGCGTAAAGCTCGTGCCTTTATGCATAAAGTTCGTTCCATTTTAGTCTCAATGCATTGGTAAGGCCATAGTGAACTGTCACACCCCCAAATTCCCACGCGCGGTGTCAGATCGCGTGGGTGTGACGTGGCCAGGATCACAGCTCTCGGTCATATAGAACGACTCTATATGAGTTACACAAACATACAGATTTGTAAAATAAACATGTTTTCATAATAAAGCAGCGAAAATGTTTGATAACTAAAGCAACGGAATAATAAAGTATTACAGAGGAAATGATAAATTGTTTGAGCCACTACATGTGCATAAAATTGTTTTAAAGGAACACATCAAAACGAGCCTAGGACTAGAGTCTAATGCATGCGACTCTTCTAGAAATCCTCCTGTGTGTCCTAGCGTGTGCTCTATTAGTTAGCTGACAATTCATGCGAAAAGTGTCAACTAAAAAGTTGGTGAGTTCACAGGTTTAGACAGACAGAAATAGTAAACATACCTATACTGGGTATGTTAAGTTTAGTTGTTGGATCTACGATCCGTGAGTGTGTCAGTTCATCTTACCGAAACTTGACTGTTTCCATTTGCCTCCCCGGGTCATCGCTGAACCCGGCAATCAACATCGAAATTACACTCGTTATGACCTCGAGTCAACATTGGTGCCGAGTGGGGCTAGTCAAACCCAGTAGTACTACGTAATTAGGACTCGTTTGTTACACAACTAACGGTAAGGATACGTGAGGAATTAATGCGATAATAGTTACACTCAAAATAGTTTTACAACTTACCAGTCATATATTTAAAACAGTTGCAATGTAATTCTCACCACAAGAGTTTAGTAAAAGCAGTTAAAGAGTAAAAGTGGGGCTGTAAACTCACCTAAGTTTGAGCAGTGCGTTCTAACAAGAATCGTGTAGCTCGCCGGCTAGCAGTTACATATATCACATAGGTATTATAAGTTCGTGTTCACATACACGTGGGTCTCACAGGACCGTGTTCGTGTTAACAACTCTAAGTTGTCATGTGGGTCATGTTGACCGTGTTTGACCGTGTTTGACCTAACTACCCGTTGGTGACGGTTTTAGTTCAAGTGATCGTGTAACGTGCGATTTAGTGACGTGTGATGTGTGCGGATACCAAAGTCACTTTCGTGAGGGAACTTGCTATTTACAGTAAGTTTCTTTTTTGGGAAAGTTCCCAATTTAGGCAAGTCATGTAAGAAATCGTGTTCCAATTATTCTAATATGCATATTCAACCTAAGTGAGCATGTTATCACATAGCACATAGTTACAATTAATTGATTAAGCATGTTTCGCGTGTAAAAGTTACTATTTTTAGAAAGTTGTAAAAATAGGCATGTTTTACTAAGTTTAATAGCCAAACTCATCTAAATATCAGTATCTTAGTCTCAAATAACCATTTAATCATAACCGCTACGACTAACACGTCGCCATTCACCTATTTTGCAAAATAAAGTTACTATTTATAGTAACTTATGACAATATCCATATTTCAATATTTCTAAGGCATAAAATCATTTATCATCATCATAATAACTTCAACTAAGCATGTTAAGGACACAACATTATCAAACTCATCATTCCTTAACAATTTTATATCAAAAAGTTTCTATTTTTAGAAATATTATGAAAATCCTATTTTTAACAATTCTAACAATCCTTATGCATCAATAATCACCACAATAGTTTCTAATCATCATTTTTCTACACAAATCATAGTCCTAAGTACATGCATGTGGCTATTTCATCAAAAATCACTATTTCATAACATTAAAGTTTCTAAATATGAAAATAATGCTATAAACCAACACTTTTGACCACAAATATCATCATAGATCATCCATATGACTCTCCATATCATCAAGATTCACATATTCATACTCAAAATCATTTGAATCCATTTAGATCATGCATGCATGTGATTGAAAGTACCCATTTTATAACCAAAATCACCAAATAGCTATAAAATCCACATCAAGATCATTATAGATCATTACCAAATCATCAAATAACTCCTACAACTCATAATCACAGATCTAATCATGCTATATTTCGTGCATGTGCCATTTGATGGCTTGTAGGTGTATATTTCCAATTGCATGTGGGTGTAATAGTTAGAAAAACACGAAATGGTGTTAGAACTACCTCAAGGGTCTTCTTGGGTGCTTGAATGGTCCTGGAACAGAAGGATGTGGCCTCAAGAAGTCCTGAAATGATCTCCACAGCAGCTCCAAATCGTGTATGATGGTGGATAGTGCCTCCTAGTTTGCTTCAAGCTTCTAACACTTCACCAAAGGCCTTGAGCCCTTCCAAAATGGATCTAGATTGATGGAGATAGCTTCAGCCGAGAGTTTTGGGTCGGATTCGTCGAGTGTGGTCAAGAGTTTTAGAATAGGGGTGGCATGAATGATTACATCTTGGTTAAATAAAGATTTTGCGTGTTTGGCGTCGTCGCGTACCACGGAGTCTGTCAAAAAGCATCTCAGCGTATCGCTATGATTAAAATGATCATTCTGTTCCCGAAACACGCCGTGTATCGCGAAGGAGGAAGATGATCGGTCGTCGCATACCGCGATGGATTTCGGTGAATTTGAATTCTCCCGCTGCGCATTCTGGTGCCCATCGCGTACCGCGATGGGTCCGAGTTGAGCCCAACAAGCCCAATTTCATTGTTCTGAACCGATTTTCGTGAATTTGTCTGTTACGATTGTTGTTTCTCGACACATAAGCATTGTTCTACCTATTCTAGGTTTCCTAGAACCAAAGTGTAGTGAAAGTGGTCCATGGTTCGTCTGAGTCACCAACGTTCGTTATTCAAGACACGTGCGAGTGTTTTGCGATAATTCTTCAAATTATCAGTGTGTTCGGACTGTTTTGCCACATGTCACACTAAATATTAACAATTCTAGTGCCACGTATGAAATAATAATATACATTATTATTAATATAAAGAAATGCTGACCTGGAAATTGCGAGGTGTCACATAATCTCCCAGTTAATAGGAATTTCGTCCCGAAGTTCAGTTCGTGTTGCCGGTGTTAGTCTGCTCGAAGAATAAGTGAGGGTATTTCTTTTTCATCTGGTCCTCTCGTTTCCAGGTGTATTCCGGTCCGCGCCATGAGTTCCATCGCACCTTAACTATCGGTATGCGACTTAGCTTTAGTTTCTTGACTTCCTGGTCCATAATTTCTACTGGTTCCTCAACGAAGTGAAGTTGTTCGTCAATATGAATTTCCTCTAAAGGAATTGCGAGCGTTTCGTCCGATAAGCACTTCTTGAGGTTCGATACGTGGAATACGTTATGTACGCTACTCAATTCCTGTGGTAGCTGTAGCTCATAGGCCACAGGGCCTATACGTTTAGTGATTTAGAATGGTCCGATATAATGAGGATTTAACTTTCCCCACTTCCCGAATCGGATCACTCCCTTCCAAGGCGAGACATTAAGTAGTACTCGGTCTCCCACTTGCAATTCCAAAGGCTTGCGCCTTTTGTCGGCATAACTTTTCTATCGATCCCGAGCTGCTGCCATTCTGTTACGTATCTGCACGATCTTCTTAGTCGTCTCGTGCACAAGCTCGGGTCCAGTCAGTTGGCTTTCACCAACTTCAACAGAGTGGTGATCTTCACTTACGTCCGTAAAGTGCTTCAAAAGGTGCAGCTCCAATGCTGGTGTGATAACTGTTGTTATATGAGAACTCCACCAAAGGTAGGTGAGTCTCCCAGCTGTTACCGAAATCTATCACACATGCTCGAAGCATATCTTCCAACGTTTGGATGGTTCGTTCACTTTGACCATCCGTTTGCGGGTGATAGGCAGTGCTCATATCCAACCTTGTCCCAAGGGCCTTATGTAGGGACTTCCAGAAATGTGCTGTGAATCTGTTGTCTCGATCGGATATGATGGAGATTGGAACTCCGTGTCTCGAAACGACTTCCTTCAAGTAGATTCGGGTTAGCTTCTCCAATTTATCGGTTTCTTTAATCGGTAGGAAGTGTGCAGATTTCGTGAGTCGGTCTACGATAACCCAAATGGTATCGCAACCACTTGCCGTCTTTGGTAGTTTGGTGATAAAATCCATGGAAATCTGCTCCCATTTCCATACTGGGATTTCTGGTTGCTGAAGTAACCCTGATGGTTTCTGGTATTCGACCTTTACTTTGGAGCAAGTCAGACACTTACTCACATAGGTTGGGATTTCTGACTTCATGTTAGGCCACCAGTAAGTGGTCTTCAAATCATGGTACATCTTGTCGGAACCTGAGTGTACTGAGTACCGGCTTTTGTGAGGTTCATCCATCACTATGTCTCTCAATCCCCCGTAGCGTGGAATCCAAATTCGATCCATTAGGTAGTAGGCTCCGTCATCCTTTTCTTTTTGTTGTTTATCCATACCCCACATTGTTTCGAGAGTGAGGTTTTCAGTTTTCAGAGCTTCTTGTTGTGCGTTGCGGATCTGATTAGGTAGCTCGGAGTGAATGGTAAGTTGTAGTGCACGTACGCGTTTGGTTGTTTCTTTCCGGCTTAACGTGTCGGCCACTACGTTAGCTTTTCCTGGATGGTATTTGATTGCGCAATCATAATCGCCTATCAGCTTGACCCATCGGCGTTGCCTCATGTTTAATTCCTTCTGGTCGAAGATGTGTTGTAGGCTCTTATGATCCGTAAATATAGTGCACTTAGTGCCGTACAGATAGTGTCGCCAGATCTTCAATGCGAACACCATGGCTCCTAACTCCAGATCGTGCGTTGTGTAGTTCTTCTCGTGCACTTTCAATTGTCGTGATGCGTAGGCGATGACTTTCTCGCGTTGCATCAGCACACAACCTAGCCCCTGTTTTGATGCATCACAATATACCACAAAATCTTCGCATCCGTCCGGTAGGGATAGGATCGGCGCACTGCACAATTTCTGCTTCAATAGATTGAAGGCAGTTTCTTGTTTTTCTTCCCATTCGAACTTCTTGTCTTTGTGTGTAAGGGATGTCAATGATTGTGCGATCTTCTAGAATCCTTCGATAAAACACCTGTAGTATCCTGCCAAGCCTAAGAACTGTCGCACCTTGGTCGGGGTCTTGGGTGCTTCCCAGTTCTTAATTGCCTCGATTTTGGCTGGGTCTACGTGTATTCCCTTCTCGTTTAGCACATGTCCAAGGAACTGGACCTCGCGAATCCAAAAGTCGCATTTGGAAAATTTCGCGTATAGTTGTTATGTCTTCTTCAGTAGTTCCAAGACAAGTCTCAAGTGGTCGGCATGTTCTTCCTGCGTCTTGGAGTAGATCAGGATGTCGTCTATGAATACGATTACGAATTTATCTAGGTATGGTTTGCACACCCGATTCATGAGATCCATGAATAAAGCTGGTACGTTGGTAAGTCCGAAAGGCATGACTAGAAACTCGTAATGTCCGTATCGTGTCATGAAGGCTGTCTTCGGTATGTCCTCCTCTTGTATTCTGAGTTGATGGTAACCAGATCTTAAATCGATCTTTGAATAGTAGCTTGACCCTTGCAGCTGGTCAAACAGATCGTCTATCCGTCGTAACGGGTATCGATTCTTGATCGTTACCTTGTTCAATTCCCGGTAGTCGATGCACATCCGGAATGATCCGTCCTTTTTCTTCACAAACAAGACCGGCGCTCCCCAAGGTGAGAAGCTCGGTCGGATAAATCCTTTATCTAATAACTCTTGCAGTTGATTAGATAGTTCCTGCATTTCGGTAGGAGCCAATCGGTATGGTGCCTTGGCTATCGGTTCAGCTCCTGGTGTTAGGTCTATCTAAAATTCCACTTGTCGCTTCGGTGGTAGTCCAGGTAGATTGTCAGGAAAGACTTCAGGAAAGTAACGGACGACAGCGATGTCGTCGATCTTACTTTCCTTCTTTGGTTGTTCAGTAATAAGGGCCAAGATAGCCGTGTATCCCTTCTTCAGGTATTTTCTTGCCTTCATGTAGGACATGATGTTTAAGGGTACACCACGCCTTTCTCCTTGAATTGAGATCTGCTCTCCACTTGGCAACGTAACTCGTACAATCTTCTCGTTACATACGATCTCGGCATGGTTAGCAGATAACCAGTCCATTCCAATCACCATGTCGAAGCTCCCGAGAGTTACCGGCATCAAATCTATCTCTAGTCCATGATCTGCTAGCATCAAAACACATCCTTTGATGATATGTTGCGTCTCGATCAGCTTGCCGTCAGCTAACTCTACGGTGTACTTATAGTCTAGTGGTGTTGGGGTCATATTAAGCAGTTTACTAAAGTCACTAGAGATAAAACTCCTATTGGCACCGTTATTAAATAATATGCTAGCGTAGACATTATTTAAAAGAAACGTACTGGTAATGATGTTAGGATCATCTTTTGCTTCTCCCGAGCCAATCACGAAGGCTCGTCCTTTGGCCGCGCCTCCTCCACCCTTTTTCAGTTGCGGGCAATCCCTCCGCATGTGCCCCGGCTTACCACATTCGTAACACTCCTTGAGAGTGTTTTGGTTGTTGTTATTCTGGTTGGCATTAGGGTTAGGGTTTGTTCGGCACTCCTTGGCTACATGCCCATTTCTGCCACAGTTGGTACACTTAACCCTTTTGCACGGGCCAAAGTGGTGGTAGTTACAGTTGTTGCATTTCGGGCTGTTGCCCTGATATCCCCCTTTGCCTTGAGTGTTTGGCTGGGTGGCAGTGAAGACCTTGGCAGTTGTCGGCCGGTGCTGGGTTGGTTGTTGGGGAGAAAAGGTTCAGTTGTTGCTGGGCTCGCACTTTCTCTTGGGTTTCTGAGGTTTCAGTTGTTCACCCCGTTTTGGCAGCTTACCCTGAGCTACCGCCTGATCAGTTAATTTGTGGGCTAGTCGGATCAACGGTTGGATGGTAGTGAGGTCAGAAGCTGTGACCATGCTTTGTATTTGTTCAAGCAACCCACTAATGAATTGCTCGATCTTCTTGTACTCCGGGGTGACCATCGCCGGGCACAGTTTGCATAGTTCGTGGAATCGAGTACAGTACTGCTCGATCTCAGAACCTACCATCTTGTGCACCCAGAATTCTGCCTCCAGCTTTCGGATTTCTTCTCGAGGTCAATACTCCTCGTGGAGCATTCTGGTAAAATCTTCCCAGGAAATTGAGTTAGCAGCTTCCAGTCCCAGTGTCTGGACGTGTGTGTTCCACCAGGTGAGGGCTGGTCCCTCCAAAGTTCTGGTGGAAAACTTTACTCGGTTTTCCTCCGAGCACTCAGCCATAGAGAATACAGACTCAAGCTTCTCGATCCAGCGGAGCAATCCCACTGCCCCCTCGGTTCCATGGAATTTGTGGGGATGGCAGCCTTAGAAGGCTTTAAACGAGCATCCTTTAGTTGCGCTCCCATGAGATCCTGTGCATCGGAGTCCAATGTTACGGGTTAGTGACAACGTTTTCTGTACTAAGTTAGTCATGTTAGGCAAGTGTTAGTACCGTTATTTGTGCCACTAGTCTCGCTGTGGTGATGGTTTGCCTCATACTCGGCAATTGCTTTGTTGACCCGACGGTCAACCATCATTTTGATTGTTGCTGCTCCGATCTTGCGCTTCGGGTGACGAACGTATGTTCCCTTTCCCGACATGGTTGGATTCTATATGGAAGGGATAGAGTGTTAGTCATCATGTGTTAGTGTGTTAGTCAGATGTCATGTCAGATGTCATGTTAGATGTTATGTTAGCAAACAACCATAGTCAGAATATGCGATAAATAAAACAAAACATCATTCTCATTAATAGAAGTGTTGATACATGTTTTGTCCCTAGTTCAGTTTTGTAACTCTTATCATATAAATGTTCAAAGTATTAATGGAAGTTGTCTTTATATCTATTTCGTAATGTTTATTTCTATTGATTATTGTCTACTAATGTTTATCTATTTAGTTGATCTGATTATAAACTGAATTGAGTATGAAGGTTACTCATTCGGCCGAATGACTCTAGAATGAAGTCATTCGGCGAATGAAGGTTATAGCGAATGTCTGAGTTCAGAATGAGTCATTCGCCGAATGACTCATTCGAATGACTGCTCATTCGAGCTTAGTCATTCGCCGAATGAGCTGCTTCGGCCACTCATTCGGCCGAATGACTACAGCCTATATATAGATGTTCAAATCATTTCAAACCTAACTTTCTCGAGCTCTCCTTCTTCCCTAGAACTCCAGAGTCAAAACCCTTGAAGATTTGAGCGGTTCTTGTGCGTCCAAGTTCGATTCTCAACCCGTGGTGTTCGATTGTTGCTTCCAAGTTGTTTCTACAGCCTCGAATCACCACGATTCCTGTTGGTTTCGATTGGAAAACCCTGGAATAGGATTCCGCACTATCCCAGAGGTTATCGAGTAGTTTTCTATTGGATTCGGATTGTTTCTGAGCTCCCGATCGGTCCAACAAGAAGCTTTGAAGTACAATAATTTTCAAAAGATAATAATGCTACGAGTTCATACGAGCACATCCCGCTCGTCTAGGCAATACAAAAAGGAAATACAAAATAAGATAAACTATCTAATCCGAGTCTATGGTAGCGTGTGAGACATCACTCTCGGCTGCCTCGTCGTCTTCATCCTCCTCGGGATCCTCTTCGGAATCCTCGTCGAAGTCACCTTCCTTGAGATCCTCCGCCTCGAACTGCGGTCCATCCTCTGGAGGTGGTTCACCAATAAACTGCTCCACCCATGCGTTGAGCATGGCGTCGCTGGCCTGAATCATCGCATGATTCTCCTCCGTAGCGACCTCAGTCGCGGGTATGCGTCCATCATGCTCCTGCATGACCTCGACTATCTGCCCGTGCTGGCTCATCAACTACGCCATCTGAGCGCGCAGTGTCTCTACCTGCTCTTGCAGGCTATCATTCCGCCTCTCAAGGTGTTGGTTCTTCTCACGAAGAACTCGGACCTCGTCCGATAACTCGTGATTCCTCCTAGCCTCGCGTCGTGTATAGGCAACGTGGGCTACGAATGCCCGCTCCATCGGCACTCCAAGAGGTGGTAGTCGATGGCGAGTGGATGTATCCCCGGGATATCGTGGCGGAGGTACTCTCTCCCCCTTGATCCACTCCCGAATGGTCATGGGGTACCAACCCCAAAACCGGTCATGCATAGCCCGTCGGGCTCGTCGGTCCATCTCCTCGTCAACCTGAGCCACGATGTCCAGGACTCTCTAACGGCTCTCCTCCGTCAGCTCCTCGTTCGCCGGGCGCTTTCCCGGGTTCCTCCTAGCGTCATCGTTGTTGTCGGCCATCCTGTAAGTGTCAGTTTAACAGTAATAATAACATCATCAGTGTGCAAGTTCTAAGTGTAGTGTCTAAAGTTGAGCAATGGCTATAGTCTAAGTTTACTACATACAAACCTAATTCTCTATAACCAAGGCTCTGATACCAGTCTGTCACACCCCCAAATTCCCACGTGCGGTGTCAGACCGCGTGGGTGTGACGTGGCCAGGATCACAGCTCTCGGTCATATAGAACGACTCTATATGAGTTACACAAACATACAGTTTTGTAAAATAAACATGTTTTCATAATAAAGCAGCAGAAATGTTTGATAAATAAAGCAGCAGAATAATAAAGTATTACAGCGGAAATGATAAATTGGTTGAGACACTACATGTGCATAAAATTGTTTTAAAGGAACACATCAAAACGAGCCTAGGACTAGAGTCTAATGCATGCGACTCTTCTTGAAATCCTCCTGTGTGTCCTAGCGTGTGCTCCATTAGTTATGTGACAATCCGACTTTTTACACTAACCTTGTTAACGGGAGTTGGTGCTATCACAGGCCCAACAAGGCCAATCAAGGCCCAATAAGACCAATGAAGGCCCAACAAGGCCAATGAAGGCCCAACAAGGCCAATGAAGGCCCAATAAGGTCCATGAAGGCCCAGTAAAGCCAAGAAAGATCCAGTAAGGTCAAGGAAGACTCAATAAGATCAATTAGGCCCAACGAAGTCTATGTAGGCCCAACAGAGCCAATGTAGGCCCAATAAGCAAAGAGAGGCCCATTAAGGCCCAATGTGAACAAAGTAGGCCCAGGGAAGGCCAAGGTAGGCCCAGGAAGGCCCAGTGAGGCCCAATGGTATTTGAGAAGCCAAATGGATTAATTTAGTCCAATAGTATTTCAAATGGACCGATTAGTGACAATTCGGGATGTTTGGTGAAACTTTGTAAATTGAATTATTATGAAATTGATCAAAGTCAGTTCTAAGGAATTAGAATTAAGTGAGATATGATATTGAACACTTAAATTAAAAAGGTTTATCATGTAAATATAGGAAATACACAAGTTTGACTTTAGAAGTCAAAATTCGAGTGGAATATATCAAATTAAGATTGAAAGTTGTAGAAAAACGTGTGGAACCGAATTTAAGTCATTAGTTATCATCATAATTATGATTAATAACGGTAATAGCAATAATTGGATCATCAATTTGATAATTATCATGATTAAACACCATTAAGGACAAAGCCGTTTCAATAGCAAAAAGAATTCGTTTAATCTGATTGAAATTCATTAAATTGAATGTATATAACTTCAAGTCGGCATTCTCAGAACCTGCTACACATATCAATTTAATTCAAGAAGCTGTGGGTTGAAGAACACGATCGAGAGTCGGCCAAGTTTCATCTAAAAGTCGGGATATACCAATTCGAATTGAAATCAAGTAAGTAATTACTCCTATACAGTCTGAAATGGTCGACTAAGAATACCCCTATCCCAATTTCATCTAAAGATTTCGAATTACAAGGATCCGATTTCTAGGGTTCTTCATTGAATACGGTTTGGGGGTTTTTGATCAAACAAGTTTTAGAATCGAATTAATATGCATGGTTAGTTTCATAAGGTGCCGATTAACAATACCCACATGTTAATTTTGTAAAATCTAAACGAATTGTTCATACACGATTACTAGGGCTTGTTCTTTGAAATGAATTGGGGATTTCGAACAAACTGTACCCGAAAAACAAATTAAATAGAACAGATAGCTTCAGAGGATCCCGATTAAGGTTAAGCTTAAGTTAATTGTTGTTGTTAACATCGAATTGTATAGAATCCGTAGTTAGGGTTTTCGGTTAAGAACAAGTTGGGGTTTATAACTCGAAGGTGTTGGATAATCTAATTAATTAGTACAGAGAGGTTCGTAAATCATTGTTCAAAGAGAACCCTATGGATTTACAGATTTTGATAAACGAATTTATCAAATTCGAATGATGAGTTTTGTTGATCATGTTCGAACTTAAACATGGCAGATTAAGCAATTTTGGGTTGGTATTAACCACATTAGAAACATGGGTAGACTCGTTTAAAGTTATTGAACCAAAGCCCCATGGATTGAGGATGGGTCGGGTTCGAATCTGGTCCAATTGGAACCAAATTAGGATCGGTTTGAGAAAAAAATGAAAAAGGGGAATCCGATCCATTACAGATTAAAACAATTTAAAATGAAGACTGTTAATGAAATTGGAGTTAGATGAGTTGGTTAGATGCATGTGTGTAGTGTTGAGGGTCGCGGGTTCGAGTCCCGGCCCAACCATTTTGGGTTTTTAAAATCATTTTTTAGTATTTTTAACATAACTTTCTCATACGAACTCCGATTCGATCCGTTCAAGTTGCGTTGGAACCGTAACGGGAATATGAACACATTGGAATGATAAAATCCATATTTTAGTCCGAACACGAAATCGCGCATAATTACGTTTAATTAAATAAAATCAAATGTGATTTTATTTAAACGATTTCAAAAGCACGCGTACTTTCGTATGCCTAATTCTCACACTTTAACATACGTATGTTGACACGTATGTGATTTCAAGCACAAAACGATTATTCGAATAACAATAGGTTATTGTTTAAATCACAGATTCTTCGTAGAGGATTTCTACGCAAGTTCACACGTGTTTGATCATTCTACTACTATCAAAGGTGCGTACACGGCCCCTTTCTTATTTTAAACTGTTTTGGGGGAGAAAACATGTGCAACAAACTGATTTTTAGATACATAACACTTGCATGAGTTATCTGTTTACATTATGTGAAAACATATCAACTTGAAAGTCCTTACACACCTCGAACCGTTTAGTTTGCTGTAATGCAAAGCGTGGTAGTTGGAAATAGATCTATTAGGTTTGACAAACCTCACCTGGTAGATGGGATCTACGCAGGTGTTTGACTGACCAAACACACATTTACTATTGTTGTGATAGACAATAGTGGCAAGGCGAAAACATGCTATAGCATGGCAACTAGTCAGCTTCGGTGTCGAACACGTATGTAAATAGTTATATGACTAGCTATCATGACTGTGCAATTGTGATTATGTTATCTACAAACTTGTTATTCAAACTGATGTTTTGAACACTATGATTACTTAAAACCTGTGTTATGCACCAACCTTTGTGTTGACTTGATTTGCATGTTTTCTCAGGACGCTAAGGCGCGCGTAACAGCTGGCATGGACTAGGAAGATAGAGTCTCATGCATTTCTTTCATTTTGATTATTTAAATTTGAATATTTAAGTACTTGAATTGTAATGTTTGATTTACAACTGTTTATGGTTTTTAAATGCTTCCGCACTTTTTGTAAACTCTGGTTATTATGTTTGTTTTAAAGACCAACGTATGTTTTTGAAATTCATATAGAGGTCTTCGCTATGTCTAATGATCTGAGATCCTGGTTTGTCATGCTCCCAAACGGTATGATTCCGTTAGTTGAAATTGGGGGGTGTGACAGATTGGTATCAGAGCCATTGGTTATAGCGAACTAGGTTTGCATTTGTAGGCCTAGACTATGACTGTTAGACATTAGACACATCTGTTTATACACATTGCTTAGAAATTACATATGACATTATGTAATTGATTTGCTTACGTATTCCATGGCACTGCACTTACATATGATATTATGTAACAGGCATGGCTTCATCATCAGTTCCTTATGTTATCATTGATGATTCCGAGGACGAGGAGCCGATGGTTCCGGCACCACCATCATCACCACCACCACCCATTCCATCACCTCCACCATATGAGATGGAGGACTCCGATCCAGAGGAGGATCCGGAGGAAGACCCGGAGGAGGATCCGGAGGAGGATCCAGACGAGGATCCTGATGAGGATCCAGAGGAGGATCCAGACGAGGATCCAGCTGAGGACCCGGATGAGGATCCGGAGGAGGCACCATGGGTGAATACCCAGGGACTCTATGCTGCAGGACCATCTACACATCCACCACCAGCACTGGACGCTCCTGAGCCTAAGAGGCAAAGGACGGACGCAGAGGAGATCGCCAAGTTGCGCGAGGACGTGGATACAGCAGAGGAGAAGCTCTATCAGAGATCTCAGGAGTTATGGGATGCCATTGAGAGGCAAGAGGAACTTGCCCAACTGGTTCATGACATGCGAGATGAGATGTGGAACATGATTGGTCGTTTAGAGGAGTCAGAGAACCGAGCCGAGATCTTGGAGGGCAGGATTGAAGCTTTGGAGGACTTAGTGGTAGTTGAGAATGAGGAACAGGATGAGGATGAGGATGAGGAGGAGGAACCAGCACCAGTTGCTGAGTCCGATCCTGAATCCACCGTTGAGGACGATTGATTCTCTTTCTTTTATTTCTGTTTTGTTTAAACTTATTAGGAACGGGTTGTGTTCCTACATTAGTAATTTGAAATTTTGTATTTCATTTCAAAAAGTATTGTACTCAAAGAAAGTTTCTATTTATGAAAGAACTATTGTTTGTTTCCAACAACTGTGTTGTTTATATTACATGTTGTGTTTGTTGTTTTACTTACACATGTTACATTGGATTTTGACTTCGTGTTAACACTTCTTATAAATAGGAAACTGATGGCTGAGGGAAACGTACATATGACTGTTGCTGAGCTCAACGAGCTAATTAACAACAGAGTCGCAGAGGCTATTGCACAGTATGCTCAGACACACAACACAGGACCACAGGGTCCAGCTGGGGGAGTGATTAACCCACAAGTCTGCACGTTCAAGATGTTCTTGGACTGCAAACCTCACAACTTCAAAGGGTCGGAGGGAGCCATAGGACTTCTCCGATGGATTGAAAAGGCAGAGTCTGTGTTCGAGATGTGCAACTGCCCTGATGACAGCAAGGTGAAATTTGCTACTGGAACTTTGGAGGGTCCAGCCCTGACTTGGTGGAACTCCAATGTTCAGACTCTGGGGTTGGGAGAAGCAAATGCGTTGACCTGGAACAACTTCAAAACTTTGCTACAAGAGGAGTATTGTCCTCGTAGTGAAATGCAGAAGTTGGAAGAAGAGTATTGGCACCTCAAGATGGAGGGGTCAAACATTGAGGAATACACGACCAGATCGCATGAACTGGCCAGACTGCTACCGCACATGGCTACTCCAGCCAGTAAGTGGATTGAACGGTATATTGGAGGACTAGTGCCTCAGATTCAGGGGATGGTGACTTCAGCAAATCCCACCACCATCCAACAAGCTGTTCGTCTAGCACATCAGCTTACTGATCAGGCAGTGTTACAAGGAACCCTGCCTAAGCGGACATCTGCTACTAAGGTAGGAGATCACAAGAGGAAGTGGGAAAGCAACAACTACAAGGGTAATAACCAACAGCAGAACAGGAAGCAGGACTCGAACAAGTCCTATCATAATTCAAACAGTGGTCAGCAATCATCATCGTCAGGGGGCTATATTGGTAAGCACCCCAAGTGCAACAGGTGTGGTTACCATCATGCGGGTAACCAATGTGATAAAGCTAAGTGCCAGAGGTGTGGCAAGGTTGGACATGCGGCTAAGGATTGTCGCGGAGAGTTGCAGAACAATAATAACAATCAGAATAACAATCAAAACAACGCGCAGAAAGGTTGTTTTGAGTGCGGCAAGATGGGCCATTTCAAGAAAGATTGCCCACAACTAAAGAAAGGCGGGGACAACAATGGTAATGGTAATGGAGGTGGCAACGGTAATGGCAATGGCACCAACAACAACAACAATAATAATAACAACAATAACGGTGCTAGAGGCAGGGCGTTCGTGATTGGAGGACGTCAAGCGCGGGAGGATCCCAACATTGTTACGGGTACGTTCCTCTTAAATAATCACTATGCCTCTATGTTATTTGACACCGGTGCCGACCGGAGTTTTGTATCTAGTTCACTTGCTAAGTCACTAGATGTTAGTCTCACTGCCTTAGATAGTCCCTATACTGTGGAGTTAGCTGATGGTAAGTTGATTGTGGTAGAGAACATTTATAAGGGATGTATTCTTGATTTGATGGGACAGACATTAGAGATTGATCTGATGCCTATTACCTTAGGCAGTTTTGATGTAGTCATTGGCATGGACTGGTTGTCCAAGAACCAGGCTGAAATTGTATGCCATGAAAAGATTGTTCGCATACCTCTTCCGCAGGGGGAGACATTATATGTACAAGGCGAGAAGAGCAGTACGCCACTGCGTCTCATATCTTGTATGAAAGCACACAAATGTCTGCGGAAAGGTCATACGGCAGTTATAGCACTTATAACTGAAAAGCCGGTAGCTGAGAAGAAACTTGAAGATATACCTATAGTTTGTGAATTTCCGGAGGTATTTCCAGAAGACTTGCCGGGATTACCGCCTGTCAGACAGGTGGAATCCCGAATCGACCTTACACCAGACGCAGCACCGATAGCTAGGGCGCCTTATCGACTTGCACCGTCGGAGATGCAAGAGTTATCCACACAATTGCAAGAATTGTTGGATAAAGGTTTTATACGACCTAGTTTTTCACCGTGGGGAGCTCCAGTATTGTTTGTAAAGAAGAAGGACGTAACTTTCCGAATGTGTATCGATTACCGGGAATTGAACAAGGTTACTATCAAGAACCGGTATCCGTTACCCAGGATTGACGATTTGTTCGATCAATTGCAAGGTTCGAGTTATTATTCGAAGATTGATCTCAGGTCGGGTTATCATCAATTAAGAGTCCAGGAGGAGGATATTCCGAAGACGGCATTCAGAACGCGCTATGGCCATTATGAGTTCTTGGTCATGCCATTTGGGTTGACAAACGCTCCAGCTGTATTCATGGATCTCATGAATCGTGTTTGTAAACCTTATCTGGACAAGTTTGTCATTGTTTTCATCGATGACATTCTCATCTATTCAAAGTCTGAGGAGGAGCATGCTGAACATCTTCGATTACTACTAGAGTTATTGAAACAGGAACAACTGTACGCTAAGTTCTCGAAATGTGATTTCTGGATGCGAGAAGTACAGTTCTTGGGGCATATAGTTAATGAAAAGGGTATACATGTTGATCCAGCGAAGATTGAAGCGATTAAGAATTGGGAAGCGCCAAAGACCCCTACCGAAGTACGACAATTCCTTGGTTTGGCGGGTTATTATCGACGATTCATTGAGGGTTTCTCAAAGATCGCTCAACCACTTACAGCTCTTACGCACAAGGGAACAAAGTATAACTGGACGGATAAACAGGAAGCTGCATTCCAGTTATTGAAACAGAAGCTTTGCAGCGCACCGATTCTGTCATTACCGGAAGGAACGGAAGACTTTGCGGTGTATTGTGACGCATCTGGACAGGGTTTGGGATGTGTATTAATGCAACGGGATAAAGTGATTGCTTATGCTTCCAGACAACTAAGAACACACGAAAAGAATTACACTACTCATGACTTGGAGTTAGGAGCAGTGGTTTTTGCTTTAAAGATTTGGAGGCATTATCTGTATGGAACTAAGTGTACTATTTACACTGATCATAAGAGTTTGCAACATATCTTTGATCAGAAGGAGCTTAACATGAGGCAACGACGATGGGTTGAATTGTTGAACGATTATGAGTGTGCGATTAAGTATCACCCGGGAAAGGCTAATGTCGTAGCCGATGCTTTGAGCAGAAAAGATACAACGGGAACAAGACGGGTTCGCGCACTTATGATGACAATACATACTGACTTACCTGACAAGGTACATAGTGCTCAGATTGAGGCTTTGAAAACGGAAAACTTAGTACCGGAATCTTTACGAGGAATGGAAGAACAATTGAATGTTAAACCTGATGGAATTCGTTATTTCATTGATCGAATGTGGATACCTTTGTATGGAGGTTTAAGGGAACTCGTGATGGACGAAGCGCACAAGTCCAGATATTCAGTCCATCCGGGATCAGACAAGATGTATCATGATTTGAAGGCACTGTATTGGTGGCCTCATATGAAAGCTGATATTGCTAAGTACGTTAGCAAATGTTTGACTTGTTCGAAAGTCAAAGTTGAATATCAGAAGCCATCTGGTTTACTGCAACAACCAGAGATACCGATGTGGAAATGGGAACAGATTTCGATGGATTTCATTACTAAGTTACCCCGTACACCGACTGGTTGTGATACGATATGGGTAATTGTCGATCGATTAACGAAATCTGCACACTTCTTAGCAATTAAAGAAACTGACAAGATGGAGAAATTGACTCGCATTTACATCAAGGAAGTAGTAGCACGGCATGGCGTGCCAATTTCTATCATATCAGATCGGGATGCCCGGTTTACTTCCAATTTCTGGAAATCTCTTCATAAGTCATTAGGGACTCGCTTGGATATGAGTACCGCTTATCACCCACAGACCGATGGTCAAAGTGAACGAACGATTCAAACGCTCGAGGATATGTTACGAGCTTGTGTAATTGACTTTGGTGATAGCTGGGAGAATCATTTACCGTTGGTGGAATTCTCTTACAACAACAGTTATCATACGAGTATTCAAGCAGCACCGTTTGAAGCGTTGTATGGTCGCAAATGTCGTTCACCAGTTTGCTGGGCTGAAGTTGGTGACAGTCAGTTAACAGGTCCTGAACTGGTGCACGAAACAACAGAGAAGATAGTTCAAATTCGGAACCGTATGGCAGCGGCTCGGGATCGACAGAAGAGTTATGCAGACAAACGTCGTAAACCGTTGGAATTTCAAGTAGGAGATCGAGTTCTTCTAAAGGTATCACCTTGGAAAGGTGTGATACGATTTGGCAAGCGCGGGAAGCTTAGTCCACGTTACGTAGGACCTTTTGAGATTCTGAAAAGGATTGGTCCGGTTGCGTACCAACTCAAACTACCGGATGAACTCAGTGGAGTTCATGATGTGTTCCATGTGTCGAATTTAAAGAAATGTCTTTCTGATGAGACATTGATTGTACCATTGGAAGAAATACAAGTAGATGAACAGTTGCGATTCATTGAAGAACCAGCAGAAATCATGGACCGAGAGGTCAAACAATTGAAGCAAAGTAAGATTCCAATAGTCAAGGTCCGATGGAATTCAAGACGGGGTCCTGAATTCACATGGGAACGAGAAGATCAAATGATGAAGAAATATCCTCATCTATTCAAGACAGCTGCTGTTAACACTGAGAGCGCACGTTAAATTTCGGGACGAAATTTCCTTCAACAAGGGGATGACGTGATGCTTTCACACATCAATATTGCAAATTTCAAACTGTAAGCACAAACGTTTTATTTATTCAATTGATTTTGATTTTGTTACAAATATTTGTGCTACATTACATTTTATATGTTTTATGTGCTACATTTCATATGTTACATGTTATGGTAGTGCATACACGATTGATTACATACATTTTGCTATGTGCGGGGTTGCATAGTACATTGGTTACATACACTTTGCTATGTGCGGGGTTGCATAGTACAAACAGTTTTAGACACTCACTATGTGTGAGGCTACACAACACAGTATGATCAAACACAAACAGTCACAGTTAGGTGAACTAACTAGTGAACAGTTACATTGAACGATCACAATTGAGTTGTGATGTTGCAAGCATTAGACTTTGTGTGTGAGTACACACAAGCACACAGAATGATCAAATCACACTAACACGTACGATTTAAACTCGTAAGTAGTTTCCTAACTACTCTTAACACTTGCTAATTTTCGGGACGAAAATTCCTTCAACAAGGGGATGATGTGACAATCCGACTTTTTACACTAACCTTGTTAACGGGAGTTGGTGCTATCACAGGCCCAACAAGGCCAATCAAGGCCCAATAAGACCAATGAAGGCCCAACAAGGCCAATGAAGGCCCAACAAGGCCAATGAAGGCCCAATAAGGTCCATGAAGGCCCAGTAAAGCCAAGAAAGATCCAGTAAGGTCAAGGAAGACTCAATAAGATCAATTAGGCCCAACGAAGTCTATGTAGGCCCAACAGAGCCAATGTAGGCCCAATAAGCAAAGAGAGGCCCATTAAGGCCCAATGTGAACAAAGTAGGCCCAGGGAAGGCCAAGGTAGGCCCAGGAAGGCCCAGTGAGGCCCAATGGTATTTGAGAAGCCAAATGGATTAATTTAGTCCAATAGTATTTCAAATGGACCGATTAGTGACAATTCGGGATGTTTGGTGAAACTTTGTAAATTGAATTATTATGAAATTGATCAAAGTCAGTTCTAAGGAATTAGAATTAAGTGAGATATGATATTGAACACTTAAATTAAAAAGGTTTATCATGTAAATATAGGAAATACACAAGTTTGACTTTAGAAGTCAAAATTCGAGTGGAATATATCAAATTAAGATTGAAAGTTGTAGAAAAACGTGTGGAACCGAATTTAAGTCATTAGTTATCATCATAATTATGATTAATAACGGTAATAGCAATAATTGGATCATCAATTTGATAATTATCATGATTAAACACCATTAAGGACAAAGCCGTTTCAATAGCAAAAAGAATTCGTTTAATCTGATTGAAATTCATTAAATTGAATGTATATAACTTCAAGTCGGCATTCTCAGAACCTGCTACACATATCAATTTAATTCAAGAAGCTGTGGGTTGAAGAACACGATCGAGAGTCGGCCAAGTTTCATCTAAAAGTCGGGATATACCAATTCGAATTGAAATCAAGTAAGTAATTACTCCTATACAGTCTGAAATGGTCGACTAAGAATACCCCTATCCCAATTTCATCTAAAGATTTCGAATTACAAGGATCCGATTTCTAGGGTTCTTCATTGAATACGGTTTGGGGGTTTTTGATCAAACAAGTTTTAGAATCGAATTAATATGCATGGTTAGTTTCATAAGGTGCCGATTAACAATACCCACATGTTAATTTTGTAAAATCTAAACGAATTGTTCATACACGATTACTAGGGCTTGTTCTTTGAAATGAATTGGGGATTTCGAACAAACTGTACCCGAAAAACAAATTAAATAGAACAGATAGCTTCAGAGGATCCCGATTAAGGTTAAGCTTAAGTTAATTGTTGTTGTTAACATCGAATTGTATAGAATCCGTAGTTAGGGTTTTCGGTTAAGAACAAGTTGGGGTTTATAACTCGAAGGTGTTGGATAATCTAATTAATTAGTACAGAGAGGTTCGTAAATCATTGTTCAAAGAGAACCCTATGGATTTACAGATTTTGATAAACGAATTTATCAAATTCGAATGATGAGTTTTGTTGATCATGTTCGAACTTAAACATGGCAGATTAAGCAATTTTGGGTTGGTATTAACCACATTAGAAACATGGGTAGACTCGTTTAAAGTTATTGAACCAAAGCCCCATGGATTGAGGATGGGTCGGGTTCGAATCTGGTCCAATTGGAACCAAATTAGGATCGGTTTGAGAAAAAAATGAAAAAGGGGAATCCGATCCATTACAGATTAAAACAATTTAAAATGAAGACTGTTAATGAAATTGGAGTTAGATGAGTTGGTTAGATGCATGTGTGTAGTGTTGAGGGTCGCGGGTTCGAGTCCCGGCCCAACCATTTTGGGTTTTTAAAATCATTTTTAGTATTTTTAACATAACTTTCTCATACGAACTCCGATTCGATCCGTTCAAGTTGCGTTGGAACCGTAACGGGAATATGAACACATTGGAATGATAAAATCCATATTTTAGTCCGAACACGAAATCGCGCATAATTACGTTTAATTAAATAAAATCAAATGTGATTTTATTTAAACGATTTCAAAAGCACGCGTACTTTCGTATGCCTAATTCTCACACTTTAACATACGTATGTTGACACGTATGTGATTTCAAGCACAAAACGATTATTCGAATAACAATAGGTTATTGTTTAAATCACAGATTCTTCGTAGAGGATTTCTACGCAAGTTCACACGTGTTTGATCATTCTACTACTATCAAAGGTGCGTACACGGCCCCTTTCTTATTTTAAACTGTTTTGGGGGAGAAAACATGTGCAACAAACTGATTTTTAGATACATAACACTTGCATGAGTTATCTGTTTACATTATGTGAAAACATATCAACTTGAAAGTCCTTACACACCTCGAACCGTTTAGTTTGCTGTAATGCAAAGCGTGGTAGTTGGAAATAGATCTATTAGGTTTGACAAACCTCACCTGGTAGATGGGATCTACGCAGGTGTTTGACTGACCAAACACACATTTACTATTGTTGTGATAGACAATAGTGGCAAGGCGAAAACATGCTATAGCATGGCACCTAGTCAGCTTCGGTGTCGAACACGTATGTAAATAGTTATATGACTAGCTATCATGACTGTGCAATTGTGATTATGTTATCTACAAACTTGTTATTCAAACTGATGTTTTGAACACTATGATTACTTAAAACCTGTGTTATGCACCAACCTTTGTGTTGACTTGATTTGCATGTTTTCTCAGGACGCTAAGGCGCGCGTAACAGCTGGCATGGACTAGGAAGATAGAGTCTCATGCATTTCTTTCATTTTGATTATTTAAATTTGAATATTTAAGTACTTGAATTGTAATGTTTGATTTACAACTGTTTATGGTTTTTAAATGCTTCCGCACTTTTTGTAAACTCTGGTTATTATGTTTGTTTTAAAGACCAACGTATGTTTTTGAAATTCATATAGAGGTCTTCGCTATGTCTAATGATCTGAGATCCTGGTTTGTCATGCTCCCAAACGGTATGATTCCGTTAGTTGAAATTGGGGGGTGTGACAAGTTACCTGAGAATACATGCGAAAAGTGTCAACTAAAAACTTGGTGAGTTCACAGGTTTAGACAGACAGAAATAGTAAACAGACCTATACTGGGTATGTTAAGTTTAGTTGTTGGATCTACGATCCGTGAGTGTGTCATTTCATCTTACCGAAACTCGACTGTTTCCGTTTGCCTCCCCGGGTCATCGCTGAACCCGACAATCAACATCAAAATTACACTCGTTATGACCTCCAGTCAACATTGGTGTCGAGTGGGGCTAGTCAAACCCAGTAGTACTACGTAATTACGACTCGTTTGTTACACAACTAACGGTAAGGATACGTGAGGACTTAATGTGTCACACCCCGAGCCGGCGGGGTTGGATCGGAGTCCCCGTCGGGTGGAAGGTTTTCCCGGGGCGCGATATCGTGAGTGATAATCGGAATGATCAGATTGTTACATTGCACATGATATATAAATATAAATGAGAAACTGCTAAATAGAAGTAGAATTACAAAGTTAAATTACATCAGTTTAGTTCAGAATTTAACAATGTAAATCTACTGTTAACATCATAAATCTTCTATCTTGCATCTGCACAAGATATACAAAATAATCTGTATAATGATGTTTCAAAAGTATGCAGGTCCAAAAATGCTAGGTCCTCTAACTGAAATCCTAGCTCAAAAGCAATTACTGCTTAGTTGACCTGTTCGTCACCTGAGAAGTCATGCAAAAATAAAGTCAACACATGGTTGGTGAGTTCATATAGTTTTATAAAAATGAGTTTGAATAACCCGAATGACAACCTTAACCTCACCATTAACCACATATACCCTCCAGTTCAGTATGCTTATATATAGGGCATATGTAGGGTCGAACTTACCGCCCGCCCAGCCACCGTCCCACCACATACGAAACCACATGATATATTGTTCCTGGTGATAATTAAGCATTTCATTCCACTACTTTGATTTCCATAACCTATGATTCATAGCATCTGATTTCCCTGAAAATGTTTACCTTGATCCCCCGAAGTGACAACCTTAACCTCATCAACAACCACCTATGCTATCCAATCAAGTATGCTTATATATAGGGCATATGTAGGGGACTAGCCCCAGCCATTGTCCCACCACATACCGGACTGCTTAACATATTGTTGTTAATGATAATTAAGCGTTTCACTCCATTCACCTCTGATTTAGATTCGGATTTCCACAATTTGATTTACCTTTGATTCTCTTGAGTTCATCATAGTTACATGATTTCCCAAAAGCAATTATAGAAATATAATGTTAAATGTTTAATTAAATAAATAAATAAATAAATAAACATTTTAAATACAACTAAGACATGATGATTGGGCCTTATTTGACTCAATCAATTAGACTTAGTTATTGGTGGTTGTCCAAGTTGTACCTTCTCACACGTGACCTATATCAGGCATAACTCACAAGGAGTATACCTGAGCGTGCCGGGATTTTAATGATGCCCATATCAGCTTGACCCATTGGTCTACTGTACATGCCGGGACTTTACGGATATCCTTTGATTCTTGATCTCTTTGATTCTCTTGATTTTGATTTTGATTTCATTTGATAGTTCACGTTATTGCCCATATAGCTTGACTACAAGAGTCTACTATTTATGCCGGGACTTTATGTGTGTTACACGTGGTCTTGATTTCCATACAACTGACATCCACCTTGACTCAAGCATTAATGATTTCATTAGGTTTTAATGATTTCATTATTTCAATGATTCACACACAACTATGATTTTCTTGATTTCCTTGAGTCTCTTGATTTTGATCTTTAGAACTTCATGATTTCACAATGATTATAGATTTATGAATAGGATCCTTTGCTTTTGATCACCACACTGAATTAGTTTCCATTGCAATTGCTCTTTAACTTTAGTTCTTTTGATTCCACTTTGAATTTAGATTCTTGAATTTGAGCTTGATATACTAAGGGTTTGTTTAGAGTTTTAGAATTTAAGTATTACTCGTAGGAGTAATTTAATTAACTTGTAAGTTAATTCTGCATAGCAATTACCTAGACAGGAGTCTAGGAGTATAAACAAGCATATATATGTAAAACATATAATAAATAAAAGCATTATAAGTAAACAACTTAAATAAAACAGTTTACGCATGCTTCTCAGCCCCGCGTTTGAAAACAAAAATGTTTAGAAAAGGGGCAATGAACTCACCTGTGTTGCTGTGCTAATAGTCTATCACAAAATGCGTGCTCGTTGTTGTTGCTTAAGTTTCTTCAGTTCCTGAGTTATTTTATAAGAATTCGAATACGATAAGTATACGTATTAGTCGTCGATTCTAAGGTTTGGTCTCGGTGTGTGTAACTAAGTGTCCTAATTTACTAAGTGCTTCTATGATTTAATCTAGCTAATCTAGCCTAGATACCCATTTATAACCCAATCCCATAATTAATCACAACAAGTCTTGATTAATATGTATTAATTCAATTAATTTTAAGTTAAAACATTAATTTAGAAAAATCATTTCATTTAATTTCACAAAGTTTATAAACCATTTTCTTTTTACAAAATATCATTAACTTTATTTAAAATGCCACTTAACATGTGATGGACTCAACTAAGCCCAGTGGGCCCATTTAGGCCCAATTGATGATCTTTGATTCCCAATGATTACAACTCAATTCTTTGGAATGATTCGATATAGATGATCAATTCATCTAAGTTTAGCCATGCATCTCATGAGGTCCCTAAGATTCCTCATGATTTCTATAAGAATTTTTCCCAATGAAAGGTGGTAATTTCTTAACATGACTACTTACTAATTCTTGTGTAAAAGGATTAAGTTAATTTTATATTAGAAACCCTAATATTTCCCCATGCATACTCATATCCATGTTATTCTCATGCACACACATACCCACCTAGTCCCATGCACGTGAAGGAGATTAGAGGGTCTTTATGGTTTGAAGGTTGATTATCCATGAGGGCAGCGAACCCTTGGACAAATCCCTCAAGGTTCGGCTTTTTTGGACACATGGTTCGGCCCAAAGGTTCGGCTAAAGGCACCTGATTCGCCATGGGTTCGCCCAAGATAGGTTCGGCTGCACATGCGACTAAGTCGAGGGTTCGGCTGCACATTGCTCCCACGACCCTTTAAGGTTCGGCTAACAGAATGATGGCAACATGTTCGTTGCAGGTGCCACAGGTTCGGCTGCAACTGAAAGGTTCGGGGCATTCAAGGTTCAACTATGGAAGATGCTAGGTTCGTCTCCCTAAGTTCGGCGGTTTAGGGTTCGGCCAAGGTCCCGAAGGTTCGGCCGACTGAAGCTAACCACGAACCTGTATCAACATCATCTTCCATCAAGCTCAACCTGTTGTAAATCGTTTGCTACAACCACCTAGTTACTAACCATGGGTTATCTCGAAGTTACTAAGTGTTTAAAACCGGTTAACCTAGAAATAAATACAAGGATCGTGTAACACCCTAAAACCGAAAATAAAGTAAAGATTTACCTCGAATTCTATGGTAGGAAGCTCCAAATTCTTGTACTTCTGTAATCTACGTGATGAGAGTGTCTTTTTGAGCCAGGAATCACTTGAATCGGGCGACAATTGATCAAGATATTGTAGAGAGAAGTTGGTTTAGGGTTTTTAGAGAGATGAAGTGTGTGAGGAGGGGAGGGTGATGAAATTTTGGGATGAAAAGGGTAGGTGAAGGTGGGTGTAGCATTTAGTGGCCTCATTAAATGACTCAAATTACCCGGGTCTTTCGGTCTCGTTCGGTTTCGCGTACATATCGGTTTCTCGAGGTTTTCGTCACGAAATGACATGAATTTATAAAATAAGATTTATAAGTTTATTTTAGGATGTGATTCCTAATAAATTAACTAATATCTTGTGTTTATATTTTATAAATTTTAAATTTTACTGTTTGAGATCACATTGTACGGTTATTGCGCGTATTCGTTCGAATCGTCACCCGTACGAACACGGCAATAACTATACTTTCTAATATTGTTTTCTAATTATCGGATATCATTCAGAACATTAAACTTCCAGATTAATTCGTACAGATCGTCACCTATACGAATAACCCGTCGGTTTAGCATTCACGTAACGACATCCATATTGTTTTGTTCTGTAAAGCCTCACATACGTTTATATATAATAAAATCCTAACAAATAATCACATGATGGTTCTATGTTGCTAGATAATTATCTGACTAATAAACCATAGTTATGAACCTTGTTTCTCTGAAATAGTTCCGAGTTTGCTATATGATAACATCAAATGATAACGATTGTTGATATCAATATGAAATACACTGAAATGTATATAGTTCGTACCTGATTACTGTTCACGTTAGTGTTGCGATCACTGTTTCCGGCACCGATTCCGGCACTGATGTTACATAATGCGATAATAGTTACACTCAAAATAGTTTTACAACATACCAGTCATATATCTAAAATAGTTGCAATGTAATTCTCACCCCGAGAGTTTAGTAAAAGCAGTTAAAGAGTAAAAGTGGGGCTGTAAACTCACCTAAGTTTGAGCAGTGCGTTCTAACAAGAATCGTGTAGCTCGCCGGCTAGCAGTTTAAGAGTAAAAGTGGGGCTGACGTGTGATGTGTGCGGATACCAAAGTCACTTTCGTGAGGAAACTTACTATTTATAGTAAGTTTCTATTTCGGGAAAGTTCCCAATTTAGGCAAGTCATGTAAGAAATCATGTTCCGATTATTCTAATATGCATATTCAACCTAAGTGAGCATGTTATCACATAGCACATAGTTATAATTAATCGATTAAGCACGTTCCGCATGTAAAAGTTACTATTAGAAAGTTGCAAAAATAGGCATGTTTTACTAAGTTTAATAGCCAAACTCATCTAAATATTAGTATCTTAGTCTCAAATAACCATTTAATCATAACCGTTATGACTAGCACGTCGCCATTCACCTATTTTGCAAAATAAAGTTACTATTTATAGTAACTTATGACAATATCCATATTTCAATCATTCTAAGGCATAAAATCATTTATCATCATCATAATAACTTCAACTAAGCATGTTAAACACACAACATTATCAAACTCATCATTCCTTAACAATTTTATATCAAAAAGTTTCTATTTTTAGAAATATTATGAAAATCCTATTTTTAACAATTCTAACAATCCTTATGCATCAATAATCACCACAATAGTTTCTAATCATCATTTTTCTACACAAATCATAGTCCTAAGTACATGCATGTGGCTATTTCATCAAAAATCACTATTTCATAACATTAAAGTTTCTAAATATGGAAATAATGCTATAAACCAACACTTTTGACCACAAATATCATCATAGATCATCCATATGACTCTCCATATCATCAAGATTCACATATTCATACTCAAAATCATTTGAATCCACCTAGATCATGCATGCATGTGATTGAAAGTACCCATTTTATAACCAAAATAACCAAATAGCTATAAAATCCACATCAAGATCATTATAGATCATTACCAAATCATCAAATAACTCATACAACTGATAATCACATATCTAATCATGCTATATTTCGTGCATGTGCCATTTGATGGCTTGTAGGTGTATATTTCCCATTGCATGTGGGTGTAATAGTGAGAAAAACACGAAATGGTGCTAGAACTACCTCAAGGGTCTTCTTGGGTGCTTGAATGGTCCTGGAACAGAAGGATGTGGCCTCAAGAAGTCCTGAAATGATCTCCACAGCAGCTCCAAATCGTGTATGATGGTGGATAGTGCCTCCTAGTTTGCTTCAAGCTTCCAACACTTCACCAAAGTCCTTGAACCCTTCCAAAATGGATCTAGATTGATGGAGATAGCTTCAGCTGAGAGTTTTTGGTCGGATTCGTCGAGTGTGGTCGAGAGTTTTAGAATAGGGGTGGCAGGGATGATTACATCTTGGTTAAATAAAGATTTTGCGTGTTAAGCGTCGTCGCGTACCGCAGAGTCTGTCAAAAAGCATCTCAGCGTATCGCGATGATTAAAATAATCATTCTGTTCCCGAAACACGTAGCGTATCGCGAAGGAGGAAGATGATCTGTCGTCGCGTACCGCGATGGATTTCGGTGAATTTGAATTCTCCCACCTGTGCATCGCGTACCGCGATGGGCCCCAGTTGAGCCCAATAAGACCAATTTCATTGTTCTGAACCGATTTTCGTGAATTTGTCGGTAGCGATTGTTGTTTCTCGACACATAAGCATTGTTCTACCTATTCTAGGTTTCCTAGAACCTAAGTGTAGTGAAAGTGGTCCATGGTTCGTCTGAGTCACCAACGTTCGTTATTTAAGACACGTGCGAGTGTTTTGCGATAATTCTTTGAATTATCGGTGTGTTCGGACTGTTGTGCCACGTGTCACACAAAATATTAACAATTCTAGTGCCACATATGAAATAATAATACACATTATTATTAATATAAAAAAATGCTGACCAGAAAATTGCGAGGTGTCACATGAACCTAGGACTAGCTCCCCAAGTCTTGGATAGTTTTCTATGAAGTTTTATGCAGAAAATATGAGTACTCGAAATTTTACACGAAATAGAGGTATCCAAACTCAGTTCGTCAACCTCAGTTCGAGAACATCAGTTCGAGAACATCAGTTTGAGAACATCAGTTCTTGAACCTTAGTTCGAGAACATAAGTTCGAGAACCTTAGTTCATGAACCCTAGATTCGTGAACTTGGTTTCATGAACATGGGTTCGAGAACTAGGAATCGTGAACTCTTAGGTTCGAGTACTTTGAGTATTTCGTGAACCCTATGATTTCATGTACCTTATATTTCGAATACTTAACCACTTCGAGAACAGGATGGTTTCCGAATACTGGGAACTGGTTAAGCGAGCTATGAGGACTTAAAATAAATTCTAAGTCTATGGATGAAATGTAACGAGATGATGTAATGATATATGTTCTTAAGTCTTAGCTAAGGGAGTTTGGCTAAGAATATAAGGAGCTACATTAGTGTCAGGTGAGTTCTAGATGTCCTACTTTAACATGTTATGTGTAACCATGTTTTGGGCTGACATACACGCTGTTATGATGTTTATAATGTTTTACGATGATATATGAATATGCTATGATCAGTTTAGGTTGAATGATTAATGCATGCGATGTGCTATGATGAAATGGTATGATGATAACTGTATGATGCCATGTTATTATGATAACAATGATGATATTTATAAGATGTTATATTATGATGAAATCCTAGAATGCTAGGATAAGGATATGATGATATGACGATAAGATGCTAGCATGATCTGTTTAGGATGCCATGATGTTATGATATGATGCTAGCATGACATGTACATGATGTTAGGACGTTATGATGATATGATGAAATGATACTAGCATAATATGTTATGAGTAATTCTATGTTATTAGGATAAGGTTACGATGTTATAATGAATGAGGATATAGTGCTAGTATATCATGTTATGGTGAATGAATGTTGCTTCCAAATTCTTATGGGGTAAGTATGTTATGATAAATGACTGTTGCTCCCATATTCGTATGGGGTAAGTATGATGTTGCTCCCGTACTTGTTACGGGGTAAGTATGATGTTGGTCCCGTACTTGTTACGTGGTAAGTATGACGTCGCTCCCATATTCGTATGGGGTAAGTTTGATTTTGCTCCCGTACTTATTGTTGCCCCCGTACTTGTTACGGGGTAAGTATGACGTTGATCCCGTACTTGTTATGGGGTAAGTATGATGTTGCTCCCATACTCGTTATGGGGTAAGTATGATGTTGCTCCAGTACTTGTTACTGGGTAAGTATGGATCCGTATAACGCTTCGGTTAGTCAGATTAAAGGTTACGGGGCAGCTTTGTGCCGGCATAAGCCCACTGTTATGCTCAGTACCAGTGGTTTTATGACGATTATGTGACATGTTCACATATAAGGAATGCATGGTGATTATTCGATATGATTACGTAGGATGAATGTATAATGTTTCAGTAAATAATTCTTTAACTCCCCAAACGTTTATGATGTATTACAAAAAATAGAACTCACTAGCGTAAGCTGACATTTTAGCATGTATGTCAGGTTGATGAATAGGAAAAAAGGATATGATGAAGCCCGTGGGATAAAGTCAGACGATCCGGTGGTTGTGGCAAACCAATGTGTTTTTGATACAGGCATTTAATTGTATTTTTGTTATCAAACTATGTTTAAATTTCCGCTACTAACTATGAAAGTTTTTGGTTTAAGAGCTATGTGTTATGATGAAAACCAACTCTGGGAGGTACCCGGGATCGAGGCCTCTCAAGTTGGTATTAGAGCCATAGTTTGAGAGATCTTAGCATCCCAAATGCTAAGACTTAAACTGAGAATGGGATTAATTGACGCGGATTGCCAATCACGGATGAAAGGATGCCACGAGCTAAATGTTTATATGTGAGTTAAGAAATAGATGTAACGTTAGAAAGGTAGATATGTCATGCACATAGAGGAGATAGGATGGGAAACATTTAGATCCTATGAGTTGGGTAAATGGTTAATAACACTTGATCAACGTCATTAACGATTTACAACACTTATTTCATGCTAAACTGGTTCCTGTACTGACTCATCAATTGTTGCATCCTATAGATAGTTAAGATGGCTAGACAAAAAGGTAGGCCACAGAAACTGGTACATGCTACTGAGGAGCCGAATGTCGAGAGTGAAGAACCCATCAACGAAAAGGAAGAGACCAGTGAACTGTCGGTAGAAGAACTAGAGTTCACACTTGAGCCTATCGTGATAAAGGCTATTTCTGATGAGGTCTACAAGATTATGGACGAGAAGTTATTGACAGTGATTGCTAAAGCTTTAAAGGATGCGCTAAAGGATAATACCGAAGGTTCCAAAGAAAATTCCAAGAATGATGCTAAGGTCAAGATAATCGAAACAAAGAGATGCGATTCTATGTCTGGGAAACTGAAACGTTGTGATTACAAGTCCTTCAAAGGATTCAACCCACCGACCTTTGATGGCAAGAAAGGTGTTGTGGCCACCTGCCACTAGATATCTGCAATGGAGGCTGTTATCTCCATAAGTGAATGCCGAATTGATCAGGCTGTCAAGTTTGCAGTTCACTCATTTGTCGAGGAGGCACTTCATTAGTGGAACACGATCAAGCAATCCAAGACTGATGCTGATATGGAGAAGATGACTTGGGAAGCTCTAAAAGAGTTTGTCACTAAGCAGTTTTGTCCCTAGAACGTGCTTGACAAGGTGGAAAGGAATTTTTGGTTCTGAAAGCTGGGAGTCTGAACCACCGCCAGTACACTTTGAGGTTTAATGAGATGGCTAGACTTGTTCCTCATCTGGTTTCTACAGAGGAAAGCAGGATGAAATTGTACATGGAGGGAAACCCTCCAAAGGTCCGGATTCATGTGAAGGCCAACGCTCCAAAGATGTTTGATTCCACTGTGGAGCTCTGTGGGATAGTATGGGACGATGTGAAAGATGACGAGCCAGTTAAAAAGGAGTCAACGATGAAAGGGTCCTTTGGGACCAAGACGGGCCAAACAGATCAACGAAAGTTAAAGTTTTCAAGCAAGAAGATGAAGCGAGAGGAGATGAGCCGATACAATAATTGTGGAAAAAGACAGATGGGACAGTGCCTGGTGGGCACTAATTTATGTTTTAGGTGCAAAAAGATGGCGCATTTTTTCAGCAATTGCCCGAATGCCACTCGATTCTTCAACTGCAATGGGTTTGGACATCTGTCCAAGGATTGCAAACAAATAAGGGCCGATGCCTCGGGTTCTAGCAAGAAGGATGAAGGGAAGAACGACAAGCAGAAGGCTAAGGCCCGAGCCTTCACCATGACCAAGGATAATGCGATCGAAGACCCTGATGTGGTCACAGGTACCTTTTCTATCAACAATATTCCTGCATCTGTATTGTTTGATTCGGGTGCGAGTATGAGTTTTATATCTTCTACCTTCTGTGATGGGCTATCTAGGGAGGTTAAGAAGACAGATCGGGTATTTGACGTAGAGACGGCTATTGGTAAGATGAAAAGGGTGACTGAGGCTATATATGATTGTTACATTGAGATAGAAGGTCATAGGTTCCCTGTCCGATTGTTTCTTATAACCTTAGGAGGTTTCGACGTGGTTTTGGGTATGGACTGGTTAGAGAGATATGAGGCTAACACTGTGTGTTGACGAAAGATGATATGTTTACGAGCAATGGATGGGAGCTCCGCAACAATTTATGGTGATAAAGCAATGTATGCACCGAAGATCATTTCGATGATCAAAGCTGATTATTTGATGAAGCGAGGGTGTGAAGCCTCCTTGGCCTATGTGATTGAGGAACGTATGGATACAAGGACGATTGATGAAGTGCCCGTGGTGTGTAACTTCCCTGATGTATTCCTTAAGGGATTGCCTGGATTATCACCGGAGCGGGAAATTGAGTTCCAGATCGATTTAGTTCTAGGGGCCCATCCTGTTTCCAAAACATCTTTTCGTTTGGCTCCCATCGAAATGAAAGAAATGATGACCCAGCTACAAGAACTCCTTGATAAACTTTCATATGACCAAGTGTTTCCCCACGGGGAGCACCGGTGTTGTTTGTTAAGAAGAAAGATGGAAGCATGCGAATGTGCATCGACTATAGGGAACTGAATAAGTTTACCGTAAAGAACAGGTATCCTCTACCCAGAATCGATGACTTGTTCGATCAATTGCAAGGTGCAAGATGGTTCTCGAAAATAGATCTCCATCCGGTTACCATCATTTAAAGGTTCGAGAGCATGATATTCCAAAGACTGCATTCTGGACACGTTATGGACATTACGAGTTTCTCGTTATGTCATTTGGATTGACGAACGCTCCTGCAGTATTTATGGATTTGATTAACAGGGTATGTCGACCGATGTTGCACCGATCGGTGATAGTGTTTATCGATGATATTTTGATATATTCAAAGAACGAGGGAGATCATGCTTGTCACCTACATAAGGTATTGGAAATCCTAAAAAAAGAGAAACCTTATGCTAAGTTTTCCAAATTCGCATTTTGGTTACGGGAAGTGCAGTTTCTGGGGCACGTGGTGAACCTAGAAGGCATTATGGCGGACCCAGCTAAAGTGGAAACGGTTTTGAAATGGAACCCTCCGAAGTCACCGGCAAAAGTACGCACTTTTCTTGGTTTGGCCGGTTACTATCGGAGATTTATTTAAGACTTCTCAAAGATAGCGACACCAAAGAAAGATGCAAAGTATGAATGGGGTCCAAACCAAGAAAAAGCGTTTTCAGTGCTAAAGGAAAACTTACCGAAGCTCCTGTTTTAGCACTGCCGGATGGAAATGATGATTTTTTTGTGTATGCTGATGCATCGCGACAGGGGTTGGGATGTGTACTGATGCAAAGGGGAAGGGTGATAGCTTATGCTTCGCGCCAACTAAAGATTCATAAGGCTAACTACCCGACCCACGATCTCGAACTCGCTGCAGTGGTGTTTGCTTGGAAAATATGGAGACACTACCGACCACAAGAGCTTTAAGTATTTCTTCGAGCAAAAGGATTTGAACATGAGACAGAGACGACGGATTGAGCTGCTCAAGGATTACGATTGTGATTTTTTGTATCACCAAGGGAAGGCCAATCTGGTGGCAGATGCGTTAAGTCGTAAGACCGAGCATCCTGTCATACGAGTAAAATCGCATATTTTAGTGATAACGCCGGATTTCCTGAACGAGCTTAAGCAGGTGCAATAGAAAGGGTTAGAGCAAGACAATGTGGGTTTTGAACATGCCTTTGGGCAAATCAAGAACTTGGAAGACAACGACTACGGGGTAAAGGTACGATTCGGTCGAATGTGGGTGCCTAGAAACGGTGACATTCGATCTAGGATTTTAGATGAAGCCCACAAATCACATTACTTAGTACATCCTGGTGCAACGAAGATGTATCAGGATCTTCGCAAAGATTATTGGGTGCCTTACTTGTGCGCAAGTAAAGGCCGAACATCAGAAGACTTACGGGTATGTGCAACCTCTTGAGGTACCGGAATGGAAATGGGAACACATCACCACGGATTTCATCATCAAGCTACCGAGAACAGCTAAATGACATGATATTATATTGGGGATTGTGGACCGACTGACGAAGAGTTCACACTTTCTTCCTATCAGAGAAACATATACATCCGAAAGGTTTTCTGAGTTGTTCGTGAAAGAGATTGTGACCCAACATAGAGTTCCTGTCTCCATTTTGTCAGATTGAGATACGAGGTTTACTTCCACATCTGGAAGCAATTTCATGATGCCATGGGAACGAGACTAAACATTAGTACCACTTATCACCTCAGACGAGTGGACAGTCTGAATGGACTATCCAAACGTTAGAGGATATGCTTAGGGTGTGCATTATCAATTTTGGAGGAAGCTGGTATGACCACTTGCCATTGGTGGAGTTTTCGTACAATAATAGCCACCACTTTATTATCGAAATGACCCTAGATGAGCTGTTGTACAGAAGACGATGTAGAACCCCGGTTTGTTGGAGTGAAGTTGGGAAGAAAGAGATGCGAAACAAGGCTATCGTGATCGACATGGAAGAAAAGCTACGAGAGATAAAATGTAACATCAGTGCCGGAAACGTAACCGGAACAGTGACCTACACAGTAACTCTGGTACGAACTACGTGTATTACATATATACTATTATCATTTGATGTTTGTCACAGAACAATTACACATTCATTTCAGAAACATGATTCAAATCCATGGTTTAACAGTCAGAATTTCATCAGACAACACAGAACTATTACATGATTGTTAGTAAGGACTTTATTATGTATAGACGTATATGAGGTTGGACAGAACAAAACAATAACGGAGGTCGTTACGTGAATGCTAAACTGACGGATTATTCATATGGATGACGATCTGTACGAATATATCTGAAAGTTTAACGTTCTGAATGATATCCAACAATTTGAAAGTGTTCGTATGGGTGACGATCCGAACGAAACGCGCGACGACTGTACGATTCGATTTAAACAGATAAATTTAACGTTTTCAGAAATTTAAAATAAACGGAAGATATTTAGTTTATTTACTAGGAATTACCACCTAAATTAAATTAGTAAACTCTACTTTAAAACCGTAACGTTTCGTTGCGGAAACGACCGAAAACCGACTCTTTTATGCGAAACCGAAAGAACCCGAGCGTGTCAGATCGTTGAAAAGCTTGAAATGGCATTAAATGCCATAAATTCCCTCCACCTACCCATTTCTTCTTCCCGTTTTCGTCACTCTCTCCCTACACTCTCTCCCAAGAAATTTGAAACCCTAGATCTCTCAAAACTCCACCAAATTCGTTGATTTTGGTGTCAAAACGACCACAACAACTTGTAGATCATGAAAGTACAACGAATCCGAGCTTAGAACCACCAAAAACGAGGTAAATTCGAGCTCCAAGTTGCGATTTTAGGGTTTTTCAACCCTTGGTTCGAACACCCACTTGAACCGGTTGAAACCACCATAAAACACATAGAAAAGGCACAAGAAGAAGTTAGGAAATTAGGGAAAAACTTAGATTTGGGTTAGATCTTGAAAATGGTGATGATGGGGTGCACAGTCGCAAACCAGGCGAAGGAGCCACTCAGCTCGGCCGAATGGCCAGGAGCCGACTGAGTTAGCCCATGAGCCAAATGGGGTTTCCATTCGTTCGGTATTCACATTTGCATGACCATGGGTCTTCGGCCGAGCCATATCATTCGCATGGCCCATTCGCATGAGCTTCTTTTTGGGTGACCACATAGGTTCGCATGACCATCTACATCCGCATAAGATCCCTTCGCATGACCACCTTGTTCGGCCGAGCATCTCCATTCGCATAGCATTCTTCGTATGGTCAGTTTATTAGGGGAAAAGGTGCCAAACGAATGGACTCATTCGTGAACTTTCTTTGAACAACAAACTCTTTCTCACATTGCATGCATGCATGGAAACCCATTAGGGTTTCGAGGGTTGATAACCGGGTTTGTAAGCTATCCATGTCAAGGGTTTCAATATCGAAACCTTTCTACACCGCTTAGACATATAAACATGGGTATTAATCATCATGTAAATTAAAACACTTGGGTTTCTAAACAATTAAATTGGGTTACATAATCATCTATGACTAAGGTTACAACACCAAAGTTTTCTAACTACTCTAACACATAAATTTGAGTTTTCACGATCAATTGAATTTAAAAAACTTGCGTTGTGTTAACTCAAATCGTTGTTTACAAAGGATCAAGGAACTATGAGAATAGCAAGAAAGCGCAATAAATGACTAAGTATGGAGTTGATGTTGATCATCAAATCTCAACACTTAGTATTTTCCCCATATGGGTTATCAATGAAGGTTGTTCAAATGGAATAAAATAAAATAATGATTAACCCGAACATGAACGAAAAACTACGTAACAAAAAGATCTAGAGACGGACTTGGAGTTAATCAAGCGAGATTAACCTAAGTCTAACATGTTAACTTATAATTTCTTAAAATAAATTATGTTCTAATTAAACAAAATGACTTATAGTATTCTTGCTTATTTCGATGATCGAGGCCCCAATTCTGGACACCAAAGCCGAACCAAGGAATCCCTTAGATATCTGGTTCACTGCTTTAGGTATCAGTACTATGGCTTTCAACCTAAATGGAAATTACTTTGTTTAAAAATGATTTTAAAATAAGTCAAATAATTTCTAACTTAAAGATTTTAACTTAAAATGGGTTTTATTAAAGATGTTTTACCTAAAAGGCCATGAATGGGATAAATTAGACCTTATATAATTAAGGTTTAGTTGTGAACTTCTACGGGATAAAGGGATAATTTGTGTAGACTAGTTAGAGAGAATTAGAAACACATTAGTAAAGTTAAGGACACATAGTCGCACACCAAGACCAAAGCCCTATATACATCATCTTCGAACATTTATCGCATTCAAACCCTAATAAATTAACACAGGTACTGAAGATACGTAACCTACAAACATCGAGCGCACATATCTTTGTGATTCATTACATAACAACACAGGTGAGTTCATTTTCCTTTTCTACACATTTTGTTTTAAAAAATCGGGGCTGAGAAGCATGCGTAAATTATTTTCCTTGGATTATATTTACCTAAATGGTTTAACTTAATATATGTTTTATATATATAATTGTTATCCTAGATTCTATCTAGGTAAACTAATTGCAGGATTACAAAATGAGTTATCTATTCATCATGATTATATAACTATTTCAAATCAAATAACTATTCTCAAAGAACTCAAGATCTAAAACAACGAACTATTTTTCAAAGATCTATTTTCAAAGAACTAACGGGCTAATCATAGAACTATTTCCAGCGGTTTGTTTCAAAGAACTAATGAGCTAAACAAAGAACAATTCTAGGTGGCTGTCAGTCGTATGCCGATCAAGACCACGTGTAAAACAATTAAAAGTCCCAACACATATAGTAGACTTTCATAGTCATGCTAATATGGGCACAAATTAAACAATCAAACTAACTACAAGAAAACAGAGGTGAACAATGATCTAAGGATATCCTAAATTCCCGACAAATGCAGTAGACCTAGAGGGTCATACTGATATGGGCACATCATAAAGTCCCGACACATACAGGTAGACTCTTTTGGGTCAAGCTTGATATGGGCCACGTGAGAGATGATACAGACTGGACACTTCCAATAAACTAAGAATAGCTAATTGAGTTGACCAAGGCCAATCATTATGTCTTAGATTGTATTGAATGCCTACTTATTTATTGTGACAATCCGACTTTTTACATTAACCTTGTTAACGGGAGTTGATGCTACCACAGGCCAACAGTGACAGTGTGGGCCCAACAAGGCTAATGAAGGCCCAACAAGGCCAATGAAGGCCCAACAAGATCAATTAGGCCCAATGAAGTCTATGAAGGCCCAACAAAGACTAGTAGGCCCAATAAGATCAATTTAGGCTCAAGGGAAACAAGGAAGGCCCATTAAGGCCCAAGTAGGCCAAACAAGTCCAAGGTAGGCCCAATAAGGTTAAGCAAGGCCCAATGAGTTTAATGTAGGCCAATTGCAATAATTAGGCCCAATTGAGTTAATTTAGATCGATAGTATTCTAATTTAACCAATTAATGGTAATTCGGGATCTTTGGTTCAATTTTATTAATCGAAGTGATATGTTATGATCCAGAATCAATTATAGGAGTTAAGGTTAAGCAAAAAAAATCAAGTTCTAAGTGTTCTAATTTGATGGATTAGTCTACAAATTGGGATAATAATCGATTTTGACTTCTAAAAGTCAAAATTCGAATAAAAATCAAATGGTGACTTAAATTCGTAACACTTGTGGGTTTGTAACTGAAATTGAAGCATCCTAATCATCACCATTATGATGATAAACAGTTTTCAGGCGTTATAGATCGAATTAATGAGGAAAACGGTCACACACTTGAAACCGTAGGCTTCCTCATCAAATTAGTATAATTAGTGTTATAATACGCAAAATTGAGGCTTCCTAACACTTAGTCGACATCTTTAGAGTGCTCTGAATATCACAATTTCCTCGTAGAAGTGCGGATTGAAGAAGCTTGAACGGGGGACGGCCGAAGAACATCACCTAATCGAGATACATCAATTCGAAGTGAAACCAGGTAATGATTATCACCTATACATTCTAACATGGTCGACTAAGGTTTATCCTAAAACAATTTCAACTGATAACATCGTTTTGATAAAGTTCAAGTAATTAGGGTTCATATCAAAACTGTTTTGGGGGTTTTGATCTTAAAGAGTTTAAGAATCGAATTAAAGTGTGTAGATAGTTTCAGAAGTGTTCGATTAAACTAAACAATGCATCAATTTTGTTTAGTAACACCGAATTGATTGAATTCAAGTTCTAGGGCTTGTTTCAATAACGGTTTTGGGGATTTCTTGTTTAAACAGTGTGAGAGTTGAATTAAATCAGATGGTTAGCTTCATAAGTCGCCGACTAAACTAAGCCAAGTTTCAATTTCATGATATTAACAAGAATTGATGGTGTTCGATTACTAGGGTTTTAGGACGATTCGGTTTTGGGGGTTCTGATCTTGAAGAGTTTAAAAATATAATTAACTGGTATAGATAGTTTCAGAATGCTGCGATTAATCTAAAGCCTAAGTTAATTTGATGTTATGATCGTGAATTATAAGATTTTGTGTTGAATGATATTGCGGTTCAAAACCGAACATATTTGGGATTAATTAGAACATTCTGATTCAGTTTGGATCAAATTAGAACCATCATTAGGAATGTCTAAGAATCTGGAATCATATATCTATGTTGATTAGATCGATTGGATTCGAAATCGGGTTCAATTTGGAAGTGTATGCTTCGGCTATAGTAGAACAAAGGGAAACTGACTTGATAGGATTTAAAAGAATTTAATCCGGATGATAGTCGCGATACCCTAGCGGGCGAGACTGGTTAGGTGTGTGTGCGGTGAGTGGAAGGTCGCGGGTTCGAGACTGGCTTCGGCCGGTTTTTGGAAAAAAATGGTATTTTTGGTATTTTTGAAATATCTCCCACATACGAACTCCGTTTTAGTTCGTTCAAGTTGCGTTGGAACCGTAACGAGAATACGAACGTGTTAGGATGATAAAATTCATATTTTTAATCCGAACACGAAATCGCGTATAATTGCGATTAATTAAATAAAATCAAATGTGATTTTATTTAAACGATTTCAAAGTCACGCGTACTTCCGTATGCATAATTCTCGCACTCTAACATACGTATGTTGATACGTATGTGATTTCAAGCACAACACGATATTTCGAATAACTTTAGGTTATTGTTTAAATCACAGATTCTTCGTAGAGGATTTCTACGCAAGTTCACACGTATTTGATCATTCTACTGTTATCAAAGGTGCGTACACGGCCCCTTTCTTATTTTAAACTGTTTTGGGGGAGAAAACATGTGCAACAAATTATTTTTAGATACATATCACTTGCATGAGTTATCTGTTTACATTATGTGACAACATATCAACTTGAAAGTCCTTACACACCTCGAACCGTTTAGTTTGCTGTAATGCAAAGCGTGGTAGTTGGAAATAGATCTAGTAGGTTTGACAAACCTCACCTGGTAGATGGGATCTACGCAGGTGTTTGACTGACCAAACACAATTTTTACTATTGCTGTGATAGACAATAGTGGCAAGGCAAAAACATGCTATAGCATGGCAACTAGTCAGCTTCGGTGTCGAACACGTATGTAAATAGTTTATATGACTAGCTATCATGACTGTACATTTGTGATTATGTTATCTACAATCTTGTTATTCAAACTGCTGTTTTGAACACTATGATTATTTAAAACCTGTGTTATGCACCAACCTTTGTGTTGACTTGATTTGCATGTTTTCTCAGGACGCTAAGGCGCGCGTTAAAGCTGGCATGGACTAGGAGATAGAGTCTCATGCATTTTTGAACATTTTAGTTATTTGGTTTTAAACATTTGGAACTTTGTATTGTAATTTACATCTTTCAACTGTTATTGGTTTTAAACGCTTCCGCAACTTTTTGTAAACTCTGAATGTTATGTTTTAAAGACCAACGTATGTTTTGAAATTCATATAGAGGTCTTCGCTATGTCTAATGATCTGAGATCCTGGTTTGTCACGCTCCCAAACGGTGTGATTCCGTTAGTTGAAATTGGGGGTGTGACAGATTGGTATCAGAGACATTGGTTATAGCGAACTAGGTTTGCATTTGTAGACTTAGACTATGACTGTTAGACATTAGACACATCTGTTTATACACATTGTTTAGAAATTACATATGACATTATGTAATTGACTTGTTTACATCTTCCATGGCACTGCACTTACATATGGTATTATGTAACAGGCATGGCATCATCATCAGTTCCTTATATTTACATTGATGATTCCGAGGATGAGGAACCGATGGTTCCAGCACCACCATCATCACCACCACCACCTATTCCATCACCTCCACCATATGGGGGAGATGACTCAGACCCAGACGAGGATCCAGAGGAGGATCCAGAGGAGGATCCAGACGAGGATCCAGAGGAGGAGCCAGATGAGGATCCAGTTGAGGACCCGGATGAGGATCCGGAGGAGGCACCATGGGTGAATACTCAGGGACTCTATGCTGCAGGACCATCTACACATCCACCACCCGTACTAGATGCTCCTGAGCCTAAGAGGCAAAGGACAGATGCCGAGGAGATCGCCAAATTACGCGAGGATCTGGAGGTAGCAGAAGATAGGATAGCACAGAGATCTCAGGAATTATGGGATGCCATTGAGAGGCAAGATGAACTTGCCCATCTTGTTCACGATATGCGGGATGAGATGATCAATTTGATTGGTCATCTAGAAGAGTCAGAGAACCGAGAGGAGATTTTGGCGGGCAGGATTGAAGCTTTGGAGGATTTAGTGGTAGTTGAGAATGAGGAACAGGATGAGGATGAGGAGGAGGAACCAGCACCAGTTGCTGAGTCCGATCCTGAATCCACCGTTGAGGATGATTGATTGTTTTTCATTTTTCCTTGTTTTATTTAAACTTATTAGGAACGGGTTGTGTTCCTACATTAGTAGTTTGAAAACTTGTATTTCATTTCAAAAGTATTGTACTCAAAGAAAGTTTCTATCTATTGAAGAGTTATTTATTTTCAAACAGTTGTGTTGATTTATGTTACATGTTGTGTTTGTTGTTTTACTTACACATGTCACATTAGATTTTGACTTCGTGCTAACACTTCTTGTAAATAGGAAACTAATGGCTGAGGGAAACGTACATATGACTGTTGCTGAGCTCAATGAGCTAATCAACAACAGAGTTGCAGAGGCAATCGCACAGTATGCTCAGACTCACAACACAGGGCCACAGGGTCCAGCTGGAGGATTGGTTAATCCACAAGTCTGCACGTTCAAGATGTTTTTGGACTGCAAACCACACAATTTCAAAGGGTCGGAGGGGGCCATTGGACTCCTTCGGTGGATTGAAAAGGCTGAGTCTGTATTCGAAATGTGCAACTGCCCTAACGAAAGCAAGGTGAAATTTGCTACGGGAACTTTGGAGGGTCCAGCACTAACCTGGTGGAACTCAAATGTTCAGACTCTGGGGTTGGGAGAAGCAAATGCATTGACATGGGACAACTTCAAAACTTTACTGCAAGAGGAGTACTGTCCTCGCAGTGAAATGCAGAAGTTGGAAGAGGAATATTGGCACCTCAAGATGGAGGGGTCAAATATTGAAGAATACACGACCAGGTCGCATGAACTGGCCAGACTGCTACCACATATGGCTACTCCAGTTAGCAAGTGGATTGAGAGGTACATTGGAGGACTAGTGCCTCAGATCCAAGGGTTGGTGACTTCAGCAAATCCCACCACTATCCAACAAGCTGTTCGTCTAGCACATCAGCTTACTGACCAGACAGTGTTACAGGGACTCTGCCCAAACGAACATCTGCTACCAAGGTAGGAGATCATAAGAGAAAGTGGGAAAGTAATAACTTCAAGGGTAACAACCAACAGCAGAACAGGAAGCAGGACTCAAACAAGTCCTATCATAATTCCAACAGTGGTCAGCAATCATCATCATCGGGGGGCTATATTGGTAAGCACCCCAAGTGCAACAGGTGTGGTTATCATCATGCGGGTAACCAGTGTGACAGAGCTAAGTGCCAGAGGTGTGACAAGATTGGGCACGCGGCTAAGGATTGTCGCGGAGAGCTGCAGAACAACCATAACAACCAGAACAATAACCAGAACAACGCTCAGAAGGGTTGTTTTGAGTGTGGAAAAATGGGACATTTTAAGAAAGATTGCCCACAGCTTAAGAAGGGCGGGGACAATAATGTCAATAACAATGGTAATGGAAATGGAAATGGCAACGGTAATGGAAATGGCACCAACAACAACAACAACAACAACAACAATGGTGCTAGAGGCAGGGCGTTTGTGATAGGAGGACGTCAAGCGCGGGAGGATCCCAACATTGTCACGGGTACGTTCCTCTTAAATAATCACTATGCCTCTATGTTATTTGACACTGGTGCCGATCGGAGCTTTGTATCTAGTTCACTTGCTAAGTTGCTAAATGTTAGTCCCACTGCCTTAGATAGTCCATACACTGTGGAATTAGCTGATGGTAAGTTAATTGTAGTAGAAAACATTTATAAGGGATGTATCCTTGATTTGATGGGTCAGACATTAGAGATTGATCTGATGCCTATTGCCTTAGGCAGTTTTGATGTAGTCATTGGCATGGACTGGTTGTCCAAGAATCAGGCTGAAATTGTATGCCATGAAAAGATTGTTCGCATATCTCTTCCGCAGGGAGAGACATTATATGTACAAGGCGAGAAGAGCAGTACGCCACTGCGTCTCATATCTTGTATGAAGGCACACAAATGTCTGCGGAAAGGTCATACGGCAGTTATAGCACTTATAACTGAAAAGCCGGTAGCTGAGAAGAAGCTTGAAAATATACCTGTAGTTTGTGAGTTTCCGGAGGTATTTCCAGAAGACTTGCCGGGATTACCGCCTATCAGACAGGTGGAATTTCGAATCGATCTTACACCAGACGCAGCACCGATAGCTAGGGCGCCTTATCGACTTGCACCGTCAGAGATGCAAGAGTTATCTACACAATTGCAAGAATTGTTGGATAAGGGTTTCATACGACCTAGTTTTTCACCGTGGGGAGCTCCAGTATTGTTTGTAAAGAAGAAAGACGGGACTTTCCGTATGTGTATCGATTACCGGGAATTGAACAAGGTTACTATCAAGAACCGGTATCCGTTACCCAGGATTGACGATCTGTTCGATCAATTGCAAGGTTCGAGTTACTACTCGAAGATTGATCTCAAGTAGGGTTATCATCAACTAAAAGTCCAGGAGGAGGATATTCCAAAGACAACATTTAGGACGCGCTATGGCCATTATGAGTTCTTGGTCATGCCATTTGGGTTGACAAACGCTCCAGCTGTATTCATGGATCTCATGAATCGTGTTTGTAAACCTTATCTTGATAAGTTTGTCATTGTTTTCATTGATGACATTCTCATTTATTCAAAGTCTGAGGAGGAACACGCTGAACATCTTCGATTGCTGCTAGAGCTATTGAAACAGGAACAACTGTACGCTAAGTTTTCGAAATGTGATTTCTGGATGCGAGAAGTACAATTTCTGGGTCATATAGTTAATGAAAAGGGCATACATGTTGATCCGGCGAAGATTGAAGCGATTAAGAATTGGGAAGCGCCAAAGACCCCTACCGAGGTACGACAATTCCTTGGTTTGGCGGGTTATTATCGACGATTCATTGAAGGTTTCTCAAAGATCGCTCAACCACTTACAGCTCTGACGCACAAAGGAACAAAGTATAACTGGACGGATAAACAGGAAGCTGCATTCCAGTTATTGAAACAGAAACTCTGCAGTGCACCGATTCTGTCCTTACCGGAAGGAACGGAAGACTTTGCGGTGTATTATGACGCATCTGGACAGGGTTTGGGATGTGTGTTGATGCAACGGGATAAAGTGATTGCTTATGCTTCCAGACAACTAAGAACACACGAAAAGAATTACACTACTCATGACTTGGAGTTAGGAGCAGTGGTTTTTGCTTTGAAGATTTGGAGGCATTACTTGTATGGAACTAAGTGTACTATTTATACTGATCATAAGAGTTTGCAACATATCTTTGATCAGAAGGAGCTTAACATGAGGCAACGACGATGGGTCGACTTGTTGAACGATTATGAGTGTGCGATTAAGTATCACCCGGGAAAGGCTAATGTGGTAGCCGATGCTTTGAGCAGAAAAGATACAACAGGAGCAAGACGGGTTCGTGCACTTATGATGACGATACATACCGACTTACCTGACAAGGTACATAGTGCTCAGATTGAGGCCTTGAAAACGGAAAACTTAGTACCGGAATCTTTACGAGGAATGGAAGAACAATTGAATGTTAAACCTGATGGAATTCGTTATTTCATTGATCGAATGTGGATACCTTTATATGGAGGTTTAAGGGAACTCGTGATGGATGAAGCACACAAGTCCAGGTATTCAGTCCATCCGGGATCAGATAAGATGTATCATGACTTGAAGGCACTGTATTGGTGGCCTCACATGAAAGCTGATATCGCTAAGTACGTTAGCAAATGTTTGACTTGTTCGAAAGTCAAAGTTGAATATCAGAAGCCATCTGGTTTACTGCAACAACCAGAGATACCGATGTGGAAGTGGGAACAGATTTCGATGGATTTCATTACTAAGTTACCCCGTACACCGAGTGGTTGTGATACGATATGGGTAATTGTCGATCGATTAACGAAATCTGCACACTTCTTAGCAATTAAGGAAACTGATAAGATGGAGAAACTGACTCGTATTTACATCAAGGAAGTAGTAGCACGACATGGCGTGCCCATCTCTATCATATCAGATCGGGATGCCCGGTTTACTTCCAACTTTTGGAAATCTCTTCATAAGTCATTGGGGACTCGCTTGGATATGAGTACCGCCTATCATCCACAGACCGACGGTCAAAGTGAACGAACGATTCAAACGCTCGAGGATATGCTACGAGCTTGTGTAATTGACTTTGGTGACAGCTGGGAGAATCATTTACCGTTGGTAGAATTCTCTTACAACAATAGTTATCATACAAGTATTCAAGCAGCACCGTTTGAAGCTTTGTATGGTCGCAAATGTCGTTCACCAGTGTGCTGGGCTGAGATTGGAGACAGTCAGCTTACAGGTCCTGAACTGGTGCATGAGACGACAGAGAAGATAGTTCAAATCCGGAACCGTATGGCAGCGGCTCGGGATCGACAGAAGAGTTATGCAGACAAACGTCACAAACCGTTGGAATTTCAAGTGGGAGACCGAGTTCTTCTAAAAGTATCACCTTGGGAAGGTGTGATACGATTCGGCAAGCGCGGGAAGCTTAGTCCACGTTACGTAGGACCTTTTGAGATTCTGAAAAGGATTGGTCCGGTTGCGTATCAACTCAAACTACCGGATGAACTCAGTGGAGTTCATGATGTTTTTCATGTATCGAACTTAAAGAAATGTCTTTCTGATGAGACATTGATTGTACCGTTGGAAGAAATACAAGTAGATGAACAATTACGATTTATTGAAGAACCAGCTGAAATCATGGACCGAGAGGTCAAACAACTGAAGCAAAGCAAGATTCCGATAGTCAAAGTCTGATGGAATTCAAGACGGGGTCCTGAATTCACATGGGAACGGGAAGATCAAATGATGAAGAAATATCCTCATCTATTCAAAACAGCTACTGCTAACACTGAGAGCGCACGTTAAATTTCGGGACGAAATTTCCTTCAACAAGGGGATGACGTGATGCTTTCACACATCAAACATTGCAAATTTCAAACTGTAAGCACAAACATTTTATTTATTCAATTGATTTTGTTACAAATATTTGTGCTACATTACATTCTATATGTTTTATGTGCTACATTTCATATGTTACATGTTATGGTAGTACATACACGATTAGTTACATACATTTTACTATGTGCGGGGTTGCATAGTACAAACAGTTATAGACACTCACTATGTGTGAGGTTACACAACACAGTATGATCAAACACAAACAATCACAGTTAGGTGAACTAACTAGTGAACACGCAAAACAGTTACATTGAACGATCACAATTGAGTTGTGATGTTGCAAGCATTAGACTTTGTGTGTGAGTACACACAAGCACACAGAATGATCAAATCACACTAACATGTACGATTTAAACTCGTAAGTAGTTTCCTAACTACTCTTAACACTTACTAATTTTCGGGACGAAAATTCCTTCAACAAGGGGATGATGTGACAATCCGACTTTTTACATTAACCTTGTTAACGGGAGTTGATGCTACCACAGGCCAACAGTGACAGTGTGGGCCCAACAAGGCCAATGAAGGCCCAACAAGGCCAATGAAGGCCCAACAAGATCAATTAGGCCCAATGAAGTCTATGAAGGCCCAACAAAGACTAGTAGGCCCAATAAGATCAATTTAGGCTCAAGGGAAACAAGGAAGGCCCATTAAGGCCCAAGTAGGCCAAACAAGTCCAAGGTAGGCCCAATAAGGTTAAGCAAGGCCCAATGAGTTTAATGTAGGCCAATTGCAATAATTAGGCCCAATTGAGTTAATTTAGATCGATAGTATTCTAATTTAACCAATTAATGGTAATTCGGGATCTTTGGTTCAATTTTATTAATCGAAGTGATATGTTATTGATCCAGAATCAATTATAGGAGTTAAGGTTAAGCAAAAAAAATCAAGTTCTAAGTGTTCTAATTTGATGGATTAGTCCACAAATTGGGATAATAATCGATTTTGACTTCTAAAAGTCAAAATTCGAATAAAAATCAAATGGTGACATAAATTCGTAACACTTGTGGGTTTGTAACTGAAATTGAAGCATCCTAATCATCACCATTATGATGATAAACAGTTTTCAGGCGTTATAGATCGAATTAATGAGGAAAACGGTCACACACTTGAAACCGTAGGCTTCCTCATCAAATTAGTATAATTAGTGTTATAATACGCAAAATTGAGGCTTCCTAACACTTAGTCGACATCTTTAGAGTGCTCTGAATATCACAATTTCCTCGTAGAAGTGCGGATTGAAGAAGCTTGAACGGGGGACGGCCGAAGAACATCACCTAATCGAGATACATCAATTCGAAGTGAAACCAGGTAATGATTATCACCTACACATTCTAACATGGTCGACTAAGGTTTATCCTAAAACAATTTCAACTGATAACATCGTTTTGATAAAGTTCAAGTAATTAGGGTTCATATCAAAACTGTTTTGGGGGTTTTGATCTTAAAGAGTTTAAGAATCGAATTAAAGTGTGTAGATAGTTTCAGAAGTGTTCGATTAAACTAAACCATGCATCAATTTTGTTTAGTAACACCGAATTGATTGAATTCAAGTTCTAGGGCTTGTTTCAAAAACGGTTTTGGGGATTTCTTGTTTAAACAGTGTGAGAGTTGAATTAAATCAGATGGTTAGCTTCATAAGTCGCCGACTAAACTAAGCCAAGTTTCAATTTCATGATATTAACAAGAATTGATGGTGTTCGATTACTAGGGTTTTAGGACGATTCGGTTTTGGGGGTTCTGATCTTGAAGAGTTTAAAAATATAATTAACTGGTATAGATAGTTTCAGAATGTTGCGATTAATCTAAAGCCTAAGTTAATTTGATGTTATGATCGTGAATTATAAGATTTTGTGTTGAATGATATTGCGGTTCAAAACCGAACATATTTGGGATTAATTAGAACATTCTGATTCAGTTTGGATCAAATTAGAACCATCATTAGGAATGTCTAAGAATCTGGAATCATATATCTATGTTGATTAGATCGATTGGATTCGAAATCGGGTTCAATTTGGAAGTGTATGCTTCGGCTATAGTAGAACAAAGGGAAACTGACTTGATAGGATTTAAAAGAATTTAATCCGGATGATAGTCGCGATACCCTAGCGGGCGAGACTGGTTAGGTGTGTGTGCGGTGAGTGGAAGGTCGCGGGTTCGAGACTGGCTTCGGCCGGTTTTTGGAAAAAAAATGGTATTTTTGGTATTTTTGAAATATCTCCCACATACGAACTCCGTTTTAGTTCGTTCAAGTTGCGTTGGAACCGTAACGAGAATACGAACGTGTTAGGATGATAAAATTCATATTTTAATCCGAACACGAAATCGCGTATAATTGCGATTAATTAAATAAAATCAAATGTGATTTTATTTAAACGATTTCAAAGTCACGCGTACTTCCGTATGCATAATTCTCACACTCTAACATACGTATGTTGATACGTATGTGATTTCAAGCACAACACGATATTTCGAATAACTTTAGGTTATTGTTTAAATCACAGATTCTTCGTAGAGGATTTCTACGCAAGTTCACACGTATTTGATCATTCTACTGTTATCAAAGGTGCGTACACGGCCCCTTTCTTATTTTAAACTGTTTTGGGGGAGAAAACATGTGCAACAAATTATTTTTAGATACATATCACTTGCATGAGTTATCTGTTTACATTATGTGACAACATATCAACTTGAAAGTCCTTACACACCTCGAACCGTTTAGTTTGCTGTCATGCAAAGCGTGGTAGTTGGAAATAGATCTATTAGGTTTGACAAACCTCACCTGGTAGATGGGATCTACGCAGGTGTTTGACTGACCAAACACAATTTTTACTATTGTTGTGATAGACAATAGTGGCAAGGCAAAAACATGCTATAGCATGGCAACTAGTCAGCTTCGGTGTCGAACACGTATGTAAATAGTTTATATGACTAGCTATCATGACTGTGCATTTGTGATTATGTTATCTACAATCTTGTTATTCAAACTGCTGTTTTGAACACTATGATTATTTAAAACCTGTGTTATGCACCAACCTTTGTGTTGACTTGATTTGCATGTTTTCTCAGGACGCTAAGGCGCGCGTTAAAGCTGGCAAGGACTAGGAGATAGAGTCTCATGCATTTTTGAACATTTTAGTTATTTGGTTTTAAACATTTGGAACTTTGTATTGTAATTTACATCTTTCAACTGTTATTGGTTTTAAACGCTTCCGCAACTTTTTGTAAACTCTGAATGTTATGTTTTAAAGACCAACGTATGTTTTGAAATTCATATAGAGGTCTTCGCTATGTCTAATGATCTGAGATCCTGGTTTGTCACGCTCCCAAACGGTGTGATTCCGTTAGTTGAAATTGGGGGTGTGAAATTTATTTAATTAAGCATTTAATGTTATGTTTCTACAAATACTATGGTTGATCATGATTGTGTGATGAACATAAGGAATCAATAGAATTTCTATTTTTGTGGAACGAAAAAAACATAGAACTAAAGAACTATTGTGTCGATGGTGTGGAATGAAAGGCTTAATTATCATTAACAACAATGTAATTTGTTGTTCGGTATGTGGTGGGATGTCGGCTGGGGCTTGTTCCCCTACGTATGCCCTATATATAAGCATATTTGACCGGATAGTATAGGTGGTTGTTAGTGAGGTTAAGGTTGTTGTTTCGGGTGTTCAAAGGTTATCATTTTCAGACGATTCAAGTGTAATCATTTTCAGACAGTTCAAGTATGTGATTCAGTGTATGGGATGAAACGCTTAATTATCATTAACAACAATATTATGTGGTTCGGTATGTGGCGGGATGTCGGCTGGAGCTTGTTCCCCTACGTATGCCCTATATATAAGCATATTTGACTGGATAGTATAGGTGGTTGTTGGTTAGGTTAAGGTTGTCATTAGGGATGTACAGCGAAAACAGATTCTGGTTGCTCAAAAGTTGTGAATTGAATATGAGGAGTGAAACACTTAATTATCATTAACAACAATATACTATGTGGTTTGGAATGTCGTGGGATGTCGGCCGGGGCTTGTTCCCATGCGTATGCCCTATATATAAGCATATTTGACTGGATAGTATAGGTGGTTGTTGGTGAGGTTAAGGTTGTCATTCGGACAGGTTTTGTACAAATTCATTTTTAAACAAAATTATATGAACTCACCAACCATGTGTTGACTTGATCATTTTGCATGACTTTTCAGGTGACGAACAGGTTAACTAGGAAGTTGGTACTTTTGACTAGGTTGCCCAGTTAGCGGACCTAGTATCTTGGATTTTTATGTTTTGAACATCATTATACATATTGTTTGGTACATCTTGTGCAAATGCAAGATGGAAGAATTATGATGTTATTAGTAGAACAACATTGTTAAATTATAAACAATACTGGTGTAATTTAACTTTGAAATTATATTTCATTTAGTGTCTTTCTCATTATACATCATGTGCAATGTAAACAATCTGATCATCATGATTATCATTCCGGATATCGCGCCCTGGGACCTTTCTGCCCGACGGGACATACGATCCGGCTCGTCGGCTCGGGGTGTGACAGATTGGTATCAGAGCCATGGTTATAGAGAAACATAGGTCATATATTTAAATGATTTGACATAGACTATAACCTAGGGACCCTTCGTGTAGAGAACATAAGACTTAGGATTTTAATTACATTGTGTCTTCTGCATTCAATCATTGCACTAACCCATATTCTATTGGTTGTGATCAGAATGCCGCCAAAAAGACAACTATTACCCCCATCTCCTCCTCATGAGGTGGACCCGGCAACTGCTACACCTGCTACCTTGATTACTGACCAGTTAGTTGCCATTATTCCCAACCTCATCACTCGGGACATGAACTGTGATGAGAACGGCTGATGCTACCCGAAGACAATCACGGGAGCTGAAGGATTGGTGCAAGAGGAAACGAGCAAGAAATGTAAGCGGTGTCATGCTAAGAAACCAAGGGGCCCCGTAATCTACACGGAGGCCGTTCCACTTCGCCAAGTGGCCGTTACTCCAGAGCCAGAGGTTCATGAGCGATATGCTTGAAAAACCTCTCCTTGCTCTAACTGCCAATATCATCACTGTGCTGAAATCCCATGTAGACAATGCAACCGTTGTGGTAAGACAGGCCAATGGGTTCATCAATGCGGATTTCTGATGTAATCAATACGTACACAATATATTGGCAAGTTTCCTTTATGTGCCATGTGCGGTCTACATCATGCCAAGAACAACTGTGCAAACACTGCTTGAACTGCGGGAGGAAGGGACACTGGATCCGTGAGTGTCGAAATCCCCCAACTCATAATCAGAACCCTGGTGCCACTACATATCCTCTTCCTCGACATAGCAAGGATTGCTATGTGTGTGGAACATCCGAACACTTTGCAAGGAACTGCCCCGTGAGGGTGTCTTCATCAGATCCTGCGCCTTCTGAGGATCTGCTTGCTTCACCAACTCCTGATGCACATTCGGAGTTGGGCGACTCCATAAGTATGCATATTTATTATTCATTTGTGTGTTAGCTGGAAATATATATATCCTGTTGTGGTGTTAGGAGCAATAAATTCAAGGTAACTGTAAACTAACTCAGTACCAATCAGATAATAGGAATAGTAAGTTAAGAAAACCTTAGACCGATTAAGTGCCAAGTAAATAAATAAAGTTAGGATGATTCCTAATTACAGTTTAACTACGGTAATTAGGGAGGAAACCTTATAGAAATAGAACACTAAAATCTGTAGGTATCCAAAGTGAGAAATCAAATCAGGGACAGATGTAGGAAATCCTTTAATCAATTGAGACTAAGTTATTCTTAAGTAACTTAGCCTTGACTACCTGGAAAGCTACGGATGTGATTCTCGAGAATCTCTCGGGAATTTCCCCTTACACATCTGATAGAGTTTCAGGGTACTTATACGTCTGTAGTAATATCAGTCTGAGATATTCATACAGACCAACACATTTTGAACAATAGGGAATGCAAAATTTAGTGAGTAGGCTATTTCTTCAAAATCTAGACCTCATAGAACTTGAGTTATCTAATTTCGAGAACTTTGGTTCTAGGATGTTAAGAAAGAATAAATGTTAGAACGGTACTAAGATCATAGCTAATTGAGATAAGTAGACCAGTAAGAATCAGTGATATTATTAAGTGTGAAAGATCAACATGAATGACTATGACAAGGTAGTTATTCACTATTATTGATCAAGAATAGACTTAGCATCAGATCCAAAATCTCGGACAAAGAAGTTCGAGATTGCAACTAGGATCATAACCCTAGTCCCCTTGATAGGGAAATGACTAATAGTCAAACCAATTGCGTTATTTGGAGATTTAGTATTGGAACTAATTGAATTATGTCACCTTGTAGAGTTAATAGAATCCACATGATAAAATCATGTCGGATTAAACTTAGGGGTAATATCATGAAAGTGATAGCCCAACATCATTCAAACAAGGTTAGTAGAGTTGCCGATACCTTTAGACGGATGATGTAAAACAAATACATATGTAAGGAAGACGATGAGTAGTAACAGAGGGAACAATATTTTCAAGGAGCTCGCATAAGTCAAATGACGTCTGGGTAGAAAGAAGGTTAATGTACATCACCTCGGAGATGTTCGTGGGTTTACCTCATAGGTAAATCGTTACCCTTATCATAACAGAGTTACCATATTGTTTAGGTAGTTCTCTCCAACAAATAAGGCACACCTCCAAATCTAAGAACAGATCGAAAGGTGGTTTAGTATGTATAGCGTTATGTTGAGATAACCTAAGATACACTTTGCGTGACCTAAAGGTTGAGATCGGATGATCAAAACCTAGAGTCACGAGAACCACATATGATTATTATATGGGGTGTGATAGATTGTGGAGCAGAACGACTGTATGAGACGAAACCAGATGGACTTATCTACTACTAGGATTGCGAGTGGATTCCTGCGGTAGATGAATTGAGGAAACTCATTTTTGATGAATCGCACAAGACCAGGTACTCGGTACACCCGAGCGCCGATAAGATGTACCAAGATTTATGGGGATTTTATTGGTGGCCGGAAATGAAGAAAGATGTAGCCAAGTATGTCGGTCGATGTCTGACATGTGTGAAGGTTAAGGCGGAACACCAGAAACCGTCAGGTTTACTGGAACAGCATGAGATTTCGTTCTGGAAGTGGGAATAAATAGCTATGGATTCATTACCAAGCTACCCCGCACTTCTAGTGGTCATGATACGTTTTGGGTTATCATCGATTGTTTAACAAAATCTGCTCACTTCTTGCCGATGCGTGAAACCTTCACGATAGATAGACTAGCAAGATTATACATCAACAATATAGTGGTACGTCACGGTGTGCCATTGTCTATCATTTCAGATCGAGACAGCAGATTTACATTGAGACACTTGCAATCATTACAGAAGTCTCTAGGGACACAGTTAAACTTGAGTACAACTTACCATCCACAAACGGGCGGTCAAAGCGAAGGTACTATATGAACCCTAGAGGACATGTTGCGAACATGTGTTTCGAATTTCCGTGGGAATTGGGACTCTCATTTGCCACTGATCGAATTCTCCTATAATAACAGTTACCATAGTAGCATTGGATGCGCACCATTCTAGGCTCTGTGTGGTCGAAGATGTCGGTCACCGATCTGTTGGACTGAAGTTGGAGATAATCGAATAACTGGGCCAGAGCTTATTCAGGAAACGACCGATAAGATCGCTTAAATTCAACAAAGGCTACAAGAAACCAGAAGCAGGCAAAAGAGCTATGCCGATAAACGGCGCAAGCCGTTGGAATTTCAAGTGGGAGTCCGTGTCATGTTAAAGGAATCCCCATGGAAGGGCGTAGTTTGTTTCTGAAAGAAAGGCAAACTAGCACCATGATACGTTGGACCGTTCGAGATCGTTGAATGAACTGGTCCTGTGGCGTATAGACTGAGATTACCTGATGAACTCAGTGGTGTGCATGACGTGTTTCACGTCACAAATCTAAAGAAATGTCTTGCAGACGAATCACTTGTCATACTAGTTGAGGAAATTCAAGTGGACGAACAATTACATTTTATCGAGGAACCTTTACAGATTATGGATCGCGAAGTTAAACAACTGAAGCGAAGCCGTATTCTGATTGTCAAGGTTCGGTGGAATTCAAAGCGTGGGCCCGAGTTTACTTGGGAACAAGATGATCACATGAAGTCCAAGTATCCCCATCTGTTTGCAGAGTAAACCGTACCCGATAACGATTCTTAAATTTCGGGACGAAATTTCTCTAACAAGGGGAGACTGTAACATCAGTGCCGGAAACGTAACCGGAACAGTGACCTAGACAGTAACTCATGTACGAACTACGTCAATTACATATATACTATTATCATTTGATGTTTGTCACAGAACAATTACACATTCATGTCAGAAACATGATTCAAATCCATGGTTTAACAGTCAAAATTTCATCTGACAACACAGAACTATTACGTGATTGTTAGTTAGGACTTTATTATGTATAGACGTATTTGAGGTTGTACAGAACAAAACAATAATGGAGGTCGTTACGTGAATGCTAAATTGACGGATTATTCGTATGGATGACGATCTCTACGAATATATCTGAAAGTTTAACATTCTGAATGATATCCAATAATTTGAAAATCACATCAAAGAGTGTAGTTATCGTCGTGTTCGTACGGGTGACGATCCGAACGAATACGCGTGACGACTCTATGATTCGATTTAAACAGATAAATTTAACGTTTTCAGAAATTTAAAATAAACGGAAGATATTTAGTTAATTTACTAGGAATTACCACCTAAATTAAATTATTAAACTCTATTTTAAAACCGTAACGTTTCGTTACGGAAACGACCGAAAACCGACTCTTTTACGTGAAACCGAACGAACCTGAGCATGTCAGATCGTTGAAAAGCTTGAAATGGCATTAAATGCCATAAATTCCCTCCACCTACCCATTTCTTCTTCCCCATTTTCGTCACTCTCTCCCTACACTCTCTCACAAGAAATTTGAAACCCTTGATTTCTCAAAACTCCACCAAATTCGTTGATTTTGGTGTCAAAACGACCCCAACAACTTGTAGATCATGAAAGTACAAGGAATCCGAGCTTAGAACCACCAAAAACGAGGTAAATTCGAGCTCCAAGTTGCGATGTTAGGGTTTTTCAACCCTTGGTTCGAACACCCACTTGAACCGGTTGAAACCACCATAAAACCCATAGAAAAGGCAGAAGAAGAAGTTAGGAACTTGGGGAAACACTTAGATTTGGGTTAGATCTTGAAAATGGTGATGATGGGGTGCACAGTCGCAAACCAGGAGAAGGAGCCACTCAGCTCTGCCGAATGGCCAGGAGCCGACTGAGTTAGCCCATGAGCTGAATGGGGTTTCCATTCGTTCGGTATTCACATCCGCATGACCATGGGTCTTCAACCGAGCCATATCTTTTGCATGGCCCATTCGCATGAGCTTCTATTAGGGTGACCACCTAGATTCGCATGACAATCTACATCCGCAGGAGATCCCTTCGCATGACCACCTTGTTTCAGCCGAGCATCTCCATTCGCATAGCATTCTTCGTATGGTCAGTTTATTCGGGGAAAAGGTGCCAAACGAATGGACTCATTCGTGAACTTTCTTTGAACAACAAACTCTTTCTCACATTGCATGCATGCATGGAAACCCATTAGGGTTTCGAGGGTTGATAACCGGGTTTGTAAGCTATCCATGTCAAGGGTTTCAATATCGAAACCTTTCTACACCGCTTAGACATATAAACATGGGTATTAATCATCATGTAAATTAAAACACTTGGGTTTCTAAACAATTAAATTGGGTTACATAACCATCTATGACTAAGGTTTCAACACCCAAGTTTTCTAACTACTCTAACACATAAATTTGAGTTTTCGTGATCAATTGAATTTAAACAACTTGCGTTGTGTTAACTCAAATCGTGGTTTACAAAGGATCAAGGAACTATGAGAATAACAAGAAAGCGCAATAAATGACTAAGTATGGAGTTGATGTTGATCATCAACTCTCAACACTTAGTATTTTCCCCTTATGGGTTTTCAATGAAGGTTGTTCAAATGGAATAACATAAAATAATGATTAACCCGAACATGAACGAAAAACTACGTAACACAAAGATCTAGAGACGAACTTGGAGTTAATCAAGCGAGATTAACCTAAGTCTAACATGTTAACTTATAATTTCTTAAAATAACTTATGTTCTAATTAAACAAAATGACTTATAAATTACTTTGTTTAAAAATGATTTTAAAATAAATCAAATAATTTCTAAGTTAAAGTTTTTAACTTAAAATGGGTTTTATTAAAGATGTTTTACCTAAAAGGCCATGAATGGGATAAATTAGACCTTATATTATTAAGGTTTAGTTGTGAACTTCTATGGGATAAAGGGATAATTAGTGTAGACTAGTTAGAGAGACTTAGAAACACATTAGTAAAGTTTAGGACACATAGTCGCACACCGAGACCAAAGCCCTATATACATCATCTTCGAACATATATCGTATTCAAGCCCTAATAAATTAACACAGGTACTAAAGATACGTAACCTACAAACAACAAGCGCGCATATCTTTGTGATTCATTACATAACAACACAGGTGAGTTCATTTGCCTTTTCTAAACATTTTGTTTTATAAACACGGGGCTGAGAAGCATGCGTAAATTATTTTCCTTGGATTATATTTTACTTAAATGGTTTTACTTAATATATGTTTTATATATATAGTTGTTATCCTAGATTCTATCTAGGTAAACTAATTGCAGGATTACAAAATGAGTTATCTATTCATCATGAGTATATAAATATTTCAAATCAAATAACTATTCTGAAAGAACTCAAGATCTAAAACAACGAACTATTTTTCAAAGATCTATTTTCAAAGAACTAACCGCCTAATCAAAGAACTATTTCCAGCGGTCTGTTTCAAAGAACTATTGAGCTAAACAAAGAACAATTCTAGGTGGCTGTCATTCGTATGCCGATCAAGACCACGTGTAAAACAATTAAAAGTCCCAACACATATAGTAGACTTTCATAGTCATGCTAATATTGGCACAAATCAAACAATCAAACTAACTACAAGAAAACAGAGGTGAACAACGATCTAAGGATATCCTAATGTCCCGACAAATGCAGTAGACCTAGAGGGTCATACTGATATGGGCACATCATAAATTCCCGACACATACAGGTAGACTCATTCGGGTCAAGCTTGATATGGGCCACGTGTGAGATGATACAGAATTGACACCACCAATAAACTAAGAATAGCTGATTGAGTTGACCAAGGCCAATCATTATGTCTTAGATTGTATTGAATGCTTACTTATTTATTTAATTAAGCATTTAATGTTATGTTTCTACAAATACTATGGTTGATCATGATTGTGTGATGAACATAAGGAATCAATAGAATTTCTATTTTTGTGGAACGACAAAAACATAGAACTAAAGAACTATTGTGTCGATGGTGTGGAATGAAAGGCTAAATTATCATTAACAACAATGTACTACGTGGTTCGGTATGTGGTGGGATGTCGGCTGGGGCTTGTTCCCCTACGTATGCCCTATATATAAGCATATTCGACCGGATAGTATATGTGGTTGTTAGTGAGGTTAAGGTTGTCATTTCGGGTGTTCAAAGGTTATTATTTTCAGACGATTCAAGAGTAATCATTTTCAGACAGTTCAAGTATGTGATTCAGTGTATGGGATGATACGCTTAATTATCATTAACAACAATGTACTATGTGGTTCGGTATGTGGCAGGATGTCGGCTGGTGCTTGTTCCCCTACGTATGCCCTATATATAAGCATATTTGACTGGATAGTATAGGTGGTTGTTGGTGAGGTTAAGGTTGTCATTAGGGATGTACAACGAAAACAAATTCAGGTTGCTCAAAAGTTGTGAATTGAATATGAGGAGTGAAACGCTTAATTATCATTAACAACAATATACTATGTGGTTCGGTATGTGGTGGGATGTCGGCTGGGGCTTGTTCCCCTACGTATGCCCTATATATAAGCATATTTGACTGGATAGTATAGGTGGTTGTTGGTGAGGTTAAGGTTGTCATTCGGACAGGTTTTGTACAAATTCATTTTTAAACAAAATTATATGAACTCACCAACCATGTGTTGACTTGATCTTTTTGCAGGACTTCTCAGGTGACGAACATGTTAACTAGGAAGTTCGTGCTTTTGACTAGGTTGCCCAGATAGCGGACCTAGAATCTTGGATTTGCATATTTTGAACATCATTATACATATTGTTTGGTACATCTTGTGCATATGCAAGATGGAAGAATTATGATGTCATTAGTAGAACTACATTGTTAAATTATAAACAATATTGGTGTAATTTAACTTTGAAATTCTATTTCATTTAGTGTTTTTCTCATTATACATCATGTGCAATGTAAACAATCTGATCATCAAGATTATCAATCCCGATATCGCGCCCCGGGACCTTTCCGCCCGACGGCATACACGATCCGGCCCGCTGGCTCGGGGTGTGACATAAAAGCACGAATGAAAGCCGCACAAGATCGCCAAAAGACAAGCGCAGGAGGCCGATAGAGTTCAACATTGGCGATCAAGATTTGCTTAAGGTATCACCATGGAACGGAATCATTCGATTCCGAAAGAGAAGCAAGCTGAGTCCGAGGTATATCGGACCATTTCAGATATAGGCAAGGGTAGGGAAAGTCACGTATCGACTGGACCTACCAGAGGAGCTGAAGGGGATTCATCCTACCTTCCACGTGTCACATCTTAGGAAGTGCTTGGCGGACGAGCAAGCACATGTTCCTTTGGAATACATCGAGGTGGATAATCGACTGAACTACTTTGAAGAACCAGTCGCGATCGTGGATGCGAAATATAAGCAACAAGGTTTGGTGGAAGCATCGGAAGGGTTCAAAAGCTACGTGGGAAAAGGAACAAGAAATGAGGAGGTTGTATCCTTATTTGTTCGATATGTAACGAGGCAGGTTTCTGGACGAATCCTATTGTAAGGAGGGGAGACTTGTAACACCCCAAATTTTCTACACAAGTTATTTAACCTAACGAACACGTAACGAATATTTAACTTGTAGGAAAGGGGATAAAAATAATAAGCTAAGTAGAGTTCACGAAATGAGATACTCAAACCCACTTCGTGAACCTCGAGTTCACTAGTACACGAAATTTAGTTCGTAAACTCCCATTTAGCCAATATATATGAGTGCCTTGGGAAACGTGCACACCTTTGGCAGGAAACACACTCTCTCAAGTACTCAAAAAGAGGTTGTTTGTGAACTTCAAGAAACGACTTTTGATTGGCCAAACGAAGGAGGAACGCACGAGAATCTACCAGAAGGATCACCTAACATCAAGTTAGCGTTCCATGCGAGAAAGTTAGAATTTCTATTCAAAGTGAACTTATTCATAAAGTTCACGCCTTTATGCATAAAGTTCGTTTTTTAGTACCAATGAGTTGGTAAGGCCATAGTGAAATTATAACTAGCTCCCCAAGTCTTGGATAGTTTTCTAAGAAGTTTTATGTTGAAAAGATGAGTACTCAAAATTTTACACGAAATAGGGGATCTGAACTCAATTCGTGAACCTAAGTTTGAGAACCTTAGTTCGTGAACTTGGTTTCGCCAACATGGGTTCGAGAACTAGGAATCGTGAACTCTTAGGTTCGAGTACTTTGAGTATTTCGTGAACCCTATGATTTCATTTTCTTAAGATTTGGAATACTTAGCCCCTTCAAGAACATGATGTTTTTCGAATACTAGGAACTAGTTAATTAGGCTATGAGGACTTAGAATAAATTATAATTCTACGGATGAAATGTAATGAGATGATGTAATGATATAGGTTTTTAAGTCTTAGCTTAGGGAGTTCGGCTAAGAAGATAAGGAGCTATTTTACTGTTACGTGAGTTCTCGATGCCCACCTTTAACATGTTATGTGTAACTCTGTTTTGGGCTAACATGTATGCTGTTACGATGTTTATAATGTTTTACGATGAAATATGAATATGCTACATTGATGAATGCCTGACTATATGTTATGATGAGGTTTGGTTGAATGATTAATGCATGCAATGTGCTATGATGACATGATATGATGATAACTGTATGATGCCATGTTAAGATGATAACTATGATGATAGTTATAAAATGTTATGTTATGATGCAATCCTAAAATGCTAGGATAAAGATATGATGATATGACGATAAGATGCTAGCATGACCTGTTTAGGATGCCATGATGTTATGATATGATGATATGATGCTAGCATGACATGTAAATGATGATAGGACGCTATGATGATATGATGAAATGATACTTTTATAATATGTAATGAATAATCCTATTTTATTAGGATAAGGTTATGATGTCATGATGAATGAGGATATAGTGTTAGTATATCATGTTATGATGAATGAATGTTGCTTCCATATTTGTAATGGGGAAAGTATGTTATGATAAATGACTGTTGCTCCCATAATCGTAGGGGGTAAGTATGATGTTGCTCCCATACTTGTTACGGGGTAAGTATGATGTTGCTCCTATACCAGTGGTTTTATGACGATTATGTGACATGTTCGCATGTAAGGAATGCATGATGATTATTCAATATAATTACGTAGGATGCATGTATAATGTTTCAGGAAATAGTTCTTTAACTCACCAAACGTTTATGATGTTTTATAAAAACTAGAACTCACAAGCGCAAGCTGACATTTTAGCATGTATGCCAGGTTGATGAACAGGCAAAAAGGATACGATGAAGCCCGTGGCATAAAGTCAGACGATCCGGTGGTTGTGGCAAACCAATGTGTTTTTGATGCAGACATTTAATTGTGCTTTTGTTATCAAACTATGCTTAAATTTCCGCTACTAATTATGAAATTTTTTTGTTTAAGAGATATGTGTTATGATGAGAACCAACTCTGGGAGGTACCCGGGATCGAGGCCTCTCACTGTCATGCACAAAAAGTTTGGGATGAGTTTGCTGGGAGAAATGATCTTCTTCTTTGGATTACAAGTTCGTCAAGAATCCACAAGTATATTTATTCCCCAAGGAAAATATGTTGATGATATTTTGATGAAGTTTAAATTTTCAGATGCCAAAGCTGCGTCTACACCAATGGTTGCTCGTGTTGTTTTAACTATAGATGAAAACGGTTCATCTGTTGATCAAACTCAATATCACTCCATGATTGGCTCGATGATGTATCTTACAGCTTGCAGACCAGACATCATGTTTGATGTTTGTCAATGTGATCAATTTCAGGCTAATACTTAACTTTTTCATTTACATGTTGTGAAACGAATCTTTCGATATCTCAAGGGCAAGCCTAGGCTTGTTCTTTGGTAGCCCATAGATTTTGAATTAAATTTTTATGCGTTTTTTGACAAAGATTATGGAAGTTGTGATATTGACATGAAATCTACTTAAGGAGGATGCCAATTTTTTGGCGATCAACTCATCTCCACGCAATGCAAAACGCTATAGACTGTCTTTACCGCCACTACCCAGGCTAAATATGTTGTTGCATTCTCCTGCTAGTCTTAGGTCATCTGGATTCAAAAACAATTACAGGACTATGGTCTAGATTTTCTTAACTTTCCCATTTTTGTGATAATGATGTTGCTATACAGATATGTAAAAATCCAATTTAGCATTCCAAAACTAAACACGTTAACATAAAAGTTCTTTTTGTTCAAGATTGTTTTGATCGAAAATCGATTCAACTGGAACAGATAGAAACAAAAAATAACATTACTGATTTTGATCGATCTTGGTTTAATGTGCTTACTGAACTTCTAAAAATGCTCATTTTTACAATAGTCGTTTTTCTCTTTCTTTCTTTCCTTTTCTGTTCGAGTCATAAATTTGTTCATAAGTTTTCCTTTGTGGTTTCTTAAGTTTTTTATTATGCACAAATTTAGGGGGATATTGGTTTGGGAGTTGAACTAATTATGAGTTGGGAAGTGATATAAATTCGTAACAAATGGCAAAATAAGCATTCATAAGAGAAGGTTATCTTTGAAACAAGCTGAGTATTTCAGTAATATGTCAATGGGCTCAATAAATCCTAATGACACATTAGTATATGACAAAAACTAAAGAATACACATGAAATCTGTGTTTGTCTCAAAATAAGGTCTGCACAAAACTGAGTTCTATCAAAAATGGGTTGAGAGTTGAATTCTACACCTCTTGATTATGCACAAAACGGTGTGTTTGTGATACCGGATCAAGTAACTTGCACCCCATCTCTGAGACATCGCAACTATGCTTCCGCAACCATCTCAGTGTGATCAGTGACAACATCAACAGGTGACGATAGGTAGGGGTGTGACAGGGTGGTATCAGAGCCACTGGTTATAGAAATTTAGGTTAACTTAGAGACCTAGACTATAACCATAGGCTCATATAGTGACACCGAGTGTACCGAACATAACTAAAGAACAAAACTTGTTATGATTTGAGCCAGAATAATCAGGTGGTAAAAATTTTAATTATGACCGGCCAGAATAACTGAAATTTGCAACACGTGTGCGTTCTAGAAAATATCGAGACAAGCATAACAATAACAATATCCATTGTGAATAGTTGCTTTAAGATAGGAAGAGATATCATATCATGGTTTTGTTGAATATTATTATTGAATATTCATTTCATCCACTGATCTGGGAATTGTGTTTGTACATCGAGGGCAAATCCAGGGGAACAATATATATATCAGAGGATTCCATACGTGATTTTAAATGACATGTCTAGTTCCAACGAGGGCTCAGATTCAGAGTCATCTTCGGCAGCGTCTAGAGTGGTACCTCGGGTTCCATCAACACCACCACTAGTACCACATACACCGCCACTTGACCACATACACCACCACCATATCCGCAGGTATCTGATGAGGATACCTATGCTGTTAGACGGGCTAGAAGCCCATCACCCTAGAGAGTACCGGTTTATACTGGGATTAGACGGATGCGGGGACAAGCCCGTATGACCACCGGACTAGCGTCTAGACACCAGATTGCTCCTAGAGATTTCCTGGGCTCCACCCATGAGGTGGGTGACTCCTCACGATAGGCTGAGTCGCGAGCTCAGCTAAAGCAGGTCACCATGGACCTGCAGGGTACTCGACTGGAGTTGAGACAGTCCCATGGATCAATGTAGGAGACCCGTGATACCTTGACCGAGACACGTGATGCTCACCAGATTTTGGTGGAGCTGGTTGTAGCAATGGAGGCAGGCACATGGGCCTGGAGGATGATTATGGAGGCGAGGATGCTACAGTCAGTGATGCAGAGGGTGATTGTTGTATTTTGGCAGCATGTTGAGAGGATGAGAGAGTAAGATTTGAGGGGATGAGGGAGAGTATTGAGAGCTCGAGGAGGATGAGTGTGGAGGCGAGGTTGTTGGGGGTGGCTATAGTGATGGCAGCTATAGCCATTGTGATAGCTTGCTTACCGTACTTACTACGTTAAGTATGATCTTGGTGCTGACATTTGGGATACTTCATTGTAGATATCATCGAGCACTGGTGAATATGTTGAGTGTGTGAGGTCATGGGATAATTTTGATTTGCAAAATAGATCCTATCTGGTTAGGTTGTTAGTGTGGTTCGTATTATGGAACTCTCTTGTATCAAACTCTACAGTTGTGTAAAAACAGTATAGTGGTAATAATACGTTTTATTTCAGAATATTTGTTGTGTGTGAATGAACATGTATGTTTACATCAAACTTTTATTTTATGAACAGTAACTAGGTAACATATCAGAATCTTGTGTGATAATATATCAAAATACTGTGTGAAAACATATCCATTATCTGTGTGAAAACATATCGAAATACTGTGAGAGAACATAACCATTGTCTGTGTGACAACATATCGAAATACTGTGTGAGAACATATCACTTGTTTGTGTGACAACATATCAAATTACTGTGTGAGAACATATCACTTGTCTGTGTGGTAAAATATCGAAATACTGTGTGAGAACATATCCATTGTCTGTGTGACAACATATCGAAATACAGTGTGAGAACATATCAATTGCATGTGTGGCAACATATCAAAATACTATGTGAGAACATATCAATTGTCTGTGTGACTGTGTATCAATTGCTGTCACACCCCTAAGCCGCGTGCGGAATCCACGGCGCGATGACGACTTGATCGAATGATCGGTTGATTCAATTGCACAAGATTAACGATGAACAACCATAATGAATTACTACACTTCATATGATTAAGATAAAGTTTACACGTCATGTCTAACTACCAAAGGAATACAACTAACCGACCTCAAAAGTAATGTTTACAAAATAAGAACAGACAAGATAATTAAACCACAAGGATTTAAATGAGATTCTAGTCCATCCTATCTTGTTTCTTGATCTTGTTCTATTTTAGACTAAGTCGCCTTAGTTGTCCATGTTCTGTGCCTATCTTTGTTCACCTGAAACATGTAAAGAAAATATGTCAACTACAAATTGTAGTTGGTGAGATACATAGGTTTAAATATTTGAAAAACGTATAGTTTATGAATATGAAAATATAAGTTTCAAAAGATAATCCTTGAAGACCTGTGAGTAAAAACCTGCATCAAAACCTGTATAAAACCTGTGTATAACTTGAGTCAAACAACCATTGAAAACCTGTACAACAACCACTATGTACTACCACTTGTACGAACTGTATAGATATATTGCATAAGTATAAATGTAAGAGTTATAACATGCTATTGTAACACAACTATGATCAAGTATATCCCATTGTCATCTTAAATCCAAGTCCCAAACCACGTTCGGAGTTAGGCAAAGACTGACGACTAAACAACATAGCCCATGATAATAAAACAAATTAAAACCAACTCTGTGTTAATGTACTCAATATGACCTGAACTGTCAAAATTAATTAACAGTTACATCATATTTCAAATCTACACCAATCCATCATTGGCTATAAACTTAATTAAAGCCAACTTTGACCTTGGTGTAGAGCCCGTTTTCCCTTGTTGTGATCACCCAGCACTAACGATAATAGACTATGAAAACTCAAACCTGAAATACTAAATTAATAGTTTCTCAGGCTTTGAGCCCTGTAATCGAACCACATATCATATAAAATGATTATGGAATGTGCTTGAACCACTTATCATGTAAAAATGATTATGGAATGTAGTTGAACCATATATCATGTAAAATGATTATGGAATGTAGTTGAACCATATATCATATAAAATGTTTTTGGAATGTAACTAGGATTAAAACCATTTGTACAAAAGAGTGCATTGGATTAGGTCTTGTGTTATTCCAAGACATGACCAAGAGCCTGATATCCAAAGTTTATTGTTCAATGTTCAAATGTTCAATTGTATTAAAGTATACCAACATAGCCAAACATAAGTTTTAAGGTATTGAAAACCATTCAAGTAATCGGGTAATGAAAACCATTTAAGAAATTGAGTTTCAAAAATAGTAATCACATGTTCCACCCCAAAAGATTTAAAAGTAAGAAAGGAGGGGCTATGTACTCACCTTGAATAATTAGAGTGTACGATGAACGGAAGCTCGATGAACGATGTCCTCACTTGATGTTGATAAGTGTATTGTACTCAAAACCCTAATCGTGTTAACACAATTTATGCTTTGTAAGGTTGTATTCATTTCATGTTTAAGACTTTATGTTCATTCATGTTCATAGTTCCCATGATCATTAGACTTTGTTGTTTTAACCGTGTGTTCTAGTATTTTGATTCTTGCAATCATCCCCAAGCTTAGCCCATAACCTTAGTGGTAACATAATAAGTTAATTAGTTACTTAGTTAGGTTAGAAAACTTTATCTAAGTTTACTTGATCATACTTGAAATCATAATCCATTACACCATGCATGGAACTCATGCATGGTGTTATCTAGATTATTAACATGTTATTGTAAATCTATTGTTCATGTTGCTCTAGTTAGTTAACTTAAATTATAAACCATAGTGACTAAGCTTGGGTGGTTATAAGAGTTTCCTTAACACTTGGGAATCGGCTAAGGTTAAACTCACCATAACCGAAACCCTTTGATATTCTTTGCCCCATTACCATCTTATGTTTAATTGTTTAAGTCTGGTTTTAGGTTCGTGGCACTTGGTTGATGGCTAAGAATTAGTATCGACGGTTAAGGCTGAACTTGGAATGTAGAGATTAACAATATCGATGGCTCAAAGGTGGTGAAACCAAAAAGGGTCCATCGATATTAATAATATCGATAGATGATCTTTTCAGCCACCTAGCATCCATCTAACTCAAAGAATCATTAACCTACTAGTCCATCTTACTTAGAGCGGGTTACCTTATGTGTCTCTGGTCGTATCCCACGATTAACAACCCTCCCAGATGTCTATGATCGTGATTAGGTTCGATTTCAGCAGGAATGTAGCCCATCGATATTATCAATATCGATGAGGGCTTAATATCGATTAACCAAGCTTCAATTTTAACAGTATCGATGGTAGTTGACTTGGGCATTCATGGAGGTGTCGATTCTAGTAATCTCGACAGGAAGCTGGTCAATTTTAGCCTTGTCGAACTTATCAATATCGATCCAACAACCCTTGCTGTTCTTATGTCGATACTACTATCTTCAAGTTCCAGCCATCGATTCTAATTCCCCTTCCCCAAGTTAGACCCCATGAACTTCCAGAACCTTAATCCAAGGTTTCCCAAGTGATCCCGGGTCGGTTTGGAGTTCGTTTGTCAGCCATAACAGCCTCAAAACTGCAGTTAAATTTGAAGGGGTTCGGGTTTGAGAAAACCCTAAAATCTCGTACCTTTCAGCTCAAATCTGCTCGAATGTGGATAGTTTCGTTTAGTACATATTTGTAATAGGTTGCTTATCAAACATGTAAATTATAGAAAGTTAGTGAGGTTTGACTGAGGTTCGTCTGGCCCACGAACCTTAGCAGGTTCGGCGAACCTATCATCACTGATAGGTTTGGCGAATCTATAACCTTGGGAGGTTCGGCGAACCTATTGGTTTGGCTGTGTAGGTTCGTCCAGCGAACCTCAAGGTTCGGCTGGCGAACCTAAGAGTTCGGCTAGAATAGGTTCGGCTGACAGTCTGTATATATTGTAGGTTTGTCTGATTTTGTCATAACTTCAGAAAACCTCTGGAAATTCTGTGTGTATTCTCTGTGTGAGATTTCTCTGTGTGAGAATTGTAATCAGTTCATATTGATTAATGAATTGAAGATGATTATTGGAATGGTTGTTCTTCTTTGATTCTTATAGATCAAATATAGATTCCGCATATATTTGATTGTTCATAGGATTCCATTATACGATCAAGATCATATTCAGTAGATCTACAGTGGTATCAGAGCCTTGGTGGAGTTCTATACAAGATTATCAAAGACTTTCAAGTATTTGAAGATAAAGAGATCAAGAAATGGATTGAAATTCTAGTTTTCTTTGTGCTTGATTGCTGAATTGAGTGAAATTTCATCATCAATTGCTGTGGAACATTAAAATTACAAGATTTGTGATGCAAATTGAGGATTTTTGAAGGTTTTTCTTCAAATTTGGAAGGTTTTCCCTCCAAAATTTTTGAATTTTGCAGTACAGGTTCGTGAGCCAAACCTGTGAGTTGCTGAAGCAAGAGGTTCACTGTTATTGCAATTTTTCTGAGGTTCGCTTAGAGGTTTTTGAAGAAGTTCGTTGAAGGCTTTCTGCAGAGGTTCTTTTGCCTCAGGTTCGTGAGATCAGGTTTGCCTCAAGATTTGTTGCATCAGGTTCGTGAGATAAAAGGTTTGTCTCAGGTTCGTGACTTGAGGTTCGTGACTTGAGGTTTGTGACTTAAAGTTCGTGACTTAAGGTTCGTGACTTGATGTTTCGTGATTTCAGGTTCGTGTATTGAGGTTCGTTCAAATCAAGGAGTGCTGGAGGTTCGCCTGGTTATAAGGTTCGTGAAGTTACGTTTTCATCAGAGGTTCGCTGATAAAAGACTAACATCATGGCTGAGATGAATGCTGCTGTAGCTAGTCAGAATTCTAAAATACATAGCATTTCGATTAGTGAAACTGAGGTTGGAAGTACAAACAAAGTTCCAAAGTTGCTTGATTTAACAGATTACGAGAACTGGAAAGGAAGTTTGAAACACACTTAAATGGAACTAACACTAATATGTGGGAAAGGATTTTATCACATTATGAAAGACCCAAGGTTGTAGGGACAGATTTAGATCAAACCCTTGAGAGATTGGATGTTGATCAACGAAAGAAATACGATTCTGAGAAGAAAGCTTACTGGATGCTGAGCCAAGCAATCCCTAATCAGATACTTCATCAATTTGATGAACACAAAACCTCATATGGTTTGTGGAACGCTTTGAAAGCAAGGATTGAAGGAAATACCAAGTTAAAGAAGATGAAGCCACTGATATTCGTAAAGAATTTGAGAACTTCAACTTTATTGGCAATGAGAGTCTTGAAGCTTTCATAACAAGATATAGGCATTTATTGACTGAAGTCAGGAAGTGTGGCATTGAATACACTGAAGAGAAAAAGATAGATTGCTTTGCAGATGCGTTGCCTGAAAAGTGGAATTCATTGGTGCTAATCTTGAGAGAAAATCTACCAGGAATGACATTGGTAGAATTTATTCAAAAGCTAGAAGAGAAGGAGATGAAAGATAGGAGAAAAGCAAGGAGAGTGAATGTTACTCAAGATCCTTCTTTATATGGTGCATCAGTTGTTACACCACCTGTATCTTCAGCAAAGATTCAGACATCATTTGTTTCTAGTACTTCTGATATTACTCCTGTATCTTCTGCATCTGCAAGTTCTAGTTCATCTTATTCTGTGAAAGAGAAGAAGTCTGACTCAACAACACCTCTTGTTCAGCTGAATACAACAAATCTGGGGAAAGTAACTGTAGAGGCTGTTCGGGATCATATGTCAATTTTGTCATGTGTAGTCAGTGCGTATGATGAACAAATTGCAGGAAAGATTGGAAACTCAAATCTTACATTTGAAGATTATGAGCAAATTGATGATGATGAGATGGAGTTGATTGACACTCAATGGGCATTGGCAAGTGTAATCAGAAGAATCAATAGATATGAAAAGAAGACTGGAAAGAAGTTCACTTTTGATCGAAACACCAAGTTTGGATTTAATCCAAAGACTACTCAACGTTACAACTGTGGTGAGTTAGGCCACTTTGCTAGAGAATGTAAGAATCCGAAGAAGCAAGGAAATTTAAACCCTTTCAAACCAAAGGAAGCTTATCAGAAGAAGAAAGAAAAGTCTGAAGAGTCATCGAAAGCTTTAGTAAGTCAAGCTAATGAAGGTTATGATTGGGGAAAGCAATATGATGAGTTGATGGGTGCCTTTATGGCTTCTTTGGATGAAGACACAGGCAAAGGCAAAGAAAAGGCTGATGAGGTATATGATGATTTGTTGGAGATCATTGATAAATTGAAAGAGATGAATGCTCAGCTGACTGCTGAACTGGTAGAGTGCACTGAAGCTAACAAGAAGCTAATTTCAAGAGAAAAAGCTTTTGACAAAAAGATAATAGATTTAGGAAAAGAGAATGAAGAGTTGAAAATCAATGTTTTACAAAATAATCATGCAGTTTCTTGCATCTCGAATCAGTGCAAAAGCTGAAGGTTGAATTATCAGCAGCAAAAGCAGAAGCTGAAATGAACAAGAGCAAGCTTGAAAATTATCAAAATTCTCAGTATGTCATCGATTACTTTGCTGCCATGCAAAGATCATCGCATGATACTACTGGCATAGGTTTTCATGTTGTACCACCTCCTTCCAGCTACGTGCCAAGACCACAAATTGATTTGAATTTGAAAGTTCATCCTGTCTCTTTGGATGAACATCGGTCTGAACATGTCATGGAAATTGCTGGAGGATCATCATTTGATGAAAAAGTGTCTCTTGATAGTGATGCTCCCATTATTGAAGACATCACTGAATCAGAATATTCACCTGACATTTTGAGACAGAATGGTTATCAAGTTAAAACTGGTGATAAAAAGAATCTGAAGTCTCAAAAGTCAAAAGTTGAGATGAAATCAGTTGAGAAGGTGGTGAATAAACCAAATCTTGTTTCCAAACCAGTGATGAAAACTAAACCAACTACTACTCTCAAACCTATTGTGTATGTAAAGTCATCTACTACACATAAAGGAGAGTCTAGTGGTATTTTTCAAAAGCAAAATGTGATTTCTAAAAAGGTTGATAAAGTGGATTTTTTCTTTATTAAGTTTGGAGTTGGACATAAAGACAAATCAAAGAATTTTCAAAATCAAAAGACTAATTCAAAGATAAAATCAAATGGTTTGAGAAACAGATTCTCATCTGCAAAGGTTGTTTCTAAACCTTTCAGTTCATCTAAGTACTATGATGAATCAAAACCAAAGAATCATCTGAAAGATAAAAAATGTTACCGTTGTGGTAAATTTGGTCATCTAATTGTTGATTGTGATTTGGATTTCAGTTCTACTGATTGTAGCAGCTTTAGGTCTTATTCACCAACAGAAACACGAAAGTGTTTTACTTGTTGTGGAAAAGGACATATTTCTGCTAATTGTCCAAACAATAGAATCAGAAAGAGTTCAGATGATGAGAGTTGGGTGAATAAGTCAGGTGGAAGTCCTAGGAAAGTGAAACCTAGTGAAGAAGAAATGAGAGTTCTTCGGAAATTTGATCATGATTGTGTTTGGGTAAAAGAAGAAATTAATCATAAGAAACGAGTTTTTGATAATAAAAGAAATGTGAAAAAGATTGTCAAACTTGTGATATCATCTGATGATAATTTTTTTGACAAGGCATCTTCAAAATCATTTTCAAAACCATCTTTTAAATCAAAATCATTTTGGAAATTGAAAAACAGGTCAGGTGATCAAATTTCTGGGAAAAAGGATGATCACAGTGAAGATGGGTCTTCAAGCAGTTCATCACAACAGAATGGCAGGGGTCCGTTCAGGGAGACTCGACGTCGAAATAGCGGGGGTCATCCCTTTTGATACTGATTGGTTTTAATTTATTGTGCAGGTGGCATCCATGGGCCATATCAATAGTCACTGGATTGTTGATAGTGGATGTTCACGGCACATGACTGGAGAGTTGAATTTGTTGAGAGATTTTAAATCAATGAAGGAAGCTATGTGAACTTTGCAGGAGACAAAGGTGGTCAAATTACCGGGTTTGGTAGTTTGACGAACGGTAAAGTTTCATTTGACAATGTTAATTGCTGCAAAGAATTAACTAACAACTTGTTGAGTGTGTCGCAGATTTGTGACAAAGAATACAAAGTGATGTTTGATAAAGACAGGTGTTATGTACTTAAGCAAGGATTTCAGATTCTTGAGGAGTGGATTTTGATGACTGCTGATCAGAGTAAGGATTTATATGTACTTGACATGGCGAAGGCAGAGACGGTGAATAATGTGGAGACTTGTTTGGTGTCCAAGGCAATAGAGCATGATACACGTTCTTAGCATAGAAAAATGGGACATATTCATATTATGAAGATGAATTATCTAGTACACAATCATTTGGTTGAGGGTGTACCGGTTAAACACTTTAAACATCCTGATGTGTGTGTGTCATGCAAAAAGGGTAAACAGAAAAGGAAGTCACACAAAACAAAGACAATATTTTCTATTGATAAGCCACTTGAACTTCTTCACATGGATTTTTTTGGACCAATAAATGTGAAAAGTATAGGTGGTGAATCTTATTGTTTTGTGGTGACTGATGACTTTTCTAGATTTTCATGGGTAATGTTCTTAAAGCATAAATCGGATACTTATGAAAATTTTGTGTTGTTGATTAATAGGTTGGAGACATTGTATAAGTTAAGAGTAAGGCGTGTACGTTCAGATAATGGGACTGAGTTTAAGAATCATCAAATGGAAGAATTTTGGGATTCAAAGGGCATTCAACAACAATTCAGTGCACCATATGAACCCCAAATGAATGGTGTAGCTGAAAGAAATAACAGAACGTTGATTGAGTCAAGAACGATGCTAGCTGATTCTAAACTCCCCATTACATTTTGGAGTGAAGCTGTGGCTACAGCTTGTTTTACTCTTAACAGAGTTTTGATTGTTAAAAGACACAATAAAACATGCTATGAATTGCTTCAAAATCGAAAGCCTAATTCGGAACACTTGGAACCTTTTGGGGCTCCTTGTACCATGCTTAAGAAAGATTCAAAATTCAACTCTAAACTTGAAGAGGGTTTCTTTCTTGGCTACAGTCTTCCCAACAAACGTGTGTTTAATTAACGTATGGGTGTTGTGGAATTATGGTATCATGTGGATGTTTAAAGACATACACCTATACCAGACGGAAAAGGACCAAATTGGCTTTTTGATTATGATAAACTGTTTGAGTCTTTTAATTTGTCTCCAAATGTTTCTGATGATGAAATAAGCTTACAAATGTTATATGATTTGCAGAATTATGAAGATCATGGTATTTCTCATCATGCTGAAGATAATAATAATAATCCACATGAGGAAGGCGTTTCAGAAGTAATTAATGATGACTGGTCAACTGATGATGATCATGATGTTTTTGAAGATGCTATTTCTCATGATCAAGATATTGATCAGAATATTACAAATCTGGATAACAATGTGGAAGTCCCGCAAGTGCCTGTCACTAGAGTTCATGTAAATCATCCTGTTGATCAGATCATTGGAAATCCAGATGCTAGAGTACAGACACGACATCAAGTTACAAATGAGGTGAGTTTGTATGTTGAGTTAGAAAGGACTCGTGGAACTCAAGAGCTCTGGATGCATTCTGCATTTATTTCTCAGATTGAGCCAAAGATTGTGACTGAAGCGTTGCGTGAGCCTGCCTGGGTGGAGGCTATGCCAGAAGAGTTAAATCAGTTTAAGAAGTTGGGGGTTTGGCATTTGGTTGATTTGCCAAAAGGTGAGAAGAAAATTGGTACTAGATGGGTACTAAGATGTAAACGAGATGATCGAGGCGTAATTGTTTGAAACAAAGCTCGTTTAGTGGTTCAAGGTTTTAAACAAGTTGAAGGAATTGATTACGATGAAGTGTTTGCACCTGTGGCGCGGCTAGAAGCAATTAGACTTTTCTTGCTTTTGCTGCTCACAAGAAATTCAAAGTTTTTCAGTTGGATGTCAAGTCTGCATTTCTGTATGGTTCTTTGAAGGAAATAGTGTATGTTTGTCAGCCACCGGGCTTTGAGGATCCTATTCACCGGGATCAGGTTTACCTCTTGGACAAAGCACTGTATGGTCTTCATCAGGCTTCGCGTGCCTAGTATGAGACATTATCGACTCACCTTATTGAACACGGATTCAATAGGGGTCAGATTGACAAAACATTGTTTTATCGGGAAAAGGACAAGGATAATATTCTTGTTCAGATCTATATAGATGATATTATCTTTGGATCTACCGAAGAAACAACTGTGTTTGGAGTTAAAAGAGGTGATGAATGAGAAATTTGAAATGAGTGCCATGTCAGATATAAAATTTTTCCTGGGTTTACAAATTGATCAAACTGATGATGGAATCTTCATTCATCAGACAAAATATATTCAAGATGTGCTAAAACGGTTTAGCATGCTTGATTCAAAACCGATTTCCACGCCCATTCAGCCTAATCACGGGATTGAACCTGATATTAAGGGGGAGATAATTGATGCTACTTTGTATCGTGGAATGATTGGAAGTTTGATGTATCTGACTGCCTCAAGACTAGATATTGTATTTGCTACAAATATCTGTGCTCGATATCAATCAAAACCTAAAGTGTCACATCTGATTGCAGTCAAAAGAATTCTTCGTTATCTGAAGGGTACACCAGACACCGGTCTGTGGTATCCTAAGGATGATAACTTTTCCTTCAATGCCTACAGTGATTCTGACTATGGAGGATGTAAGACAGATGCGAAATCCACAACTGGAGGTGCACAATTTTTGGGGGAAAGATTAGTTTCTTGGCAGTGCAAAAAGCAAACATCTGTTGCTACTTCTACATGTGAGGCTGAGTATGTAGCGGCTGTCAGTTGCTGTTCACAAGTTTTGTGGATACAACAACAGATGAGACACTATGGTTTGAATTTTTTTACAACCCCAATTCATGTTGATAACGAGGCTGCTATTGCTATCACAAAGAGTCCTGTGTATCATTCACGATCTAAACACATTGATATTAGGTTTCATTTTATACGCGATTGCTATGAAATGAAACTTATTGATGTGGTGAAGATACATACCAATGAGCAACCAGCAGACCTTCTTACCAAGGCTTTTGATAAAAACCGTTTTGAGTATTTGCTCAAATTAAATGGCATACGGGTCATGGGTAAGGTAATTACTAAGCGACTTCTTTCATAATCAATTTTTATTGAATTAACATCAGTTATTTTAATTTTTTGTTCTTTTGTGTTTTAGTTTTTAGGAGGAGAAAATTTTGAAAATCTCAAAAACATTTGAAAAATCAAAAACACTAAAACATTTAAAAAAAATTAAAATCTGAGAAATTGATTCGACCAAGTGAGAAATGATAGCACATTGTTTGCAATTGGAAGCACATCTGTATCATACAAGAATTTAAACATAAAGAGCAGTTACAATTACTTAGTATGATATGTTGGTAGGTTTATAAATTACTTAAGATAACATTTGACAAAATTTTGATTTTACTTTATGATAAACAGATGCTTAGAATACGGTACTTAGTTTTGTCCTGAATGAGTGATAATTAATCTTACAAAATGTTTCTTGAACAAAAGTTAAATTACTAGTTTAGATCATGTGTTTATTTTTTTAAAAGAAATTCTAAATTTGTTTTTTCTTTTGTTTTAGTTTAAAGCTGAAACATTCTTTGCGTATACTTACGTATCGACCTGATTGTTATAGCTTTAAATGATTCAAGTTTGTTTTCTTGGTTATTGATTAAGTTTTGGACAATATCTACGTATATGAGAATATCGATCTGATTGTTAAATGCTTAATCTTAAATTATTGTTTAGTTCATTTTCTGGATCATCTGAGCATACGAAAGTATCAACCTTGATTCTAAGATTTTGAACAAATTCAATTTGTTTTATATTTTGTTATTTTCAAAAGAAATTCTATTTTGTTTTTGCATGATCAAGCTAGTTAAAATTGAAATATATTGTTTCAAGGACATTTTTGTTTGTTTAGTTTTTCACAAAGCGAGGATGTGTTCAAGTAAATGGAGAACATAAAGTATTTGATGGTTTTGTTTTCAATTGATATTTTAACTAAGTAATTAAACTTAAAGAGGATTTTATACTGACAATCATCTTTGAATTGTAATTTGCTGATAAATATATTCATTAAGTCAATCAGCTGTGTCGAAATTTGTAATACGATATGATCTCATGTCTGGATCTTTCTCAAACAAAAATGTGTTTGTTTTGCTAGTTTATAATTCATAGTTAGAGTTCTTAAAATTGTAGTTTGTTTGTTTGTTTTAAAAATTAAAAAATACAAAATGATTTTTGTTTTATCTGATTTTAAATCAATAATTTTTGATTATTTGTTTTAACTTTGAAAAATTAAAACATTGATTTGTTTGAAATTTTAAATAAAATTGAATTTCAAAAGGTTTGCTTGAAGGTTCGCCTGAAAGGTTCATCCAATAGGTTTGTTGGACAGGTTCGTCAAATAGGTTTGTTGAACAGGTTCGTTCAAGAGGTTTTGGACATGTTCGCCTGAGAGGTTTGTTCATAGGTTCGTTTGAGAGGTTCGTTGACAGGTTTGGTCAACATGTTGGTCAAAGGTTCGTTGAAAAGGTTTTTCAACTAGTTCGTATAAGAACAGGTTCGTGTGATAAGTTCGTCACTTTTCATCAGAAGGTGTTCATGAACCTGCAACTGTGTATTTTCGATTTTTCGATTAAGGATCTCAGAAACATTTTGCCTGATTTCATTTGATTCGAAATTGTCTTGTGATCATTTATAGGTAAAAATCTTGAAGTTTGACTGGCTAAATCAGAAGATATGATTGGTTTTAGGATAGTTTAGTCGAACCTGTATTGTTGAGTTAAAATCTGTTAAAATCTAAATTATGGACAAAATGTTTTCATTAATCTTGTTCATATGTTAATGGCGAACCTCTGGATAACAATATTTTGATCTAATTCGTAGATTTGAAAATTTGATTTTGAAATGGATTTAGGTTCGTTGAATGAACTTAGGTTCGCTGGAATCTTAAAGGTTCGTTTGAAATTGATAGGTTCGGGACGAACCTCTGAATGTCAGAGAACCGAACCTTTGTTGGTCAAGGTTCGTTTGACCAGAAGGTTCGTGTGTTATGAAGGTCCGTTCATTGAAGGTCCGTTCATTAAAGGTTCGTTAGGTTTAATAGGTTTGTCTTAACAACAGGTTCATCTAGACTTAGGTTCGGCACAGGGGGTTCGCTGGTTTCAACACTTAGAAATTTTTTGATTTTTTATTTTTTAAAAAATTTGTTATAATTTTGTTTTCTTTCTGATTGTAGAAATGGCGAATCTTACATTTGGAGATAAGCACAATCTATGTGCATATATGGATCCTACTACCAAGAATGGCAAAGATTTTAGGCCTATGATTGAGTTTCTGAGGCGCTCAAGGATTTATCACGCGATATCAAATTCTTGTCAGATCTATAGATCACTTGTTCAAAGCTTCTGGGAATCAGCAAGGTTAATTACTGTGGATGAAGAATATGTTATTGATGCGAATGTGTTTGGTCAAGCAATTCGAGTTACTGAAGCAGACATTAGGAGAGTATTACAGTTCGGTGGAGAACCTGCTGGGACGACACTTATTCCAGAAAGATGTATCAAGGGTTGCTTCTTAAGGATTCGGTATTTTGGAGTATATACTGAGAGTTCTATCAAGAAGGGAAAGCTTCCTCTACAGTACAAGCTGTTGGCTCATGTATTGTTGCATTGCATGAGTATGAGGAAAGGAATGTTTGATGAGCTTAGAGACCTGATGAGGTCGGCTATGGTGGCTTTGATTTTGAACAAATCGTTCAATTTCTCAGCGATGATTTTCAGATATATGTCTGATAACATCACTAAAGCAAAAGATAGATTCTACATGTATCCCAGATTCGTCCAGATGTTGATAGATGAGAGATTTCCAGAGCAAAATCTTCCTAGAGTTGCTGCTGATCTTCTCAAGTTAAAGCATATGACTGACTCTAGTCTTGGTCAGGTCAAGATCTATCAGAAGAGCAGTGATGATATTTTGGTTAAAGAGTTAGTATGCCATTGTGCAAGAGCTAACTATGTTGCTCCTGATAATGATGCTTGGAGGCATGATAATTCAGATTCAGATACAGAACAGTTGGGAAATGATGATGATCAACAACAACCACCACCTCCATCTCCTCCTAGACAGGAAATCACAAGCTCAGTCTTCACAATCATAGTCACAAAGTCAAGAACAGACTCAAGGGCCAAGTGTAACTCCTTCTACATTGGTTCCTCTTCAGGTTATATTTCCAGATCAACAAGGAGATCAAAGGCAACAAGAAGATACTTCTTCTGTTCATGTTGATGCTGAGAATATTGAAGTTGATGATGAAGATGTAGAGTCTACAGAAACAGAGTCTGAATTAGAGACTATTGTAAGAGGTAGTACTGTGATTAAAATATTGAAGAAAAGATCAGTTCAACATCAAAGTCAAGAAGATAGAGAAGAAGCTGATCCTAGTTTTACAGTGGAAGAGCCTGAAACTTCAAGGCCAAAGAAAAAGAAGAAGATGGAAAAGATGCCTAAAAAGAAGAAGACAAGGACTCCTAGGATCATTGTATCATCTCTTGTGGTAGTTTCTACTTCACCTGCTTCTATTTCTGTGTCTACTCCTGTTTCTATTGCTTCATCAGTTTAGGCAGAAGCTACTACATCACCGGTTCACATGCATACAGATTCTTTTGTGCAAAAACCTAAGTTTGTGAATGTCGCTACCTTTGTTCCTTCTTTCATGGATGCTACAACAGTGACTACATCTTTTCAAGCAACTGCTTCATTTCAAGATGCTTCTACTTCAAGAAGAGAGTCTTTATTTGAAGGTTTAGATGACTTGGATCTAAAATTCTCTATAGGTTATGATGGCTCTAAGATTAGAAGAAGGATTTCTATTTTGTCAAAAGAGTTTGATCAGTATAAGATGGAAAAGGAGAAAGTAGTAGCTGATCAACCTTCTTCTTCAAACTCAAGTGATGTTGATGTGATGAAAAACCAAATTTCTCAACTGTTGAAATGGAGAGAAGAAGATGTTATTGAGAAGAAGTTGTTAAATGACAGAATTCTTTCTTTGGAGGCTTTGACTACACAACAAAGAATTGACATTGATGTGTTAAAGAAAGAAAATCAAGAATTGAAGAAAAAGATTGATGATGTTGAAGTCAAGGATTCTCAAGCTGAAGATACTGGTGCTGAGCAAGTGTATGTGAATATTGATGATGATGAAGAGGAAGATGAGAAGATTGACTATGAGGATTCAGATGTTGATGAACATCCAAGCTGGAATATTTATTTTGATGATGAAGATGATGATGGTGATGTGACAGGAGCAAGTGGATTAGGTGGTTTGAATTCAACAACTGGTGCTATAGTGGTTTACAATCCTTCCAAGATTTCTCTTGATGCTACTCTAGTTTCATTTGTTTCTTCTGATAAGGCTAGAGATTGTAAAGATGTTGATGTTGAAGATTTAACTGAAATGGAATATCCAAGGAAGAATATTGATTATTCTCTACCTACTTTTCTTGATTTGTTTAAACAGTATTCTAATATTCATTTGCAGAGAATGTTTGTTGAAATATCTAAAGACAAAGACTTGGAGGAAGGAGAAATTGTTGGTGGTTATTCAAGAAATGATTTCTATGATATGTTTGAAGTTTATTCAGATCAAGTATTTGATTTTGAACAAGATGATCAATTAGAGCTATTTGATTTTGAGCAAGATGATCCAATGGATGAAAACTTGTACAGTCTGAAAACTTTAAAGAAGATTTTTGATCTTGAAGTTCAAGGAGGTGTACTAAAAACATCAATGGCTCAGATAAAAGAAAAGACTTACATGGAATTATGGAAGGAGAATCAAGATGAAAGCAAGTACATAGTTGATCACTTGTACATTTTTCCGCAAATGATTGAAGTCATAGAAGATAAAGTTCAAGAAGACCAAGCTAAACAATTTACAAGATTCAAGATTGGATCTAAGTCAAAGATGCAAGGAAGAATTGTTAGCTATGGTTACTTTCACAACATTCCAGGAAGCATAAATGATAAAGGATGTTATGTAGTAAAAAGGATTGATGGATGCCAATATTTTGGAAAAGCATTAGATCTGATGTCTTTACCATCATTTGAATGTATGCAGTTATCTTGATTAAAGATGATAAAACCCATTCAGACTAAACATAATGATACATTTGAGAAGTTATTGAAGAAAGAGGCTAAATCTGAGTGGAGTTTGTTGTCTCCTCAAGTAAAAGATAGGTTGCATGGATATTCAAAGCCTAAAGTTTTTAAAAGACCAAGGTTGAGGAAGATAGAACAGAATTTGAATTCTTATTTCAAGTTTTGGTTCTATGATGAAAATACATCTGAAGCTGTGATTCTGTTGAGACAGGAAGAACAATGGAGGGTGATTACGATGTTGGATCCTGTTTGGATAGTCAACTGTTCAAAAGAAGATATTGATTTGCTGAATGTAGCTGAGATATTTGCTGATGAAGGATATCATGATGTTGGAATTAGTTACAAAGACATGGTAGTTCAGTTTCAAACAATTGCTCAGATGTGTTATACTCTGGGTATACATTCTGGATGTAACTGGGAAGATGTTGATTATTTGTATGTTGAGCTGATGAAAGTACAAAAAGAGATTGATGATAGAGATGCCAAGCTGGAAGCTGAAAGATTATTTAAGATTCCAAGATTTGTGGTTATTCGTGCTGTTGATAATGTTTGTGGAGAAACAAGTGGAGTTCAAAGTGAAGATTGAAGACGAAGATTGAAGATTTTGATAGCAACTATTAAGGGGGAGTTTGTTAGTACATATTTTTAATAGGTTGCTTATCAAACATGTAAATTATAGAAAGTTAGTGAGGTTTGACTGAGGTTCGTCTGGCCCATGAACCTTAGCAGGTTCAGTGAACCTATCATCACTAATAGGTTTGGCGAATCTATAACCTTGGGAGGTTTGGCGAACCTATTGGTTTGGCTGTGTAGGTTCGTCCAGCGAACCTCAAGGTTCGGCTGGCGAACCTCAAGGTTCGGCTGGCGAACCTAAGGGTTTGGCTAGAATAGGTTCGGCTGACAGTCTGTATATATTGTAGGTTTGTCTAATTTTGTCATAACTTCAGAAAACCTCTGGAAATTCTGTGTGTATTCTCTGTGTGAGATTTCTCTGTGTGAGAATTGTAATCAGTGAATTGAAGATGATTATTGGAATGCCTTTTCTTCTTTGATTCTTATAGATCAAATATAAATTCCGCATATATTTGATTGTTCATAGGATTCCGTTATACGATCAAGATCATATTCAGTAGATCTACAGTTTCATCTCCGATCACTTGTACTTCCTTGTTGTAGACCTCGTAAGCTTTCCGTAGACTCCAAGAACACCCGATTTCGTCAAGAAATGAGCAAGCTCTTGTGTGATTCTTCTAGAGAGAGAGAGAGTGACGATCTTGTAGAGAGAGAAAGTGAGAAGGGCTGGTAGGTTAAGCCATAAATGAAGAGTTTTATGGCTTAAATACCCCGAGTGGGTTCCCGCATGTTCAACTTGGTTCGGCTCCGAGTTTACACGTTCCGTTACGTAGAATTCGCAAATGTTATAATTTCATTAAAATAGTTTTGCTTTTAACATTTTGGGTTTTATTTGACGAGTTTCAAAATTGTAAAAATAAATAATAATATTTACGCATTTTGTAAAGTTCGTCAGTTTCGAACCTTTAACGATTACATTTACGTGCATGCACGTAACTATACGCGTCTTTGGTTATTTATAGAATTTCATTAACGTTCACTCGTAACTATAAGTTTAACATAGATAACTTTATGGATCGTCACCCATAACGATACCAAGTCTCGCTTACGTATTACGATTTTGTTTTTATGATTTAATTGTTTTACTATTCATCTGTACGTTACACACTAACACTATCCCAATATACCGAACGCAGTTTATGTATAGGGCATACGTAGGGTCAAGCTAACTGCCTGGCCCAGCCGACATCCCACCACTGTTTCGATATATTACAATAGTGTTCTTACATAACGTAATTGACAATACATATTTACTAAATGTATACTTTATCACTCATGATAAATTCCTAAAACACATGAATAATTGTACAATGATGTCATGAACGTGTTCACACATGTACTATGAATTGCATATCACCAATGATTACAACATGAATATGTACAGATGTTACAGTCTCCCCTAGTTAAGGAATTTCGTCCCGAAATTAACTTGCTGAAGCTACTGTAAAAAGATTAGGGTACTTGAGCTTCATCTGGTCTTCACGTTTCCAGGTGAACTCAGCACCGCGTTTGCCTTCCCATCGTACCTTTACGATCGGAATCCGGCTAAGCTTGATTTTTTTGACTCCATGATCCATGATTTCTACCGGACGTTCAACGAATTGCATATTGTTCTGGATTTGGATGTCCTTTAAAGGAATTTGGACATCGTGATCCGCCAAGCATTTCTTAAGATTTGACACATGAAATGTGTCATGAACATTGCTTAGCTCAACTGGAAGTTTAAGTTTATAGGCCACGGGACCAATCTTTTCCAGGATTTCAAATGGTCCAACGTACCTAGGAGCAAGTTTCCCTTTCTTCCCGAATCGGACGACGCCTTTCTAGGGAGAAACTTTGAGCAAGACTCGATCACCAACTTGAAATTCAAGAGGTTTCCGACGTCGATCGGCATAGCTCTTTTGCCGATCCCTCGCGGCTTTTAGTCTTGACTGAATAGTTGAAATCTTGTCAGTTGTTTCTTGGATAAGTTCAGGTCCTTCAACCTGCGAGTCACCAACCTCGGTGCAGCAGACCGGTGATCGGAACTTTCTACCACACAGAGCCTCAAATGGTGCACATTGGATGCTCGTATGATAGCTATTATTGTACGAGAATTCGATAAGAGGGAGATGAGTATCCCAACTTCCTCCGAAATCGATCACACAAGAATGCAACATGTCCTCGAGTGTTTGGATAGTCCTCTCTCTTTGGCCGTCGGTCTGGGGGTGATACGCCGTGCTAAGGTTAACACGGGTCCCCAAAGCCTTTTGCAATGATTGCCAAAAACGAGAAGTGAAACGACTATCGCGATCAGAAATAATTGACGTGGGTGTACCATGACGCGCGATGATCTCGTTGATGTACAACGTGGACAACTTCTCCATTTTGTAATCCTCTCGGATCGGGAGAAAATGAGCAGATTTGGTGAGTCGATCGACGATCACCCAAATCGAATCATAACCCCTCGGCGTTCGCGGCAACTTGGTGATGAAATCCATGGAAATATGTTCCCATTTCCATTGTGGAATTTCAGGTTGCTGCAGCAAACTCGATGGTTTCTGATGTTTAGCTTTGACTTTCGAACATGTCAGACATTTCCCTACGTATAGGGCGATGTCCTTCTTCATCCTGGGCCACCAGTAAGATGCTTTCATGTCTTGATACATCTTATCGGCTCCCGGATGAGCTGAATATCGCGACTTATGTGCCTCAACACAAATGAGGGTGCGCAATTCATCCGACTTCGAAATCCATATGCGACCGTTGAAGTATAAAACCCCATCTGTTCGAGGTTCTAACTTACCTTCAACCCCGCAATCTAACTCTGTCTTCAATTCAGCACTGATCACCACCAGTTCCTATTCAATACGAATCAAATCCTTCAAGTTCGGCTGAGTGTTGATCTCCATGGCTATCACACGTATTGGCTTTATTGGTTCCTTGCGGCTAAGAGCATCCGCCACCACATCGGCTTTACGCTGATGGTAACGAATCTCACAGTCGTAATCAGTTAACAGCTCAACCCAGCGCTCTGCCTCATGTTGAGCTCCTTCTGATTTAAAATGTACTGTAGGATCTTGTGGTCTGTGTAAATGACACATTTAGTACCGTAAAGGTAGTGTCTCCATATCTTTAACGCAAAGACCACAGCCCCTAACTCAAGATCATGGGTAGTATAGTTCTTCTCATGAACCTTGAGCTGTCTTAAAGCATACACGATAACCTTATCTCGTTGCATAAGTACACAACCGAGACCAAGGTTTGATGCATCACAGTAGACAACGAAATCATCGTTGCCATCTGGAAGACTAAGAATAGGGGAATTGCATAACTTCTGCTTGAGATGTTGAAATGCATCTTCTTGTTTCTGTCCCTATATGAACGCCTGACTTTTCTGGGTCAACGTTGTAAGTGGCAAGGCAATCTTCGAAAAATTTGAAATAAATCTACGATAATATCTCGCCAGACCCGTAAATGAATGAATCTCAGTGGGAGTAGATGGGGTAATCCAGTTCTTAATCGCCTCAATCTTTGCTGGATCTATATGTATCCCATCCCTATTAATGACATGACCTAAGAATTGAACTTCTTTTAACCAGAATTCACATTTCGAGAATTTGGCGTAAAGTTGTTCAGTTCTTAACAGTTCTAAGATCTTCCTCAAGTCACTCTCGTGTTCCTATTCATTCTTGGAGTAGATCAGTATATCATCAATAAAGACGATAAAAAATTGATCTAGATATGGTCTACAGACTCGATTCATTAAGTCCATGAACACCGCTGGCGCGTTAATCAGCCCAAAAGGCATAACCACGAACTCATAGTGTCCATAACAAGTCCTAAACGCCGTCTTTGAAATATCCTCATTGTTTACCCTTAGCTGGTGATAGCCTGATCGTAGATCAATCTTAGAGAAGCAAGTTGCTCCCTACAATTGATCAAACAAGTCATCGATCCTAGGTAGAGGATATATGTTCTTAATGGTCAACTTGTTCAGCTCACGATAATCAATGCACATGCGGAATGAACCGTCTTTCTTCTTAACAAAGAGAACCGGAGCTCCCCAAGGTGAGTAGCTCGGTCTAATGAATCCTTTGTCTAGAAGTTCCTGAAGCTGACTAGACAGTTCTTGCATTTCGGATGGTGCTACTCGATAAGGATATTTTGCCACTGGGTTAGCTCCAGGGACAAGATCTATACGAAACTCTACTTGTTGGACTGGTGGTAGTCCAGGCAAGTCTTCTGGAAACACCTCTGGGTAGTCTCTGATAACCGGTACGTCTTCAATTTTTTGTTTCTCTGATTTTCTCCACTACATGTGCCAGGAAGGCACAGTATTTCTTCCTCAGGTACTTTTGTGCCTTCATGCACGACACAATCTTCATCTCTCAGCAAGGCTTCTCGCCATATACTCGCATCGTTTCGCCGGACGGTAGAGGAGTACGCAACAGTTTCTCCGAGCAGACAACTTCGACATTATACTTTGAAAACCAATCCATTCCGATGACAACCTCAAAGCTACCAAGTGTCATTGGAAGGAGATCGACTTTGAACGATTGTTCATTTAACTTAAGTTCACAATCGTGAAGTACTAGGTTTACCAAAACATTCTTACCATCAGCTACTTCTACCATGTAAGGGGTATTAAATACCGATGGTTGTATATCAAACAATGATGCAATAGTGGCAGAGACAAAACTCGCCTGTATCAAATAATACTGAAACATAACGGTTGTTCACAAGAAATGTACCTGTAATGACTGCTGGCTCTTCGCGTGCTTCGGTAGCTCCTATGACAAAAGCTCGAGCAGTGGCGGTAGCAACAGTGTTGTTCAAACGAGGGCATTGATTTCTGAAGTGCCCTTCTGCCCCGCAGTTGTAACAAGTTTTCCCACCTGTAGTAGTAGGTACCATTGCGGTTGTAGTGGCATCAACATTCACGGTACGACACATTGTAGCTAAGTGGCCGAACCTTCCACACTTAAGACACTTTCGGCATGGGATAGTTGGTAAATGATGATACTGGCACTTAGTACAGAGTGGGTACTATCCAGTGTAGACATTCCTAGCTGTAGCAGGTTGTGGCACCACAGTGATAGGAATAGCTTGAATCGGAGCGTTTGCAACTTTCGCTGCATAATGCTTGATGGTCTTTTGCTTCTTCTTCTTGGGCTGTTGTTCAGGCCTCTTCATCTCATCAGCCTTAGCCCCCTTGAAACCTTTCTTGTGAAGTACTCCAGCCTTGACATACTACTCAGTCAGAGAAGTACTAAGATTAATAGCAGCCTCCAATGTAGTAGGACTGCTTCCCAAGACATTGCCCCTGATCACCAAGGGTAATCCCTCAATGTACTTCTCTATCTTCCGTGATAGAGGAGTAACCAGATGTGGTACCAACAAACACAGCTCATGAAACCTAGCCGTGTACTTGGTGCTTTCTCCACTATCTTGAACAAGACCCCACATTTCATCTTCGAGCTTCTTCAGCTCATGGCGTGGGCAAAACTGTTCCACCAGCAGCTTCTTGAAATCCTCCCAAGGTAGAGATGAAGCTACTTCACGGCCCCTGGTGTTTCTCTCAGCATTCCACCAGGTTAAAGCACCCTTATGAAAAGCGCTTGTTGCCATTTTGACTTTCAAGTTCGCCGGACAACCTGTGTAATCGAGTATGTCCTCAATGCTTTCGAGCCATTGCAGCAGGCTCGTAGCTCCCTCCGCACCAGAGTACTTCGGGGGCTTAGCATCATTGAACTGCTTAAACGTGAAAGTTGCAGTTCTAGTTGTACCAGAGTTAGAATTGGTGGTTGCTGAATCACCCCCACTCCCCCGTAGGTTCTAGGTGATGTCAGTGACCATACCCGGAATAACCTCCTTCATATGGACGGCTATGATTCGGGCAATCTTGTTGATTTCATCATCGTTAACGCTTGTCGAACCCTCGCCGTTAGGATTACGTCGAGGAGGCATTCTACGAAGAGAAAGCCTCAAGCGTATCAGTAACGATAAGTCATACAATTGAATTTTAAGATAATCTAGTAATATATCCATACTACTGATATTATCATTCAATTGTAATGAAATGAGCAAGTACACATATAAGCTGTAACTTATCAGTATACTTCTCATCCACTTGTATATCATGTTCTTATGTACAACCCCATGAAATACCCACCAAACCTACACACTGACACTTTCCCGATATGCCTAAGATAGCTTATATATAGGGCATACGTAGGGTCAAACTAACTGCCTGGCCCAGCCACCGTCCAACCACCGCTTCGACATACCACGATCGTGCCCTTGTTAGCATTTGGCAACTTAACTGTACGATTGAATATGAGTGTCCTATGAATAATGATCCCACTGATGTCGATCAATTGAACCATGATATGACTATGTTCAAACTTATGTTGGCATGTATCTATGTTGGCATTTAATAACAAGGTCTAATTGACTAACTACATTAGTACATATGTCTGCACTAAGTTGTCAATTTATCCTGTGTTGTCATGTACTAAACATGTATAATCTTTACTAGATCTAACATATTTACACATAAAGAATTTGCACACCATGTTCACATACAATGTTCTCATGCAATGTTCACCTATCATTTATTCACACTTTGTTCATTGTGTTATATGTTCTCTTGACTGTGTTCAACTGTACCATGTTCAGTTGTACTATCTTCAATGTTCTAATGATCTTTGAATACCCTGGATCCTCACTTAAAATACTCACGCTGAATTCCCCCTGTTATACTGGAGTTAGCTTATATATAGGGCATATGTAGGGTCGAGCTAACTGCCCAGCCCAGCCACCATCCCACCACCACTTCAGTATATCAGAGATAGGCCGCCGTGTGTATTTGAAGCTAACATCCTATTCACTACAGTTCACAACTGTTCACTATTGTTCAACCCCATGAATATGTTCAATGTATTATGCTCAAATGTACTTGTACTATGTTCTAATGATCTTGAATACCCTGGATCCTCACTTCAAATATTCACGCCGAATTCCCCCTGTTATACTGGAGCTAGCTTATATATATGGCATATGTAGGGTCGAGCTAACTGCCCGGCCCAGCCACCATCCCACCACCACTTCAGTATATCAGAGATAGGCCGCCTTGTGTATTTGAAGCTAATATCCCATTCACAAATGTACACAACTGTTCTATGTTCGCTGATTCGAGAAAATTATAGTTTAGGGTTCACATGTCACCAAAACTTTAATTTTCCCTTTTTGTACACTGGAACGTATAATTCCAGTTTCTTAGTACCTACAGTACTAAGTAAAATGTTCTCATGATGAGGACTTCAGGTTAGGAACACTAAGAATACACATTCCCGCCCCCAAAGTCCCTTGCAAATTGAGAATTTCAAACCAATGATACTAAGATTATAGTTCCTTGCATCTGAAACCCTTTGTTGAAAAACCAAAAAGTTAGGAATTCAGTCCAAGTCCTAAAATTATAGAATCCCAGTACTGAACCCTTTGATTTTATATATGAAAATAATTTTAAAAAAAAAAAAAATTTTGTCCCTAAAATCTTCCAAGCTTAAAGCAGACTTAATGCCACTCAAGTATACTTATTCCTAAGCATCCTCAAGTCTAAAGCACTTAATCCTATGGGGTAGCTTAAGTTATAGTCTAGGTCAATTAAGCATTGGGTTTTCCTAGTTCACTCTAACCTTGGCTATGATACCAACTTGTCACACCCCTGCGCCGCGTGCGGAATCCACGGCGCGGTGACGACTTGATCGAATGATCGGTTGATTCAATTGCACAAGATTAACGATGAACAACCACAATGAATTACTACATTTCATATGATTAAGATAAAGTTTACATGTCATGTCTAACTACCAAAGGAATACAACTAACCAACCTCAAAAGTAACGTTTACAAAATAAGAACAGACAAGATAATTAAAGAACAAGAATTTAAATGAGTTTCTAGTCCATCCTTGCTTGTTTCTTGATCTTGTTCTATCTTAGACTAGGTCGCCTTAGTTGTCCATGTTCTGTTCCTATCTCTGTTCACCTGAAACATGTGAAGAAAATCTGTCAACTACAAATTATAGTTGGTGAGATATATAGGTTTAAATATTTGAAAAACGTATAGTTTATGAATATGAAAATATAAGTTTCAAAAGATAATCCTTGAAAACCTGTGAGTAAAAACCTGTGTATAACTTGAGTCAAACAACCATTGAAAACCTGTACAACAACCACTATGTACTACCACTTGTACGAACTGTATAGATATATTGCATAAGTATAAATGTAAGAGTTATAACATGCTATTGTAACACAACTATGATCAAGTATATCCCATTGTCATCTTAAATCCAAGTCCCAAACCACGTTCGGAGTTAGGCAAAGACTTACGACTAAACAACACAACCCATGATAATAAAACAAATTAAAACCAACTCAATGTTAATGTACTCAATATGACCTGAACTGTCAAAATTAATTAACAGTTACATCATATTTCAAATCTACACCAATCCATCATTGGCTATAAACTTAATTAAACCCAACTTTGACCTTGGTGTAGAGCCCGTTTTCCCTTGTTGTGATCACCCAGCACTAACGATAATAGACTATGAAAACTCAAACCCTAAAATACTAAAATAATAGTTTCTCAGGCTTTGAGCCCTGTAATCGAACCACATATCATATAAAATGATTATGGAATGTGCTTGAACCACTTATCATGTAAAACTGATTATGGAATGTAGTTGAACCGTATATCATGTAAAATGATTATGGAATGTAGTTGAACCATATATCATATAAAATGTTTATGGAATGTAACTGGGATTAAAACCATTTGTACAAAAGAGTGCATTGGATTAGGTCTTGTGCTATGCCAAGACATGACCAAGAGCCTTATATCCAAAGTTTATTGTTCAATGTTCAAATGTTCAATTGTATTAAAGTATACCAACATAGCCAAACATAAGTTTTAAAGTATTGAAAACCATTCAAGTAATCGGGTAATGAAAACCATTTAAGAAATTGAGTTTCAAAAATAGTAATCACATGTTCCACCCCAAAAGATTTAAAAGTAAGAAAGGAGGGGCTATGTACTCACCTTGAATAATTAGAGTGTACGATGAACGAAAGCTCGATGAATGATGTCCTCACTTGATGTTGATAAGTGTATTGTACTCAAAACCCTAATCGTGTTAACACAATTTATGCTTTCTAAGGTTGTATTCATTTCATGTTTAAGACTTTATGTTCATTCATGTTCATAGTTCCCATGATCATTAGACTTTGTTGATTTAACCGTGTGTTCTAGTATTTTGATTCTTGTAATCATCCCCAAGCTTAGCCCATAACCTTAGAGGTAATATAATAAGTTAATTAGTTACTTAGTTAGGTTAGAAAACTTTATCTAAGTTTACTTGATCATACTTGAAATCATAATCCATTACACCATGCATGGAACTCATGCATGGTGTGTTCTAGATTATTAACATGTTATTGTAAATCTATTGTTCATGTTGCTCTTGTTAGTTTATAATGTTAACTTTGAACTATGTTAACTTAAATTATAAACCATAGTGACTAAGCTTGGGTGGTTAGAAGAGTTTCCTTAACACTTGGGAATCGGCTAAGGTTAAAGTCACCATAACCAAAACCCATTGATATTCTTTATCCCATTACCATCTTATGTTTAATTGTTTTAGTCTTGTTTTAGGTTTGTGGCACTTGAATGATGGCTAAGAATTAGTATCGACGGTTAAGGCTGAACTTGGGATGTAGAGATTAAAAATATCGATGGCTCAAAGGTGGTGAAACCAAAAAGTGTCCATCGATATTAATAATATCGATGGGTGATCTTTTCAGCCACCTAGCATCCATCTAACTCAAAGAATCATTAACCTGCTACTCCATCTTACTTAGACCGGGTTACCTTATGTGTCTCTGGTCGTATCCCACTATTAACAACCCTCCCAGATGTCTATGATCATGATTAGGTTCGATTTCAGCAGGAATGTAGCCCATCGATATTATCAATATCGATGAGGGCTTAATATCGATTAACCAAGCTCCGATTTTAACAGTATCGATAGCGGTTGACTTGGGCATTCTTGGAGGTGTCGATTCCAGTAATCTCGACAGGAAGCTGGTCAATTTTAGCCTTGTCAACTTATCAATATCGACACAAGAACAACCCTTGATGTTCTTATGTCGATACTACTATCTTCAAGTTCCAGCCATCGATTCTAATTCCCTTTCCCCAAGTAAGACCCCATGAACTTCCAGAACCTTAATCCAAGGTTTCCCAAGTGATCCCAGGTTGGTTTCGTGTTCGTTTGTCAGCTATAACAGCCTCAAAACCGCAGTTAAATTCGAAGGGGTTCCGGGTTTGAGAAAACACAAAAATCCCATACCTTTTAGCTCAATCTACTCGAATGTGGATAGTTTCAGCTCCGATGACTTGTACTTACTTGTTGTGGACCTCGTAAGCTTTCCGTAGACTCCAAGAACACCCGATTTCGTCAAGAAATGAGCAAGATCTTGTGTGATTCTTCTAGAGAGAGAGTAGAGAGATAGTGACGATCTTGTAGAGAGAGAAAGTGAGAAGGGCTGGTAGGTTAAGCCACAAATGAAGAGTTTTATGGCTTAAATACCCCGAGTTTACGCGTTCCGTTACGTAGAATTCGCAAATGTTATAATTTCATTAAAATAGTTTTGCTTTTAACATTTTGGGTTTTATTTGACGAGTTTCAAAATTGTAAAAATAAATAATAATATTTACGCATTTTGTAAATTTCGTCAGTTTCGAACTTTTAACGATTACATTTACGTGCATGCCCGTAACTGTACACGTCTTTGGTTATTTATAGAATTTCATTAATGTTCACTCATAACTATAAGTTTAACATAGATAACTTTATGGATCGTCACCCATAACGATACCGAGTCTCGCTTATGTATTACAATTTTGTTTTTATGATTTAATTGTTTTACTATTCGTCTGTACGTTACGCACTAACACTATCCCAATATACCGAACGCAGTTTATGTATATAGCATACGTAGGGTCAAGCTAACTGCCTGGCCCAGCCGACATCCCACCACTGTTTCGATATATTACAATAGTGTTCTTACATAACGTAATTGACAATACATATTTACTAAGTGTATACTTTATCACTCACGATAAATTCCTAAAACACATGAGTAATTGTACAATGATGTCATGAATGTGTTCACACATGTACTATGAATTGCATATCACCAATGATTACAACATGAATATGTACAGATGTTACAATTGCCTATATGGAAATATATCAAAATACTGTGTGAGAACATATCAGTTGCCTGTATGGCAACATATTGAAATACTGTATGAGAACATATTAATTGCATGTATGGCAACATATCGAATGATTTGTGACGTATCTAAATACTATGTGGGAACATATCAAAGCCCTATATGGCAATATATCAAAAACATGTATGATAACCTGTCCAAACATATCTGTATCGGTGTCACAATGTCGTGTGCTGTGTGATACTATAACATGTTTTTGAGATAACAGGACTGAGTATAACTACAAACATCTGTGTGATTACTTGTGTTGTGAACATATCTAGATAATATCAATGTAGTTATACTATATTTCTTATCATCACATATCAACATAATTTTTCAGTATGAATGAATATGGTTGAATTTATGTGATTGAAAGGGTTATCTTGTAGTGTTCTTGAACTGACCTCAGTTTGTTTGAATGTGAGTAGAACAATGGCTCTTAAAAGAGGTCGACCAGCTAGGAACACTACTAAGAACGTTGTTAACCCTGAACCCAATCAAGTTCCACCTGTTAATCCAAACTCAAATCCGGATTCATGTATCAATCCGGAAGCGAACGTGGTTCCACCTATTAATCCGGAAACGAATACGGTTCCACCTGAGAACCCAGAAGTGAACACGGTTCCACCTGTAGCTGCAAGTGGATCAGAACTGAACGAAGCAGTGATACCACGAATAGTGAAAGAATTGCTATCTGTTGTAGTATCGGGTATCTTAACACAACATCAACAACACATCACTTCTGGTTCTGGTGGGGACCATGACCATTTTGAACACAATGCTACTGGTGGACACGTGGAAACACATAATACCACCGGTACAACAACAACTGTTCCTGATCCACCACAACAGGGATGTACTTACAACTACTTTGCTTCCGGCATCCCCCTACTTTCACAGGTAAGGAAGGTTTGGCTGGACTTTTGAAGTGGATCGAGGAAATGGGAACCAAACTCAAAATCAGCGAATGTTTGGCAGAGCATAAGGTGTCTTATGCTGCTAGTTCTTTAAAGGATTCGGCTCTAACCTGGTGGAATGCCCAGGCAAAAGCTTTGGGTTCAGCTACAATTGATGCTATGGGCTGGAACGACTTTAAAACTCTGATTATGTCGAAAAAACTACCCAATCACTAAAATCCAATAATTGCAGGAGGAATTTTGGAATCACTCTATGATCGGTGCATATTGTCTAGCTTATACCGATCGTTTTCATGAACTTACTTGCTTACTTCCCAATATGTTTCCTACAGAAGAAGCGTTGATTGAGAAGTACATTAAAGGTCTGGTTCCCAGATTCGGGGAATGGTGACTCCAGCTGAACCAACCACCATCAAACGTACAATTTTGTTGACCACTAAACTTACTGATGAGGCAGTAAGAAATGGTACTTTGTCAATGAAAACTCAGGTGGCTATGAGCCGTTGCGATCTCGGTGCCCTAGTAACACAAGGGACACAAAAAGAAAGTGGTTTGGAAAAAAGCAAAACCAAAGCTCCGGCGGAGACTAGCCAAAGCAAACCAACTGTGAAAAATTATGATGCAACTATTCTAGAAAGGAAAGCTTATACTGGGCAGGCGTCCAAATGCAATAAGTTTCCATATTATCATCCAAGACCATGTCCTGTTTGTGCAAACTGTAATCGAGTCGGACACTATGCCAAGTACTGTCACTTTCCTGCTTGTCAACCAAATCAAGCACCACGACAAACCAATCAAACAAACTGGTCATGCTTCAAGTGAGGAAGCCCTGACCATTTCATGAGAAACTATCCGAACAACAACACCAATCAAGGGAATGAAGCTAGGGGAGAGCTTTCCATATTGGTGCAACAGAGGCTAAGCATGATGCAAACATTGTTACTGGTATATTTCTTCTCAATAATTTATACGCATCAGTTCTGTTTGCTACAAGAGCATATAAGAGTTTTATCTCTCCTGAATTTGCATCGTTACTTTCATTGCCTACTATAGATCTAAAAAATCCCTATGTCATTGAACTTGCTAATGGCAATTTGATCAAAACTAATAGTGTTATTCAAGGATGTTCCTTGAATCTGAATGATCACCTTTTCAATATCAATCTACTTCCCATTGAACTTGCAAGCTTTGATGTCGTGATCGGCATGGATTGGCTTTCGAATAACCAAGCGGAAGTTGTGTGTCAAAACAAGGTGATTTGTATTTCATTACCTAACGGTAATACACCAAAATAGTTCAAGGAGAACAAGTGGGCAGAAAACTTGGTATCATATCATGTATGCAAGCTCAGAAATGCTTATGGAAAGGTTGTGAGGCCTTTCTAGCACATGTGACTGAGAACAGTTCTCCATAAAAATGTATCGAATATATTCCTGTAGTCAAGGATTTTCCTGAAGTTTTTCCTGAGGATATATCAGGATTACCCCCAGTGAGACAAGTTGAATTTCAAATTGGCTTAATTCCAGGTGCAGCACCTGTTGCTAAAGCTCCTTATCGTTTAGCGCCCTTAGAGATGCAAGAGCTTTCAGGTCAATTATAGGAACTATTAGACAAAGGTTCTATTAGACTTAGTTTCTCACCGTGGGGAGCACCGATTCTGTTTGTGAAAAATAAAGATGGTTCGTTCAGATGTGTATCGACTACATGGAACTCAATAAATTAATAATCAAAAACCGTTGTCCACTCCCTCATATTGATGACCTATTTGATCAATTGCAAGATGCTACTTATTTTTCTAATATCGATTTAAGGTCCGGATATCATCAGTTATGGATTCATGATGATGTTCCTAAAACTGCTTTTAGAACCCGATACGAACATTACGAGTTTTTAGTAATGCCATTTAGGTTAACAAATGCACCTACAGTTTTCATGGATCTGATGAATCGAGTGTGTACACCTTATCTGGATAATTTTGTAATTGTATTTATTGATGACATACTCACTTACTCCCGAAACCAACATGAACATGCTTAACACTTGAAACGAATCTTAGAACTTTTAGCACGTGAGAAGCTTTATGCCAAATTTTCCAAGTGTGAATTTTGGTTACGGGAAGTTCAATTTCTTGGACACGTAGTAAATGAGAATGGTATACAAGTGGATCCTAGTAAGATTAGAGCGGTGAAACAATGGGAGACACCACGAACCCCAACTGAAATACGTCAATTTTTAGGACTTGCAGGTTATTACCGACGATTCATTAAGAACTTTTCCAAAATAGCCTTGCCATTAACAACCTTGACTCAGAAAAATCAACAGCTTGTATGGGGTTCCCAACAGGAGGAGGCATTCCAACTGTTGAAAAACAAACTCTGCAACACACCTATACTTGCATTACCGAAAGGTACTAATAACTTCACGGTGTACTGTGATGCTTCTCGCCAGGGTCTTGGGTGTGTGTTAATGCAGAGATACAAGGTAATTGCTTGTGCTTCTTGACAATTAAAAATACACAAGAAGAACTATACCACTCATGATCAAGAACTTGGTGTAGTGGTGTTTGCACTTAAAATTTGGAGATATTATCTATATGCAACAAGTGTATTGTGTACACTGATCAAAAAAGTCTTCAACACATTCTAGATCCAAAAATGTTGAACATGCGACAAAGGCGATGGATAGAACTTTTGAACAACTATGACTATGAAATTCGCTATCATTCAGGTAAAGCGAATGTTGTAGCCGATGCCTTGAGTCGCAAGGAACGAGTCAAACGCTTACATGTGAGAGCCTTAGGGATGACTATTCAAACCAGTATAATTCCTCAAATTAGAGTGGCCCAGCAACAAGATTTGCAAGCAACAAACTACCCAGCTGAGGAACTAAGAGGATTAGACAAGCAATTAGAAACAAAAACTCATGGAGTAGTGTATTTCAAAAGCCAAATTTGGGTTCCTCTATTCCGTAACATTAGAACAATTATCTTGGATGAAGCGCACAAATCCAGGTGTCACACCCCGAGCCAACGGGCCGGATCGAATGTCCCGTCGGGCGGAATGGTCCCGGGGCGTGATATCGGAATGACAATCGAAATGATCAGATTGTTTACATTGCATATGATAATATGAGAAAGTACTAAATAAAATAGAATTACAAAGTTCAATTACATCAGTATCGTTCATAATTAAACAATGTAAATCTACTATTCAACATCATAATTCATCTATCTTGTATCTGCACAAGATATACAAAAGAATTCATATAATGATGTTCAAAAATATGCACATCAAAAAATACTAGGCCCTCTATCTGGGCGCCCTAGTAAATAGCACGAACTCCTAGTTAATCAGTTCGTCACCTGAGAAGTCATGCAAAAAGATCAAGTCAACACATGGTTGGGGAGTTCATATAGTTTTGTTGAAAATGAATATGTACAAACCCTACCGAATGACAACCTCCTCATCGACAACCACCTATGCTATCCAGCCCAGTATGCTTATATATAGGCCATACAAGCCCAGCCGCCAGCCCACCACATATTAAACCGTATAATATATTGTTGTCCATGATAATTAAGCATTTCATTCCTCATCATCACACATCAGTTCTTAGTTCTTGTAGTTTCACAAAATATGGAAATCCTCTTGATTCCTTAAGCTCATCACACAAACATGATCAACCATAGCATTTGTAGAAACATTGAATTAAATGCTTAAATAAATAAATAAACATTTAAATAAAATCTAAGACCTAACGATTGGGCCTTGGTCATACTCGAGTAGACTAGTCTAGCAATCAAGGTTCTTAGTAGTTAAGGAAATCTGTAAATATCATCAAACATGCGACCTATAATCAATTAGTCTAGCTAGGACATATTTTGATGCATAGGATTTTATAGTTCGTTCTAGATCGTCCTTGTTCGTTCTTGTTCATATATATTGTTATTTCCTTGGCACATGCTATCTTTGAATATTTCTCAGATAATCCTCTAAAAATAGATCGTCGAAAACAGTTCTCTGTACTAGTTCTTTAGTTCTTTGAAAATATATCGTTGCATACAGTTCTTTGAATTTGATCTTTAGTTCCTTGAAAACAGACCTCTGAAAATAGTTAGTTGATTTAGATCGTTAGTTCTTTGAAAAACGGACCGTTGAAAATAGTTCTTTGATTTAGATCGTTAGTTCTTTGAGAAACAGACCGTTGAAAATAGTTCTTTGATTTAAAATAATTATCTACTAATGATGAATAAATAACCCATTTTTAAAGCCTGCAAATAGTTTACCTAGACAAAATCTAGGATAACAATTATACATGTAAAACATATATGAAGTAAAAGCCTTTAAGTAAATATAATCCGAGGAAAATAATTTACACATGCTTCTCAGCCCCGCGTTTATAAAACAAAAATATTTAGAAAAGGGGCAATGAACTCACCTTTGTTGCTATGCAATGAATCACAAAATATCCGCGCGCTCGTTGGTTGTAGATTAAATATCTTCAGTACCCGTGTTGATTTATTATGATTAGAATACGATGAGTGCCAGAATATATCGTATATAGGATTTTTGTCGCAATGTACAACTAAGTGTCCTATACACTTGCTACAGTGTTACTAAATTTCTGTAACTATCCTATGTTATATACCCTTTATTAACCCTTGTTCCTTAGTAATATCACAACTAACCCTTATTTATATGAGGTCTATATTAATTACATTCATGATCTTTTAAGTAAAACGTCATTTGTAAAATCCGCTTTAAGTTGCAAAACATTAAGTTTATAAATCATTTAAGTTATTTTATTTTAATAAAATTGAGTTATGATAATTTACAAAGCATTAAATTTCAAATAAACCTCTAGGTGTTTTATGAAAGATACGAGTTAGGCATATTAGAACTTGAACTAACTTACCAAGGTTATTCGTCAAGTTCTTATGTCTCTTGTTAACACCCTTGATCTTGACTTCCTGCTTGAATTAGTTAATCAACTAGATCATTCATTTAGAATGACCTTGGTTAACTAACCACGTAAGGAACTTGCTAAGTATTGAGTGTTGGTAACATCAGGTTACAACCTCATACTTGATTAGTTGCCTTGAATCATCTTCGATATTAGCCTTTTTTAGCCTATGGTAACACAAGTGTTTAAACCCCTTTGATTGTTAAAACCCATGGTTATATGTTAAAGTAGTTTAGAAAAGTTTTGATGTTGAAAACCTTAGCATAGATGGTTTGCAAAACCGGTTAACACCCTTGAAAACCCTAATGGTTTCATGGCTCGCACGAAGGAAGCAAGGTCCCACGAATGGAACACTCACTTGGTTCTTCATTCGGTCGTGATGTTCATGCAATGAGAAGGGTTGTACGAATGAAGGCTCACGAACATGGGTTCACAACTGATGATTCACGAATGAGTCCACCAGAATAGTATCCTCCTTCGTCACCATGTTCGTGCGAATGAACAGGCAGTTCGTCCCTTGCGTCGTGCGAATTGGGGCTCTCACGAATGAATCAGTCCCTTGACTACCCATTCGGCAGCTCCATTACACGAACAGGCATGTCCTTCGCCCGTCATTTCCTTCGTACGTATTGCCCATGCGAAGGAGGGTGTCCTTCGTTCCTAGGGCCATTCGCATGGTCCCTTCGTATAAGCTGTAACAGCTTGTCTTCATTCGTATAAATCGTGACCTAGCATATCTATGACACTATGATCGAGTTTATGGTTCAATCGTGTTGTCCCTCATGTTCCCTACCCATTTCGTGACATTCCTATGGGTTTTTGTTGGTTTAAGTCCAGCTACAAGCGTGGTTGTTTAAAAGAGGGATAAAACCTTAAAATCGTGAGTTTGAGCTGAATCTTACCTTGATTCTAACGGTTCAAAGCTCAGATTCTTTGTACTTTCACGATTTACTCGTTATTGTGGTCGTTTTGACACCAAAATCATTTGATTTGGTGAAGGATTGAAGGATTTAGGGTTTTGAATCTCTAGAGAGAGAAAGTAAAGAGAGAGAGTGTGAACAGTTTTGGGAGAGAAATGAGGTTGGTGGGGATGAGTAATGACATTAAATGTCATTATTTATGATTTTCAACGTTCGGTTTCGTTCGGTTCCGTTCGGTTTCGCGTCAACGCGTGAGTTTTCGGTTTCCTCGTCACGATACGTTATGATTTTAAAATATAAATTTATTAACTTAATTTAGGTGGTAATTACTAATAAATTAACTAGTTAACTTCGGTTTATTTCTAAAATTCTAAAAACGTTTAATTTAGCTGTTAAGTCAAATCGTATTGTTTTCACGCGTATTCGCTCGGATCGTCACACGTACAAACACGACGACAACTGTACTTTCTGATTTGATTTTCTAATTATCAGACATCATTCGGAACGTTAAACCCACAGATATATTCGTGCGAATCGTCACCCACGTGAATACTCCATTGGTTTAATATTCATTTAACGACATCTATTATTGTTTTGTTCCGTACAATCTCACATACGCTTATACATAATATAGTCCAACTAACATTCACATAACAATTCTGTGTTGTTAGATATGTTTCTGACGGTTAAACCACTGTTTTGAAACATGTTTCTGAAATAGATATGTAGTAGTTCTGTGTTAAACATCAAATGATAATAGCACACATGTAATACACATAGTTCGTACCTGAGCTACCATACAAGTCACTGTTACGGTTACGGCACTGATGTTACAGTCTCCCCTTTTCGTCCAAAATTTAAGAATCGTTATCAGGTACGGCTTCTTCTGCAAATAGGTGGGGATACTTGGACTTCATGTGATCCTCGCGTTCCCAAGTAAACTCAGGTCCACGCTTTGAATTCCATCGAACCTTGACGATCGGAATACGACTTAGCTTTAGTTGTTTAACTTCGCGATCCATAATCTCTAAAGGTTCCTCGATAAAATGTAGTTGTTCGTCCACTTGAATCTCCTCAACCTGTATGATAGGTGATTCATCCACAAGGCATTTCTTAAGGTTTGAGACGTGAAACACGTCATGCACACCGCTGAGTTCATCTGGTAACCTCAACTTATACGCAACAGGACCAATTCGTTCATCGATCGTGAACGATCCTACGTACCTTGTTGCTAGTTTGCCTTTCTTTCCGAATCGAACCACACCCTTCCATGGGGATACCTTCAACATGACACGGTCTCCCACTTGGAATTCCAATGGCTTACGTCGTTTGTCCACATAGCTCTTTTGTCTACTTCGAGCTTCTTGTAACTTTGGCTGTACGTGAGCGATCTTATCTGCAGTTTCCTGAATAAGCTCTGGTCCAGTTATTCGGTTATCTCCTACCTAGGTCCAACAGATCGGTGACCGGCATTTCCTACCATAAAGTGCCTCGAATGGAGCGCATTCGATGCTACTATGGTAACTGTTATTATAGGAGAATTCAATCAGTGGCAAATGTGTAACATCTGTACATATTCATGTTGTAATCATTGGTGATATGCAATTCATAGTACATGTGTGAACACGTTCATGACATCATTGTACAAGTATTCATGTGTTTTAGGAATTTATCATGAGTGATAAAGTATACACTTAGTAAATATGTATTGTCAATCACGTTATGTAAGAACACTATTGTAATATATCGAAACAGTGGTGGGATGTTGGCTAGGCCAGGCAGTTAGCTTGACCCTACGTATGCCCTTTACATAAACTGCGTTCGGTATATTGGGATAGTGTTAGTGCGTAACATACAGACGAATAGTAAAACAATTAAATCATAAAAATAAAATCGTAATACATAAGCGAGACTCGGTATCGTTATGGGTGATGATCCACAAAGATATCTATGTTAAACTTATAGTTACGAGTGAACGTTAATGAAATTCAATAAATAACCAAAGACGCGTACAGTTACGGGCATGCACGTAAATGTAATCGTTAACGGTTCGAAACTGACGAACTTTACAAAATGCGTAAATATTATTATTTATTTTACAATTTTGAAACTCGTCAAATAAAACCCAAAAATGAGATAACAAAACTATTCTTAACAATATTATAACAATTGCGGATTTTACGTAACGAAAAGCGTAAACGCGGAGCCGAACGAACCCGAAGACGCGGGAACCCACTCGGGGTATTTAAGTCATAAAACCCTCATTTATGGCACACCTACCAGATTTAACCACTCTCTCTCACTAGAAAAATCGGAACTTTCTCTCTCTAGAATCTCCTTATAAAACCACCTTATCACGAGTTCTGGGTGTCTACGGAAAGCTTACAAGATCTACAACAAGGAAGTACAGGAGATTGGAGCTGAAACTGTCCAGGTTTGAGCAGGTTTGAGCTTGAATGTGTCGAGTTCTAGGGTTTTCATCCCAACCGGGTATTTGAGCTAGAAAAACATGCGTTGGATCGACTAAACTCAGTTAAAACGAAGCACCCTAGATTCTAAACACTTGGAGTTACTTCCCTTAGAGTTTAGAAGAATGGGGAGGTTCGGATTCAAGTTGGGAGTTAGTATCGACGAGCAGGAACCTGGGCAGCTTAGTGTCGACATATGAACACCAAGAAGCAGATATTCCATCGAGATTAATAATCTCGACAGGCTTCAATCTCGGCAGATACTTTTCGACACTGGTAAGTTCGACGATCCAAGGATGGGAAATCTCAGCTGGGCGTCGATACTAATATGTTCGATGGGATAAGTTCGAAGGAAGCCAACTTTGTCGACATTATAATCTCGATGAGCTGCAACAGTTGGAAGTCGAACTTGGTGCCAATACTACTAGTATCGACACCCATGCAGCAGCCCTCAATCGTCGATACTAATAAGTTCTTTGCCTCCAAGTGCTACGAACCTAAAACAAGACTAAAACAATTAAACATAAGATGGTAATGGGACAAAGAACATCAAAGGGTTCGGTTATGGTGAGTATAACCTTAGCCGATTTCCAAGTGTTAAGAAAACTCTTCTAACCACCCAAGCTTAGCCACTATGGTTTCTAATTTAAGTTAACATGGTTCAAAGTTAACATTATAAACCAACAAGAGCAACATGAACAATAGATTTACAATAACATGTAAATAATCTAGAAAACATCATGCATGAGTTTCATGCATGGTGTAAAGGATTATGTTTTCATGTGAATTCAAATAAACTTAGGCTAAGTTTCTAACTTATAACTAAGTAAAGTAATGAATTTCATTATGATAAAACAAAGACCATGAACTAAGCTTGAGATGGTTACAAGAATCGTGATACTAAAATGCATTTAATCAAGTAAGCCAAATGAACATAAAGTCTTAAACATGAAATGAATACAACCTTACAAAGCATAAATTGTGTTAACACGATTGGGGTTTTGAGTACAATACACTTATCAACAACAAGAGAGGACATCTTCTGTCGATCATTCATTCATCGTACATCTCAATCATTCAAAGTGAGTACATAGCCCCTCTTTTCCTACTTTAAATCTTTTGGGGTGGAACATGTGATTACTATTTTTGAAACTCAATTTCTTGAATGGTTTTCATTACTCGATTACTTCAATGGTTTTCAATACTCTAAAACTTATGTTTGGCTATGTTGGTATACTTTAATACAATTGAACATTTGAAAATTTGAACACTTGAACATTGAACAATAAACTTTGGATATAAGGCTCTTGGTCTTGTCTTGGCATAACACAAGACCTAATCCAATGCACTCTTTTGTACAAATGGTTTTAATCCCAGTTACATTCCATAATCATTTTATATGATATATGGTTCAACTACATTCCATAATCATTTTACATGATATATGGTTCAACTACATTCCATAATCATTTTTACATGATAAGTGTCCATAATCATTTTATATGATATGTGGTTCGATTACAGGGCTCAAAGCCTGAGAAACTATTAATTTAGTATTTGAGGGTTTGAGTTTTCATAGTCTATTATCGTTAGTACTGGGTGATCACAACAAGGGAAAACGGGCTCTACACCAAGGTCAAAGTTGGCTTTAATTAAGTTTATAGCCAAGGATGGATTGGTGTAGATTTGAAATATCAAGTAACTGTTAATTAATTTTGACAGTTCATGTCATATTGAGTACATTAACACAGAGTTGGTTTTAATTTGTTTTATTACCATGGGCTGTGTTGTTTATTCGTCAGTCTTTGCCTAACTCCGAACGTGGTTTGGGACTTGGATTTAAGATGACAATGGGATATACTTGATCATAGTTTGTGTTACAATAGCATGTTATAACTCTTACATTATACTTATACAATTAAATCTATACAGTTTGTACAAGTGGTAGTACATAGTGGTTGTTGTACAGGTTTTCAATGGTTGTTTGACTCAGGTTATACACATGTTTTATACAGGTTTTGATACAGGTTTTTACTCACAGGTTTTCAAGGACTATCTTTTGAAACTTATATTTTCATATTCATAAACTATATGATTTCCAAATATTTAAACCTATGTATCTCACCAACTCCAATTTGTAGTTGACAGATTTTCTTCACATGTTTCAGGTGAACAGAGATAGGCACAGAACATGGACAACTAAGGCGACCTAGTTTAAGATAGAACAAGATCAAGAAACAAGAAACAAGCTATGATGGACTAGAAACTCATTTAATCCTTGTTGTTTAATTAACTTGTCTGTTCTTATTTTGTAAACATTACTTTTGAGGTCGGTTAGTTGTATTCCTTTGGTAGTTAGACATGACATGTAAACTTTATCTTAATCATATGAAATGTAGTAATTCATTGTGGTTGTTAATAGTTAATCTTGTGCAATTGAATCAAGCGATCATTCGATTAAGTCGTCACCGCGCCGTGAATTCCGCACCCGATGCCGGGGTGTGACAAAATGAGAATCCCAATTTCCACCGAAATCCAAAATACATGTCCGCAACATGTCCTCGTACGTTTGCTTTGACCTTCCTTTGTGGATGGTAAGCTGTACTGAAGTTCAAGTTCGTCCCTAGTGACCTCTGCAACGACTGCCAAAATCTTGATATGAATCTGTTATCTCGATCTGATATCAGAGACAATGGTACACCATGACGCACCACTATCACATTGATGTATAATCTCGCCAGTTTATCCATCGTGAAGGTTTCACGCATTGGCAAGAAGTGAGCAGATTTAGTTAAACGATCAATGATGACCCAAATGGTATCATGACTGTCACACCCCCACCTCTTGTCACCTGTTGATGATGTCACTGAGAAGATTGCGGAAGCACAGTGGTGCTATCTCAGAGATGAGGTGTGACTTACTTGATCCGATATCATAGCACACAGATTAACTTAAATTAAATATATTACAAGGATCGTAATCACAACCAACATTAAATTATATAAACTAAGTTTATTACATTATCTAATTTATTTAATTACAAACGTATGAAGTGCATCCTCACCAGATGGTCACTGTCTCCCTGCAAAAATGTTAAGATTTAAAACATCAGCACAAAGCTGGTGAGATCGTAAAGTTCATGTTCAACAATATGATATGCAATACAAGTTCTCACAATGTTCAAATGTTCAGTTCAAGATAACCATGGGACCCGTATCTAGTTCCTTTCGGACGTTCTGTTCTTGTTCTATAAAGATACTACCCGTCGGTACATATCTTAGTGCCTCATTGTCTTAATGTCTATCACTACATTAACAAGTTCTGGAAACAGATAACAAACATTTACACCAAGGGGAGTTGCAAGCTCCCGGCAAATGGGTTGTCAGCCGATAGTACTATCATTGTTTTATGTTCGGCCCCACATGGGTTCAGTAGATACAGTTCGGAAATGAGGACTTATAAGTTCTGTGATAGTGTTCTGTTCTACAGGAAAAATCCCATGAAATCCACAAGTTCTCAACAATCACATGAAATCATGCAGATAACAGTGATACATATCATATAGTTCTTAAAAGTTCCACAGTGCTACCCCGATGTTTATAAAAGATTAAAAAGAAAAGGGGTTGTACGAAACTCACCTGATAAATCAGAAGTAGCAGAATGTCACATAACTGATAATAATAGAGAAATTCTGCATTTATTTATGTTTAATGAGTTATTTAGGTTTGAACTTACTAATTAGATCTTTCTGAACGTTCAATGTCAAAGACATTTCTTTGCAAGTCATCAAACCGATATTAAGTATTTAATTGGTTAATTTAGTGTTATATCATACAATGTATGACAATGTAGGAACCTACATTGAATTAAGTTCCTAATAAAAGGTTGATGACACACTTGATTAATCAGAATAATCTCGAATTAACCAAATAGTTAATGTTGTTGATTATGATCATGAAACAGTTTCTAGATAGATTAATGGCTTAGTAATGATCAATCCTTGTTATTGATTACCCATATATAATGAAATATCACAATGTAGCATTAGAATAGGTTTAATAACCATGTTTAACATACTAATCTGACTGTTATCATAAACATCAGATAAGCGTTCCAATAAGTATGTTAATGATTGTGATTTGTTTGAAACACTTGGATTTAACCTTGCATTTCAAAGATTAATCAAACTAATCACCTACATTGTCATAATCAAATGGTTTAAACCATTATAATCATTGGTATGATTTCATGCAAACCGGGCATTACAACGGATCAAAACAAGGATTTACCCGTTAAAATATCGTGTTCTTCGTTTATAATCAATCCTAGACATCATCTAGGCAATAATCAACAACCCTAACTATATCATTACGTTCAAAAACAAGATCTAATCAATCATTATCAAACTAGAAGGTTAAAACAAATCATTACCTAATCCGACGGAGTTTTCAGCGTAGAACAACGATCTAAACTTGCAGATACAATCCCTGGGATGATCTGAACTTTTAGAAGCCTTCAAGATGGAGTTTAGATGGTGAATTTGAGGGTTTGGTCGCCTGGAGTTGAAGAGAGTTCGAGATGATAAGAAAATATCAATCTGCATGGAATTTTGATGAAGTAATCAATCTTCTCCACCGCCTCACCCGTCGCGTACCGCGAAGAGGATCAAAAAAAGGCTTCGCGTACCGCGATGAAATCCGGAAGAAATCAGATATTTTTGGTCCATCGCGTACCGCTAAGAACCCTCAACCCATCCTTGGCGTACCGCGACGACCCCAGAAGTTCAATACTTAGAAATTTTTCTTTGTTTTTCGATTCCGGACAATCCAGAACTCCATTTTGTACACGGTTTTCATCATTTCTCGCATACTATCAGCCTGTAGTAATTTCAGTCGTCAAATCAACGTGGATTTCTAGAACGACCAAATGTGCTCATGTCATCGATGAGGTAATTCTCAACTGTAATTATCACAGTCTCCTCCTGTTAGAGAAATTCCGTCCCGAAATTTAACGAAGACTTACTTGATGACAATCGTTTATGAGAACAGGTGTGGGTACTTTGCTTTCATTCGATCTTCACGTTCCCTCGTATACTCAGGTCCATGTTGCGAGTTCCATCGCACTTTAACAATTGGTATGCGACTACGTTTCAATACTTTCACTTCTCGATCCATTACCTCCACCGGTTCTTCACTGAACTGAAGTTTTTCATCAATTTGAATCTCTTCGAGAGGTACGATCAATGATTCGTCCGCTAGGCACTTTTTCAGATTTGATACATGAAAGACATCATGAAAGTTACTAAGTTCAGGAGGTAACTCAAGTGTATAGGCTACCACTCCAATTCGTTCAAGAATTTTGAATGGCCTTACGAATCTTGGTGAAAGCTTACCTCTCTTCCCAAATCTGAAAATTCCTTCTAAGGTGAAACTTTCAACATTACTCGATCACCTATTTGGAATTCTAGAGGTCTACGACGATTATCAGCATAACTCTTTTGACGATCGCGAGCAGCTTTAATTCGTTCTTGAATGAGTGTGATCTTATCAGTTGTTTCTGGGCCTATGATCTGACTCTCACCTACCTCTGACCAACAGATAGGTGATCTACACTTGCGTCCATAAAGTGCTTCGAATGGAGCGCATTGAATACTGGTATGGTAGCTGTTATTGTATGAGAATTCAACAAGTGGAAGATGAATATCCCAGCTACCTCCAAAATCAATCACACAGCTTCTGAGCATATGTTCAAGAGTTTGATTCGTTCGTTCAGTATGCCCGTCCGTTTGTGGATGATAAGTTGTGCTCATATTGATTTGTGTGCCCAGAGCATTTTGAAGAGTTTGCCAAAATCGTGACATAAATCGACTATCTCTGTCAGAAATGATAGAGATGGGTACTCAATGTCGAGATACAATCTCATTAACATAGAGTTTAGCGAGTCGATGCATAGAGTAATCTTCTCGGATAGGTAAGAAATGCGCAGATTTAGTAAGGCGATCAACGATAACCCATATAGAGTCATGATTACATGATGTTCTGGGTAATTTAGTAATGAAATCCATAGAGATCTGATCCCATTTCCACATGGGAATTTCAGGTTGTTGCAATAAGCCAGAAGGTCGTTGATGTTCAGCCTTAACTTTGAGACATGTTAAACATCCATCCCCGTATTTTGCTATATGTTTCTTCATTCCAGGCCACCAGTAAAAATCTCTAAGATCTTTATACATTTTATCAGCACCTGGATGAATAGAATACCTGGATTTGTGCGCCTCATCCAAGATAATTGTTCTAGAGTTACCGAATAAAGGAACCCAAATTCGGCTTTTGAAATACAATAATCCATCAGTCTTAGTTTCAAGTTGCTTGTCTAATCCCCTTAGTTCCTCAGCAGGATAGTTCGTTTCTTGTAAAGCTTGTTGCTGAGCTTCTTTAATCTGAGGAATTAGACTGGTTCGAATAGTCATCCTTAATGCTTTCACACGTAAAGGTTTGACTCGTTCTTTGCGGCTTAAGGCATCGGCTACGACATTCGCTTTACCTGGATGATAACGAATTTCACAATCATAATCATTTAACAGTTCTACCCACCGCCTCTGTCACATATTCAACATTTTCTGAACTAGAATGTATTGAAGACTTTTGTGATCAGTGTATATAATACACTTGGTTCCGTATAGATAATGTCTCCAAATCTTAAGTGCAAACACCACTGCACCAAGTTCTAGATCATGAGTGGTATAGTTCTTCTCATGTATTTTCAGTTGTCGAGAAGCATAAGCAATTACCTTGTCATTTTGCATTAAAACACACCCAAGACCTTGACGAGAAGCATCACAGTACACTGTGAAATTATCGGTACCTTCCGGTAATGCCAAGATAAGTGCATTGTAGAGTTTGTGTTTCAACAGTTGGAATGCCTCCTCCTGTTGGGAACCCCATATAAACTGTTGATTTTTCTATGTCAATGTGGTTAGTGGCAAGGCTATCTTTGAAAAGTTCTTGATGAATCGGCGATAATAACCTGCCAGCCCTAAGAATTGACGTATTTCAGTTGGGGTTCGTGGTGTTTCCCATTGTTTCACATCCTTGATCTTACTGGGATCTACTTGAATACCATTTTCATTCACTACGTGCCCAAGAAATTGAACTTCTCGTAACCAAACTCACACTTGGAGAATTTGGCATATAACTTCTCATGTGCTAAAAGTTCTAAGATCAATTTCAAGTGTTGAGCATGTTCCTGCTGGTTCCGAGAATAAATGAGAATATCATCAATAAACACAATCACAAATTTATCCAGATACGGTCTACATACTCGATTCATCAAATCCATGAAAAATGCAGGTGCATTTGTTAATCCAAAAGGCATTACTAAAAATTCATAATGCCCGTATCGAGTTCTAAAAGCAGTTTTAGGAACATCATCATCATGAATTCGTAACTGATGATATCCGGATCTTAAATCGATTTTTGAAAAGTAAGTACCACCTTGTAACTGATCAAATAGATCATCGATTCGTGCCAATGGATAACGGTTTTTGATTGTCAGTTTATTGAGTTCTCTGTAGTCAATGCACATCCTGAATGAACCATCCTTCTTTTTCACAAAAAGAATAGGTGCTCCCCAAGGTGAGAAACTAGGTCTGATAAAACCTTTGTCTAACAGTTCTTGCAGTTGACCTGAAAGCTCTTGCATCTCGGAGGGTGCTAATCGAAAAGGAGCTTTAGCTACAGGCGCTGCACCTGGAATCAAGTCAATACGAAATTCGACTTGTCTCAATGGGGGTAATCCTGATATATCCTCAGGAAAAACTTCAGGAAAATCCTTGACTACTGGAATATCTTTGATACGTTTTTGTGCAGAACAGTTCTCGATCACATGTGCTAGAAAGGCCTGACAACCTTTCCGTAAGCATTTTTGAGTTTGCATACAAGAAATGATACCAAGTTTCCTACCGGCTCGTTCTCCTTGAACTATTAGTGTATTACGATCAGGTAATGGAATACGGATCATCTTGTTTTGACATACAACTTCCGCTTGATTATCAGAAGCCAGTCCATACCGATCACAACATCAAAGCTCCCAAGCTCAATAGGAAGTAAATTGATATTGAAAAGATGATCATTCAAATTCAAGGAACACCCTTGAATGACACTCTTAGTTTTGATCAACTTGCCATTAGCAAGTTCAATGACATAAGGAGTTTCTAGATCTACCGTAGGCAATGAAAGTAATGATACAAATTCAGGAGAGATAAAACTCTTATATGCTCCTGTATCAAACAAAACTGATGCGTATAGATTATTAAGAAGGAACGTACCAGTGACAATGTTTGCATCATGCCTAGCCTCGGTTGCACCAATCTGAAAAGCTCTCCCCCTAGCTTCATTTTCAGGATTGGTGTTGTTGTTCGGACAGTTTCTTATAAAATGGTCAGGACTTCCAAACTTGAAGCATGACCGGTTTGTTTGAGTGGTTTGTCGTGGTGCTTGATTTGATGGTTGAGCAGGAAAGTTACAATATCGAGCGTAGTGTCCTACTCGATTGCAGTTCAGACAAACAGGACATGGTCCTGTGTGATGGAATGAACACTTGTTGCATTTGGGCGCCTGCCCCGTGTAAACTTTCCTTTCAGAAACAGTTGCACCATAGTTGTTCACTATTGGTTTGCTCTGACTAGTCTCAGCTGGAGCCTTTGCTTTGGTCTTGCCAAACCACTTTCGTTTGGTACCTTTAGAAACATTTGAGGTACCGACATCACTACGGCTCACCGCCGTCTGAGTTTTTGTGGACAAAGTACCACTCCTTACCGCCTCATCGGTAAGCTTAGTGGTCAAAAGAATTGTACGTTTAAGAGTTCTGGGTTCAGCTGCCATCACCATTCCCCGAATCTGGGGAACCAGACCTTTGATATACTTCTCAATCAAGGCTGCTTCCGTAGGAAACATGTTGGGAAGTAAGCAAGTAAGTTCATGAAAACGATCGGTATAAGCTAAACAATCAACACCGACCATTGAATGATTCCAGAATTCCTCCTGGAGTTTTTGAATTTCAGTGATTGGGCAGTACTCTGACATAATCAGATTTTTGAAATCGTTCCAGCCCATCGAGTCAACTGTAGCTGAGCCCAAATTTTTAGCCTGGGTATTCCACCAGGTTAAAGCTGATTCCTTCAAAGAACAAGCAGCATAAGACACCTTATGCTCTGCCAAACATTGGCTGATCTTAAGTTTTGTTTCCATCTCCTCAATCCACCTTATGAGTCCAGCCGCTCCTTCTTTGCCCGTAAAAGTAGGAGGGTTACAGGAATCAAAGTACTTATAAGTACATCCTTGCTGTGGGGATCAGAAATGGTTGTTTTAGTGGTTGCACCGGTGGTATTATGAGTTTCCACGTGACCACCCGTAGTATTATGTTCTACATGATCATGGTCCCCACCAGAACCCGTAGTGACATGTGGATGGTGTTGTGTTAAAACACCACAAGCTGATAGATGTTCTCAAACAATTCGTGCTATCATTGTTTCATTCGATTCAAATCCACTTGCCCCTGCAGGTGGAACAGCATTCAATTCTGGGTTCATAGGTGGAACAGTATTTGTCTCCAGATTTCCAGGTGGAACCATGTTCACTTCCGGATTAACACGTGAATCCGGATTCGATTCTACGTTCACACGTGGGACTTGATTCAGTTCAGGGTTAGCATTATTCCTGCCAGCTTTCTTGGCTGTTCGACCTCGTTTTGGAGCCATCGTTCTACTCACATGCAGACAAACTCAGGTCAGTTCAAGAATAAAAAAAATATAACCCTTGTTCAATCACATTAGTTCAACCATATTCAGTTACACTGAAAATTTATGTTGAAATGTGATTATAAAAAAAAATATAGTATAACTACAATGATATAGTTCAGACATGTTCTCAGTACACAAAGATAACACAATTGTTCATAGTTATACTCAGTCCTGTTAATTCAAAAACATGTTAAAATATTACACAGCTCACAGTACTGTGTTATAGATATGTCATTCACATGTTTTTGATATATTATCATACAGGACAATAGATATGTTCTCACACAAGAATGTTCACATACAGTTCTTTGATACATTGCCACACCGGCAATAGATATGTTCTCACACAAGAATGTTCACATACAGTTTTTTGATACATTGCCACACCGGCAATAGATATGTTCTCGTTCAAAAATGTTCTCAAAGTTCTGTGATACAATGCCATACATGCAATAGATATGTTCTCACACAAAATGTTCTCATAGTCCTATGACACATTGCCATACAGGCAATAGATATGTTCTTGCACAGATATGTTCTCATACAGATATGTTCTCATGCAGATATGTTCTCATACAGATATGTTCTCATACAGATATGTTCTCACAGCTCTGGTTATAGTTCACACACGTTTGACATTGATACTTTGTTCATACATCACACACATAACACATTACACAGATAAACATACAAAATGTAACATCAGTGCCGGAAACGTCACCGGAACAGTGATCGTAAACAGTACGTGAACAGTAATCAGGTACAAATCTTATGTAATTTAGTGTATTTCATATTCATATCGAGTTTCAGTATCATTTCATGCTATCAAAACGGTGAGTTCATAATCATTTGAGAGAAATCAGTTCGGAACAATGATTCTTGAGTCAGATAATTATCTGGCAACACAGAATCATCATGTGATTTATTTGTTAGGATTTTATTATGTATAAACGTATGTGAGGCTCTACAGAACAAAGCAGCACGAATGTCGTTACGTGAATGCTAAACCGACAGATTATTCGTATAGGTGACGATCTGTACGAATAAATCTGAAAGTTTAACGTTCTGAATGATATTCAATAATTAGAAAACAATATTGAAAAGTGTAGTTATCGTCGTGTTTGATCGGGTGACGATTCGAACAAATACGCGCGATGACCGCGCGATTCGATTTAAACGTTAAATAAATATTTTGTAAATTAAATAATTAGAAGATATTTAGTAATTTATTAGGAATCACAACCTAAAATAATTTTCTAAATTCTATCTTTAAAATCGGGTCGTTTCGTAACGAAAACGACGAGAAACCGACGTTTCTATGCGAAAAACACGCGAAACCGAACGAACCCGGTATTTTCCACCTCATTTAATGAGGCATTAATGGTGATAACAACCACCACCAACCAGATTTCAAGTTCTAAAATCGTCCCACTCTCTCTCTACTTTCTCTCTCTAAACCTTCACAAGAATTTCTACCTTCTCACTAAGATTTCTAGCTCAAATCACCATCATTTTGGGTGTTCTTGGTGTCAAAATCACCACCATCACTAGTAGATCATGAAAGTACAACCGATCTAAGCTTCCATCCAGCCAATTTGAGGTAAAAAGCGAATTTGAGTTCGGTTTTAGGGTTTTGAAAACCCTCTTTGTCGAAACCCATTAGGACCGGTTGTAGGCCACTTCAACAGCTAGGATTCACTCATGAACCTGTCTAGGATGTGTAGAAGCAAACTCCTCCACCTCATCTAGCCGATTAGTGAGAAAACCGTGGCTGCCTTGTGCAAAATCACGTTCGCCGAATGACCCACACCATCAGGCCGACGAATGAGGCTCAGACCCTATTCGGCCGAATGACTTTAGCCAAACCACGCCACCCATTCGCCGAATCAAACCTCATTCGACCACAGCCTCATTCGTGGGATCAACCTCATTCGGCCGAAGGTGGAACAGTCATTCGATCGACTATAAGGGGTGTGTCATTCAGACAAGCCCATTCGACAACTCTCATTCGACAAACTGGGTCATTCGGTCGCCATTAACCTATTCGGCCAAGCTTACATTCGACCCAAGTCATTCGCTCGAGCATCTCCTTCGACCACACTGGTTCAGTCGGCTACCATTGCTACGACAACCTTCCTTCGGCCCAACACTTGCTCGGCCCATGGTTGGGTCCAATCCAACTGATGACGGCCCAATCTTGCACGAACCTTGGTTGTTAGGTCCGAACTAATTCGGATTGGGTTGTGTAGGTGAGATCGAGTGATGAACTTGCATGCATGAGAGTTGACCACGTGTGTATGTGTGTGCATGGTGATAAACTTAGGTTTCCATGCAAACAACTTTGAGTTAAACGTGGAGGTTATCTACTAAATGTCATTAGAGTTAACAAAGAAACTAGTAGGGTTTATCAATAACAAGAGTTCTTAAACATTATCATCATGTGAACATGGAGTTAGACATTGATGAATCATGGGGATCAAAATGATAACCTAAGGGGATGGGTGTTGATTTAGATCTTAACATCTAGCCTTAGAAAAAGATATAAAAACACATAGCTAATTTAGATGGTTTTCATAAACTCTCAAGATCTAGTTAATCAAGAAACTAGCATGAACTCGTTTAAAGATTCAAAGTCTCATACATGGGCCCGAAAGTGGTCCAATGGGCTTAAACCAAGCCCATCACATGTAAATGTTCTTTATTTAAATTAATTATATTTTAATTAAAGAAAATAATATATAAACTTTATTAAATTATACTAAGTAATGTTTTCTAAATAATTAACTTAAAATGAATTAAACTGGAAAGGCTCTGCTAAAAGTCTTTAAAGGAATAATTGGGAATAAGGGTTACTACTGGGTAATAAGTTAGACCAAGTTAGATAAAGTCTTAGAAATACATTAGTAATCTAGGACACGTAGTTGCACACCGAGACCAAACCCTAGATACGACGACCACTGAATATACTTATCGTCTTCGAATTTTCTTAAAATAACTCAGGAACCGAAGATACCTAAGCTACAACAAAGAGTGCGCATTTTGTGGTAATTCATTTCAGAGCAACACAGGTGAGTTCATTGCCCCTTTTCTAACATTTTTGTTTTAAAACGCGGGGCTGAGAAGCATGCGTAAACTGTTTTTATTTAAACTGTTTATTTAAATGCTTTTATTGTTATATGTCTTTACATATATACGTTGTTGATATTCCTAGACTCCTGTCTAGGAAATTATTGAACAGATCAAGTTATCAAATAAATTTAAGTACTCTTATGAGTAATACCTTAAATTTAAACTCTAGAAAAACCCTTAGTCCATCAATTTCAAATTCAAGAATCTAAAGTCAAAGTGAAATCAAATGAACAAAATCAATAGATCATATTCCAAGGAATCATAACTCAGTGTGTTATCTGAGATTCAAGAATCATAATCAAATCAATTACCATTGTAAATCATGGAAATTCCAAAGATCAAGATCAAGAGACTCAAGGAATCAGAAATCATAAATGTGTGTGAATCATTGTAATAATGAAATCATTAATACTCAAGTCAAGGTGGATGTCAGTTGTATATGGAATCAAGACCACGTGTAACACACATATAAAGTCCCTTCAGGTATAGAAGACTCTTGTAGTCAGGCTATACGGGCAACAACGTGAACAATCATTGAAATCAATATCAAAATCAAAATCAAGAGAACCAAAGAGATCAAGAATCAAAGGATATCCGTAAAGTCCCTTCAGGTACAGAAGACCATTGGGTCAGGCTGTACGGGCATCATTAAAATCCCGTCACGCCCAGGTATACTCCTTGCGAGTTATGCCTGGTATGGGTCACGTGTGAGAGGTTACAACTTGGACAACCACCAACAATTAAGTCTAACTGATTGAGTAAAATAATACCCAATCATCATGTCTTAGTTGTAATTAAATGTTTTATTTAATTATTTAATTAAATATTTAGTATTATATTTACTATCACTGACTTTTGAGAAATCATGCATCTATGATGAACTCAAGAGAATCAAAGGTAAATCAAGTTTTGGAGATCATAATTTAAATCAGAGGTGTGTTAGGTAAAAATGCTTAATTATCATTAACATCAATGTCCTATGTGGATTAGTATGTGGTGGGATGTCGTCTGGGCGGGGTTGTAGCCTTGACCCAGGGGTATGCCCTATATATAAGCATACCGATCTGGATGATACATGTGGTGTTAATAAGGTTGTCGTCTTTACCGGAAGAGGTTTTCAAATCATTTTCATTTACTAAACTATATGAACTCACCAACCATGTGTTGACTTGATCTTTTTGCATGACTTCTCAGGTGACGAACAGGTCAACTGAAGAGTTGTTTCTTTTGGACTAGGTTACAGATAGAGGACCTAGCTTATGGACTTGCATGTTTTGGATATCATACATCATTAATTTGTATATCTTGTGCAGTTACAAGATTAAAGATTTATGATGTTATAGTAGATTTACGTTGTTAAATTATAAACTTAACTGATGTAATTTAACTTTGTAATTCTATTTTATTTTAGCATGTTTCTCATTTATATATCATGTGCAAATGTAAACAATCTGATCATTTCGATTATCACTCTCGATATCGCGCCCCGGGAACCTTCCGCCCGACGGGACAACCGATCCTATTCCGCCGGCTCGGGGTGTGACAGATTGGTATCAGAGCCATGGTTATAGAGAAATATAGGTCATTTATTTAAACGGTTTGGCCTAGACTATAACCTAGGGACCCTGCATGTAGAGAACATAGGATTTAAGACTTATTGCATATTGTCTTCTCCATTCGATCATTGCACTAACCAATATTCATTTGGTTATGATCAGAATGCCGCCACGAAGACAACCTCCCTTGTTGCCATCATCACAAGACCAAGCTCCACACTCCTCGACACCATCGCCGAATGACTCACCATCGCCACCTCCTCCACCGCCTCCACCTCCTCCCCCACTGATCACACAGGCATCAGGTTCAGGCACGACTCCCATACTGGATCCTACCACCATCGCTTTGATGACTCTACTGAGCAGCCAGATGACCAATCAGATGAAAGAGGCGATACCAGAGATGTTCAACCTTCTCCGTAATGAGATCAACAACACTGGTAATTCATCAGGAGAAGCCAGTGGAAATACTGGTGGTACCTCACACTACTCCTACAAGTCATTCGTAGGATGTAAACCGCCTAGTTTTAGCGGATATGAAAGAGCCGTTGGATTAATCCAATGGATTGAAAAGATTGAGGCTACTCTGGACCTCTGCAGCTGTTCAGAGCACCATAAAGTCCGCTACTCTGCTGGAACATTCAACAAGCGGGCTCTGACCTGGTGGAATGGTCAGATCAACGCCCGTGGAAGAGATGAAGCTATGGCAATGCCATGGGAGGACTTCAAGGCGTTACTGAGAACAGAATTCTGCCCCAAGAATGAGCTACAGAAGTTGGAAGTTGAGTTATCCAACCATGTGATGAAAGGGGCTGATCACATGGGGTACACTACTCGTTATCACGAGTTGATTGCTTTGGTGCCAGACATGGTACCAACTTTAGAGAAGAGGATAGATCGTTATGTAGGTGGACTTCCCGCCTGCATTCAGGGAATGGTTGTTTCAGCCAACCCTACTACTGTCGAATCAGCAGTGAGACTGTCTGGGAAACTCACTGATCTGATGGTTGCATCAGGAGTTTTGAAGAAAGAGGTTGATACTGGTAAGAGAAAGGAAGAGTCTTCAAAGAAGCCACAACACCAACAACACTCAAAGAAGAAACAGAAATTAATCAAGAACTACACTATGGCTACTTCCCTGAATCAAGTAGCAACGGCACAACAAAATGTGCCCAAGAGGCAGTATACCGGCCCACATCCTTTGTGTACTAAATGCCAGTATCATCATGCTGCAAACAACCAGTGCCGTCAATGCACGGGTTGTGGAAGAAAAGGGCACTGGGTTCAGCAGTGCAGACTGACACCAAATCCAGCAGTTAACAATGCTGCTCTAGCACTTCCTCCACCAGCTAATCAGAACAATGGTGGATGCTTCAACTGTGGCGAACAAGGCCACTTTGCAAAGAACTGCCCGAAGAAGGCACAACAAGCAGTTCAAGCTCCTCGTGGAAGAGTTTTTGTTATTGGAGCACCAGCTGCACGCCAGGACCCAAATGTGGTCACTGGTACGTTTCTCTTACATGACTTTTATGCATCTGTTCTATTTGATACTGGTGCGGATCAGAGTTTTATCTCTGCCGACTTTGCATGCCAACTAGATTCTATAGAAGAACAGTTAGACTCCCCTTATATTATAGAAGTAGCTAACGGAAAACAGATCACGGTTAGTACAGTATACAGGAATTTCCTGTTGACACTTAATGGTCATACATTTGCCATCGACTTGATACCGATGGAGTTGGGTAGTTTCGACATCATTGTTGGAATGGATTGGCTTTCCTTTAACCGAGTGGAAGTCATCTGTTCTGAGAAGCTGCTTCGAGTTCCATTACCAGAGGATCGTGTGTTGGAAGTTAGAGGGGATCAGGCAAAACGAAGTGTTAAAATCATTTCATGCATAAAGGCGCGTAAGTGTTTACAGAAGCAATGTGTAGCTTTCCTTGCTCATGTAGTGAAAAAGGAGAAAGCCCAGAAAGAGATTCAAGACGTACCAGTAGTGAAAGAGTATCCAGAAATATTTCCTGAAGACCTACCTGGTTTGCCACCAGCGCGACCAGTAGAGTTCCGAATTGACTTAGTTCCTGGAGCAACTCCTGTTGCTAAATCTCCTTATAGGCTAGCACCTTCGGAGATGCAGGAATTGTCGAACCAGTTTCAGGAGTTACTGGATAAAGGATTCATCAGACCGAGCTACTCACCTTGGGGAGCTCCGGTCTTGTTCGTGAAGAAGAAAGACGGATCGTTTCGAATGTGCATCGACTATCGAGAATTGAACAAGTTAACTATCAAGAATCGGTATCCACTGCCGAGGATTGACGACTTGTTTGATCAGTTGCAAGGAGCCCAGTATTTCTCAAAGATCGATCTACGGTCCGGGTATCATCAGCTTAGAGTTCAAGATGAAGACATACCAAAGACGGCGTTCCGAACCAGATACGGGCATTACGAATTCCTAGTGATGCCTTTCGGATTGACGAATGCACCAGCAGTTTTCATGGATCTCATGAACCGAGTGTGCAAGCCATATTTAGATCAGTTTGTCATTGTTTTCATTGATGACATACTGATTTATTCCAAGAGCAAAGTAGAACACGAGCAACATCTCAGAAAGATCTTGGAACTGTTGACAGAACAGAAGCTCTATGCCAAGTTCTCTAAATGTGAATTTTGGTTAAGGGAAGTTCAGTTTCTTGGTCACGTAGTCAACAGTGAGGGAATACACATAGATCCCGCCAAGATTGAAGCAATAAAGAACTGGGACACTCCGAAGACACCAACGGAGATTCGGTCTTTTCTGGGATTGGCAGGCTATTATAGGAGATTCATCTCGAACTTTTCTAAGATAGCTTTGCCTCTCACTAAGTTAACCCAGAAGAGTGAACCGTTCGTCTGGAAACAGAAACAAGAAGATGCTTTCCAGACATTGAAACAGAAATTGTGTGATGCTCCAATCCTATCTCTCCCAGAAGGTTGTGATGATTTTGTTGTATACTGTGATGCTTCCCATCAGGGACTTGGTTGTGTTTTAATGCAACGGGACAAAGTCATAGCCTATGCATCAAGACAGTTAAAGGTTCATGAGAAGAACTACACTACTCATGATCTTGAACTGGGAGCAGTAATCTTTGCATTGAAGATTTGGAGACATTACTTATATGGCACCAAGTGTACCATATTTACTGATCACAAGAGTCTGCAGCATATCTTTGATCAGAAGGAGCTCAACATGCGACAACGCCGTTGGGTAGAACTTCTGAATGATTACGATTGTGTGATCAAGTACCATCCGGGAAAGGCGAATGTTGTAGCTGATGCCTTGAGTCGGAAGGAACGGGTTAAACCCTTACGCGTTAGAGCTATGGGGATGACTGTGCAGACCAGTTTACAAGACAGGATCATTCAGGCACAATATGAATCAGTTGATAGAGGAAACTTGAAGAAAGAACTTGACTGCGGAGCAGAGAAACATTTAGAGACCAAGTCTGATGGAATGATCTACTATCAGGATCGTATATGGATCCCAGCAGTAGATGAATTGAGAAGACTTATCTTCGATGAAGCACACAAGACAAAATACTCTGTTCATCCAGGCGCCGATAAAATGTACCAAGACTTGCGTGGATTTTATTGGTGGCTGGGAATGAAGAAAGACATAGCTGAGTACGTTGGTAAATGTTTAACGTGTGCGAAGGTAAAGGCGGAACACCAGAGACCGTCTGGTTTACTGGAACAGCCTGAGATTCCGCTCTGGAAGTGGGAACAAATAGCTATGGACTTCATTACCAAGCTACCCCGCACTTCCAGTGGGCACGATACAATTTGGGTGATCATTGATCGTTTAACGAAATCTGCTCATTTCTTGCCGATGCGTGAGACCTTCACGATGGATAAGCTGGCGAGATTGTACATCAACGAGATAGTGGTACGACTCGGTGTGCCATTGTCGATTATTTCTGATAGAGACAGCAGATTTACATCAAGGTTCTGGCAATCATTACAGAAATCTCTAGGGACACAGCTAAATCTGAGTACGGCTTACCATCCACAAACGGACGGTCAAAGCGAACGTACCATTCAGACCCTAGAGGACATGTTAAGGACCTGTATTTTGGATTTCGGTGGGAATTGGGATTCTCATTTGCCACTGATTGAGTTCTCCTACAACAACAGTTATCACAGCAGTATCGGATGTGCACCATTCGAGGCTCTCTATGGCCGGAAATGTCGATCACCGATCTGCTGGGCCGAAGTGGGAGATAATCGTATAACTGGGCCAGAACTTATTCAGGAGACCACTGACAAGATTGCTCAGATTCAGAGAAGATTGCAAGCTACAAGAAGCAGACAGAAAAGCTACGCTGACAAACGGCGTAAGCCGTTGGAATTCCAAGTGGGAGACAGTGTCATGTTGAAGGTTTCTCCTTGGAAAGGTGTAGTACGCTTTGGAACAAAAGGCAAGTTAGCACCACGATATGTGGGACCGTGTGAAATCATCGAACGTATCGGTCCTGTAGCTTATCGACTGAGATTACCAGATGAACTCAGTGGTGTGCATGACGTGTTTCATGTCTCGAACTTAAAGAAATGCCTTGCTGACGAATCACTCGTCATTCCACTCGAAGAGATTCAAGTTGATGATCAGTTGCACTTTATCGAAGAACCTTTAGAGATTATGGATCGCAAAGTCAAGCAACTGAGGCAAAGCCGTATTCCGATAGTAAAGGTTCGTTGGAATTCAAGGCGCGGGCCCGAGTTTACTTGGGAACGTGAAGATCACATGAAGTCAAAGTATCCCCAGCTGTTTGAAGAAGAAGCCGTACCCGATAATGACTTTTAAATTTCGGGACGAAATTTCTCTGACAAGGGGAGACTGTAACATCAGTGCCGGAAACGTCACCGGAACAGTGATCGTAAACAGTACGTGAACAGTAATTAGGTACAAATCTTATGTAATTTAGTGTATTTCATATTCATATCGAGTTTCAGTATCATTTCATGCTATCAAAACGGTGAGTTCATAATCATTTGAGAGAAATCAGTTCGGAACAATGATTCTTGAGTCAGATAATTATCTGGCAACACAGAATCATCATGTGATTTATTTGTTAGGATTTTATTATGTATAAACGTATGTGAGGCTCTACAGAACAAAGCAGCACGAATGTCGTTACGTGAATGCTAAACCGACAGATTATTCGTATAGGTGACGATCTGTACGAATAAATCTGAAAGTTTAACGTTCTGAATGATATTCAATAATTAGAAAACAATATTGAAAAGTGTAGTTATCGTCGTGTTTGATCGGGTGACGATTCGAACAAATACGCGCGATGACCGCGCGATTCGATTTAAACGTTAAATAAATATTTTGTAAATTAAATAATTAGAAGATATTTAGTAATTTATTAGGAATCACAACCTAAAATAATTTTCTAAATTCTATCTTTAAAATCGGGTCGTTTCGTAACGAAAACGACGAGAAACCGACGTTTCTATGCGAAAAACACGCGAAACCGAACGAACCCGGTATTTTCCACCTCATTTAATGAGGCATTAATGGTGATAACAACCACCACCAACCAGATTTCAAGTTCTAAAATCGTCCCACTCTCTCTCTACTTTCTCTCTCTAAACCTTCACAAGAATTTCTACCTTCTCACTAAGATTTCTAGCTCAAATCACCACCATCACTAGTAGATCATGAAAGTACAACCGATCTAAGCTTCCATCCAGCCAATTTGAGGTAAAACGCGAATTTGAGTTCGGTTTTAGGGTTTTGAAAACCCTCTTTGTCGAAACCCATTAGGACCGGTTGTAGGCCACTTCAACAGCTAGGATTCACTCATGAACCTGTCTAGGATGTGTAGAAGCAAACTCCTCCACCTCATCTAGCCGATTAGTGAGAAAACCGTGGCTGCCTTGTGCAAAATCACGTTCGCCGAATGACCCACAGCATCAGGCCGGCGAATGAGGCTCAGACCCTATTCGGCCGAATGACTTTAGCCAAACCACGCCACCCATTCGCCGAATCAAACCTCATTCGACCACAACCTCATTCGTGGGATCAACCTCATTCGGCCGAAGGTGGAACAGTCATTCGATCGGCTATAAGGGGTGTGTCATTCAGACAAGCCCATTCGACAACTCTCATTCGACAAACTGGGTCATTCGGTCGCCATTAACCTATTCGGCCAAGCTTACATTCGACCCAAGTCATTTGCTCGAGCATCTCCTTCGGCCACACTGGTTCAGTCGGCTACCATTGCTACGACAACCTTCCTTCGGCCCAACACTTGCTCGGCCCATGGTTGGGTCCAATCCAACTGATGACGGCCCAATCTTGCACGAACCTTGGTTGTTAGGTCCGAACTAATTCGGATTGGGTTGTGTAGGTGAGATCGAGTGATGAACTTGCATGCATGAGAGTTGACCACGTGTGTATGTGTGTGCATGGTGATAACCTTAGGTTTCCATGCAAACAACTTTGAGTTAAACGTGGAGGTTATCTACTAAATGTCATTAGAGTTAACAAAGAAACTAGTAGGGTTTATCAATAACAAGAGTTCTTAAACATTATCATCATGTGAACATGGAGTTAGACATTGATGAATCATGGGGATCAAAATGATAACCTAAGGGGATGGGTGTTGATTTAGATCTTAACATCTAGCCTTAGAAAAAGATATAAAAACACATAGCTAATTTAGATGGTTTTCATAAACTCTCGAGATCTAGTTAATCAAGAAACTAGCATGAACTCGTTTAAAGATTCAAAGTCTCATACATGGGCCCGAAAGTGGTCCAATGGGCTTAAACCAAGCCCATCACATGTAAATGTTCTTTATTTAAATTAATTATATTTTAATTAAAGAAAATAATATATAAACTTTATTAAATTATACTAAGTAATGTTTTCTAAATAATTAACTTAAAATGAATTAAACTGGAAAGGCTCTGCTAAAAGTCTTTAAAGGAATAATTGGGAATAAGGGTTACTACTGGGTAATAAGTTAGACCAAGTTAGATAAAGTCTTAGAAATACATTAGTAATCTAGGACACGTAGTTGCACACCGAGACCAAACCCTAGATACGACGACCACTGAATATACTTATCGTCTTCGAATTTTCTTAAAATAACTCAGGAACCGAAGATACCTAAGCTACAACAAAGAGTGCGCATTTTGTGGTAATTCATTTCAGAGCAACACAGGTGAGTTCATTGCCCCTTTGCTAACATTTTTGTTTTAAAATGCGGGGCTGAGAAGCATGCGTAAACTGTTTTTATTTAAACTGTTTATTTAAATGCTTTTATTGTTATATGTCTTTACATATATACGTTGTTGATATTCCTAGACTCCTGTCTAGGAAATTATTGAACAGATCAAGTTATCAAATAAATTTAAGTACTCTTATGAGTAATACCTTAAATTTAAACTCTAGAAAAACCCTTAGTCCATCAATTTCAAATTCAAGAATCTAAAGTCAAAGTGAAATCAAATGAACAAAATCAATAGATCATATTCCAAGGAATCATAACTCAGTGTGTGATCTGAGATTCAAGAATCATAATCAAATCAATTACCATTGTAAATCATGGAAATTCCAAAGATCAAGATCAAGAGACTCAAGGAATCAGAAATCATAAATGTGTGTGAATCATTGTAATAATGAAATCATTAATACTCAAGTCAAGGTGGATGTCAGTTGTATATGGAATCAAGACCACGTGTAACACACATATAAAGTCCCTTCAGGTATAGAAGACTCTTGTAGTCAGGCTATACGGGCAACAACGTGAACAATCATTGAAATCAATATCAAAATCAAAATCAAGAGAACCAAAGAGATCAAGAATCAAAGGATATCCGTAAAGTCCCTTCAGGTACAGAAGACCATTGGGTCAGGCTGTACGGGCATCATTAAAATCCCGTCACGCCCAGGTATACTCCTTGCGAGTTATGCCTGGTATGGGTCACGTGTGAGAGGTTACAACTTGGACAACCACCAACAATTAAGTCTAACTGATTGAGTAAAATAATACCCAATCATCATGTCTTAGTTGTAATTAAATGTTTTATTTAATTATTTAATTAAATATTTAGTATTATATTTACTATCACTGACTTTTGAGAAATCATGCATCTATGATGAACTCAAGAGAATCAAAGGTAAATCAAGTTTTGGAGATCATAATTTAAATCAGAGGTGTGTTAGGTAAAAATGCTTAATTATCATTAACATCAATGTCCTATGTGGATTAGTATGTGGTGGGATGTCGTCTGGGCGGGGTTGTAGCCTTGACCCAGGGGTATGCCCTATATATAAGCATACCGATCTGGATGATACATGTGGTGTTAATGAGGTTGTCGTCTTTACCGGAAGAGGTTTTCAAATCATTTTCATTTACTAAACTATATGAACTCACCAACCATGTGTTGACTTGATCTTTTTGCATGACTTCTCAGGTGACGAACAGGTCAACTGAAGAGTTGTTTCTTTTGGACTAGGTTACAGATAGAGGACCTAGCTTATGGACTTGCATATTTTGGATATCATACATCATTATTTTGTATATCTTGTGCAGTTACAAGATTAAAGATTTATGATGTTATAGTAGATTTACGTTGTTAAATTATAAACTTAACTGATGTAATTTAACTTTGTAATTCTATTTTATTTTAGCATGTTTCTCATTTATATATCATGTGCAAATGTAAACAATCTGATCATTTCGATTATCACTCTCGATATCGCGCCCCGGGAACCTTCCGCCCGACGGGACAACCGATCCTATTCCGCCGGCTCGGGGTGTGACACAAAATAACTATTTTATTACAATCATAGTTTTGTATAACTACAACTAGTTTATACAGACTACCAGAACCAAGACATTACAACTAGATACCGGGGATCAATTTTACAACCAAAAACATCCCCCAAACATCCCATTCTCAACCCATCCGCATGCTACTGATGATATCTACAATGATGATCGCAAAATAACCTCCTGAACATACTCATCGTATGAAATAAGATAAGCAAGAAAATATCATGGCTACAGCTGCCATAATCACTGCCAGGACTATCATCATGGTCTCGAAGCTGACCGTCCCAAACCAAACCAAAAACTCTCTCACTCGCACTACTCCTACTCTCAGAACCTCCACCTGCTGCCAAAACGCAGCAATAATCCTCTGCCACCAAGTCCTGCGTAGACGCTCCTCTACCTTGACCCTCCATGCTCGGGTATCGGTGTCTAGTGTGTTCACCTGATCCAATAGGGTCAGATGAGAGGTAAGAATCTCCAACACCGTGTTACGGGTATCATCAAGAGTGGCATTCTGCTGCTGCATCTCCTGTCTCATCCTTTGTAGATCCTGGGATACCTGTTGTAGCTGCGCTCTAAGCTCAGCCTGGTGGGATGATTCCCCCACCTCATGCACAACCTGTGGCTCATCTCTCGGTGCTAACGGATACCTAGGAGGAAGTCCAGTAGTCTTGCAGGCCTGCCCCCGCATCCTCCTCAAGCCATCCCATCCAGGGACTCTCTGTGGAGACGAGCTAGGTCTTCTATCAGCTGCTATATTCTCAGCACGAGGCTGAGAATGTCAATGTGATACTGACTGTGTTGGTGGTGGTGGTGGAGTAACAGGTGCTGGTGATGATGGTGTGTGTGGTACTGCAGGTGTCGCTTGAGAGGCTGCAGACGAAGCCTCAGAAGGATCCGAGTCTCATCCAGAACTAGAACTAGGTGTATCATCCAGAACAACGTATGGAAATCGCTAGTATATATATCTCTCTCCCTAGTTGGCCATCACTGTATACACAAAAGTTCAAATCAATACCATGATATAAATATTGAATAATAATATTCAACATAAACATGATATGACATCTCTTCCTATCTTAAAGCAACTACTCGTCCTTATAGTTATTAATGTTCTACTTGAATTAAATCAAACTAGAACGCACACATGTTGCAAATTTCAGTTATGCTGGCCACTCATAACTGGAATTTGTACCACCTGATTATCCTGGCTTAATTCAAAACAAGTTTTGTTCATTAACTATGTTCGGTGCTCTCTGTGTCACTATTCGAGCCTATGGTTATAGTCTAGGTCTCTAAGTCAACCTAATTCTCTATAACCTATGGCTCTGATACCACCCTGTCACACCCCCACCTCTCGTCACCTGTTGATGATGTCACCGAGAAGATTGCAGAAGCATAGTGGTGATATCTCAGAGATGAGGTGTGACTTACTTGATCCGATATCATAGCACATAGATTAACTTAAAGTAAATATATTACAAGGATCGTAATCACAACCAACATTACATTATATAAACTAAGTTTATTACATTATCTAATTTATTTAATTACAAACGTATGAAGTGCATCCTCACCCGATGGTCACTGTCTCCCTGGAAAAATGTTTAGATTTAAAAAGTCAGTACAAAGCTGGTGAGATCGTAAAGTTCATGTTAAACAATATGATATGCAATACAAGTTCTCACAATGTTCAAATGTTCAGTTCAAGATATCCATGGGACCCGTATCTAGCTCCTTTCGGACGTTCTGTTCTTGTTCTATAAAGATACTACCCGTCGTTACATATATTAGTGCCTCATTGTCTTAATGTCTATCACTACATTAACAAGTTCTGGAAACAGATAACAAACATTTACACCAAGGGGGTTGCAAGCTCCCGGCAAATGGGTTGTCAGCCGATAGTACTATCATTGTTTTCTGTTCGGCTCCACATGGGTTCACTAGATACAGTTCGGAAATGAAGACTTATAAGTTCTGTGATAGTGTTCTGTTCTACAGGCAAAATCCCATGAAATCCACAAGTTCTCAACAATCACATGAAATCACGCAGATAAAAATGATACATATCATATAGTTCTGAAAAGTTCCACAGTGCTACCCCGATGTTTATAAAGAATTAAAAAGAAAAGGGGTTGTACGAAACTTACCTGATAACTCAGAAGTAGCAGAATGTCACACAACTGATAATAATAGAGAAATTATGCATTTATTTATGTTTAATGAGTTATTTAGGTTTGAACTTACTGATTAGATCTTTCTGAACGTTCAATGTCAAAGACATTGCTTTGCAACTCATAAAACCGATATTAAGTATTTAATTGGTTAATTTAGTGTTGTATCATACAATGTATGATATTGTAGGAACCTACATTGAATTAAGTTCCTAATACAAGGTTGATGACACATTTGATTAATCAGAATAATCTCGAATTAACCAAATAGTTAATGTTGTTGATTATGATCATGAAACAGTTTCTAGATAGATTAGTGGCTTAGGAATGATCAATCCTTGTTATTGATTACCCATATATCATGAAATATCACAATGTAGCATTAGAATAGGTTTAATAACCATGTTTAACATACTAATCTGACTGTTATCATAAACATCAGATAACCGTTCCAATAAGTATGTTAATAATTGTGATTAGTTTGAAACACTTGGATTTAACCTTGCATTTCAAAGATTAATCAAACTAATCACCTACATTTTCATAATCAAATGGTTTAAACCATTATAATCATGGGTATGATTTCATGCAAACCGGGCATTACAACGGATCAAAACAAGGATTTACCAGTTAAAATATCGTGTTCTTCGTTTATAATCAATCCTAGCCATCATCTAGGCAATAATCAACAACCCTAACTATATCATTACGTTCAAAAACAAGATCTAATCAATCATTATCAAACTAGAAGGTTAAAACAAATCATTACCTAATCCGACGGAGTTTTGAGCGTAGAACAACGATCTAAACTTGCAGATACGATCCCTGGGATGATCTGAACTTTTAGAAGCCTTCAAGATGGAGTTTAGATGGTGAATTTGAGGGTTTGGTCGCCTGGAGTTGAAGAGACTTCGAGATAATAAGAAAATATCAATCTGCATGCAATTCTGATGAAGTAATCAACTTTCTCCACCGCCTCACCCGTCACGTACCGCGAAGAGCATCAAAACAAGGCTTCGCGTACCGCGAAGAAATCCGGAAGAAATCAGATATTTTTGGTCCATCGCGTACCGCTAAGAACCCTCAACCCATCCTTGGCATACCGTGACGACCCCAGAAGTTCAATACTTAGAAATTTTTCTTCGTTTTTCGATTCCGGACAATCCAGAACTCCGTTTGTACACGGTTTTCCCCCTCGTTCATCATTTCTCGCATACTATCAGCCTGTAGTAATTTCAGTCGTCAAATCAACGTGGATTTCTAGAACGACCAAATGTGCTCATGTCATCGATGACGTAATTCTCAACTGCAATTGTCACAATGACCACTGGAAGTGCGGGGTAGCATGGTAATGAAATCCATAGCTATTTGTTCCCACTTCCATAGCGGAATCTCGGGTAGTTCCAGTAAACCTGACGGTTTCTGGTATTCCGCCTTAACCTTCGCACATGTTAGACATCGATCGACATACTCGGCTATATCTTTCTTCATTCACGGCCACCAATTAAATTCTCGTAAATCTTGGTACATCTTATCGGTGCCCGGGTGTACCGAGTACCTGGTCTTGTGCGATTCGTCAAAAATAAGTTTCCTCAATTCATCTACCGCATGAATCCACACGCGATCCTGATAGTAGATAACTCCATCTGGCTTCGTCTCAAACTGTCGTTCTGCTCCACAATCAAGCCCTTTCTTCAGATTACCCCGTTTCACTGATTCCTGTTGAGCATGTACAATCTTGTCACGTAGATTTGTCTACACAGTCATTCCTATTGCACTTACGCGTAGGGGTTTGACCCGTTCCTTCCGGCTTAAAGCATATGCTACAACATTTGCCTTACCCAGATGGTACTTGATCACACAGTCATAATCGTTCAGAAGTTCAACCCAACGACGCTGTCGCATGTTGAGTTCCTTCTGATGAAAAATATGTTGTAGACTCTTGTGATCAGTAAATATGGTACACTTAGTGCCATATAAATAATGTCTCCAGATTTTCAACGCGAATACAACTGCTCCCAGTTCTAAATCATGAGTAGTGTAGTTCTTCTCATGAACCTTCAACTGTCTTGATGCGTACGTGATAACTTTGTCTCGTTGCATTAACACACAACCGAGTCCCTGATGGGAAGAATCACAATACACCACAAAGTCATCTGCACCCTCTGGGAGAGATAGAATCGAAGCATCACATAGCTTCTGTTTCAACGTTTGAAAAGCTTCCTCCTGTTTTTGCTCCCAAACAAACGGCTCGCTCTTCTGGGTTAACTTGGTGAGAGGCAAGGCTATCTTAGAAAAGTTCGAAATAAACCTTCTATAATAACCTGCCAATCCCAGAAAAGACCGTATCTCCGTCGGTGTCGCGGGAGTATCCTAGTTCTTTATTTCTTCGATCTTGGCTGGGAATGGTTAGAAACGAAGAACTAGATATGTTAACAGTTAAACCCTTTTTTTGATCCGTTATAATGCCCGGTTATCATGAAACTATATCTTAGATTAAAATAGTTTAAACCATTTGGTTGTAACAATGATTGTGATTGTCTTCATCATTCCTTGAAATGCTAGGTGAAATCCATGTGTTTCAAACTAATGACAAACATTAGGATAATCATTGGAATAACGATGTGATGTTTATGATAACAGTTAGATTAGTACATTGAACATGGTTATTAAACCTATTCTAATATCACATTCTTATGTTTCATGATACATAAATGATCAATAACAAGGATTGACTAGTCCTAAGCCAGAAATCCATCTAAAAATTGTTTCATTAATATAATCAGCAACAATACCTATTTGGTTAATATGAGAACATTTTGATTAATCTAATGAGTCATCAACTGTGTATGAGAAACCTGAATTATTGTAGGTTTTCTACATTATCATACATTTTATGACATTCAATTAAAACAACTAATTAAAGACTTGATATCAGTTTGATGACTTTAAAGACAATGTCCTTGACATTGAACATCCGGAAAGATCTAATCAGTAAATTAAAACATATATAACTTATTAAAAATTAAATAATGCAAAATTAAACCATAACTATCTGTCTGTGTGTTATCTGCTAACTTCAATATCTCAGGTAAGTTTCGTACCACCCCTTTTTCTTTTTAATGATTTACAAACATCGGGGTATTAGTGTGAAACTGTTTTTGAACATATGATATGTATCACTGTTATCTGTGTGATTTCATGTGAACTCGTGGTGAACTTGTAAGATTTCATGGGATTTTGCCCAAAACTTTCTAATGCCATATCGAAAAAGTCCTCATTCATTGAACTGTATCTAGTGAACCCATGTGGAGCCGAACAGGAAACAATAATGGTACTATTGGCTGACAGCCCATTTTCCAGGAGCTTGCAACTCCCCTTGGTGTAAATGTTTGTTACCTGTTACATCTAATCAATCTTAATGTATATGATAGACATTAAGAGACTGAGGCATAAAGATATTTACCAACGAGTAGTATCTTCAGAACGGAGTCGTCCAAAAGGAACTAGATATGGGTCCATGGTTATCTTTGGAACTGTGTATCAAGAACTTTCATATCATATCACATTGTGTAAATCAATCATTACAAACTCACCAGCTTTAGGCTGACCTTTCAAACTTTAACAATTTTCCAGGTAGACATTGACGGCGGGTGAGATTGCAAGTTCAAGCACTTGTAATTAAATAATTCAGTTTTGTGTAGGCTGTTTAGGTTGTAACCTGTAACTGTTGTTGGCTTATAATAACATTGTCCTTGTAATGTAAAATCTTCAAGTTAATAAGTGTGTTTGTGATACCGGATCAAGTAAGTTGCACCCCATCTCTAAGACATCACCATTATGCTTCCACAACCATCTCAGTGTGATCAGTGACATCATCAACAAGTGACGAGAGGTGGGGGTGTGACATTAGATTTGTTCAAATGATATTAGATATTCATTATCGAAGTGTGGTGGATACTATAAATAGTTTGGACATAAAGAAAATGGGATGAAATGTATTTGACTTGATTAAGCAGACAAGAAAGGGAACTAAGGTCACATTTTAAAGGTTAAGGCCTATTGAGAAATTTGGAACGTTTGTTGAAGCTGAGGGATTGGAACAGCAAGAAGAGCATAATGTTCTTATTGCTGAAGAACATGATGTTCAAGTACAAATGGTAATTTATGTTAAAGAACTAAGGACTTTAGATGTTGATATAACTTTCAATGAAAATGATGACGTATAGGTGGAGATGATTGATGTTAATCGAGATGCAGATGGATCAATGAATGAAGCTGATGTTTCTGAAAACCTTATTCCAAGAAAAAGGTCAAGGAGGGATCCAAGACTAGATCCAAATGCTAGATCTTCACACTCAGTTTCCACTCTTGTGAGAATTGAAACATTTGAAGCGAATTGATTAAGTGTTATAGAAGTTACTAGAAAGGAAAGACAAGATAAGGAAAGGGAAAAGCTGTGGAATTAGCTCCAGTTGCTTTGCAGGCGTTGCAAGAAAGAGTTTTTGTTTTAGGACAACAATTGGATGTTCAAGTTTTACAATCAGCAACCAAGGAAAACTTCTTCGTGAAGATAATCATAAAACCGCTGAACTTTAAGAGAATGAAAACCGTTGAGTCAAGTGTGAAGAAGCACAAGGGAGTCAGAGATGGCGTTACTACAAAATCATTTAAGTCAATAAGTTGGCCATCAACAAAAAAAAAATAAAAGGTATCGATCAAGACCGATCCCATTTTCAAAGTTCATCGAAAAAACTTTTACCTTATTGAATGCATCTATTGTAAGAACCAAAATATGGACAGGTTCAAAAGTAATGCAAACACTCCCCACTAAAACTTAAATAAAGAAAATGATAAAGCATAATCCTTGGAGAAGATTGAAAGGATTATTTTATAGGATAATGCATCATATGACGTTCACGGTTCATTATGATGCTTCTCAGTACACAAATGGGTTCTCAGCCTCACATATTGTTCTTGGCAGTTTGGTTTTGATTTTGGTTGACTTGTTTTCTCTGTTGATATGTTCTCTTGTTCTCTTGGTTGATATGTTCTCGGTAGCAATAGAGTATAAACACTATTTGTTTGTTTATTTAAAAGAAATCAATTGGTTTTTGTTTGCTCTTGATTATTATCTTCGCGTTCTTTATTATTCCAAAACATTTTTATCAGACGAGATCATATTAAATATTAATAGAAAATCTCGTATGCAATTGTTAATTGATTTGTTTATTGATTAATATAGTTATTTGATTCTCCATGTTAGCTGTATTATTTGATATCAAAGTGTGAAGATCAAACTAATGGACTTATAAATATATTACCAATAATGTTCAAAAATAATTACCTAAGTAAAGTTACACAAAACTTAAGAAATAACAAATTTGAAGCTATGTTAAGTTGTAGCATGTGACATATTGCACAATAATATGTCTATTGTGTTATAAAACATGTTACAAACAAAATTTAGAAGGTTCTATACGTATACAAGGTGTTCAAGAGGGGAGAGGTTTATGAATTTTTATTTTACTCCGTTAAAACACATTAATCTCACTTTTAACATCCATAATCACAAGTCTCATTTTTATATTCATTCACACCTCCAAAGGAACATTTTTTTCACTAGAATCTAGTAGAAATCAGCCACCCATCCCCTCTCATCCATCGTGATCAATGTGACTCAACCTGAGATTGTAACAAACTTAGTTGATCTTGAAGTAGTAAAATCAAAGATGTCTTCTTGTGTAGCTTCTCAATTGTAACTTCTAAAGTATTGACTCAGGCTTTCAACTGAATATTCTCAGCCTGTAACTCTTCAACCTGTGATTGAAGTGCCAAAATTTGTGCAGATTGGGTAGCAAAACTATCAGTTACCATAGCACTTATGTTTGGAGAATCAAAAGAAGGTAAAGAAGAAGTCACAAGCAGAGTAACGGAGGAAAAGTATGAACAGGAATTGAAGATGTGGAAGGTGTAACAAAAGTAGAAGAAGTAGTTAGAACTGGTGAATCAAATTGAAATTCCTTATCAGAAGGAACATAATCAGATTTAGTATCATCTGATCTCTGTTTCTTCTTAGCAGCAACATCTTCTTGATTAGCTTGGGTAACAATGTCAGCATAAGGTCTCTTGCTTATACTTTTGCTAATAAGAATATCACCACTTGTAGGTCCGTGGTTAGGATCTAAATGATCTGGTATAACTTGATATCATGTGCAGAATCCATAATATCAAGTTTGAACAAAAAAAAATAATGAATTGAGATGAATAGAATCAATCAAACACAATAAAACAAAATCAATCTTCTTGAATTAATTGCTTGAATTATGACTGTACAAGTAGAGATAAATTGACAATCTTAAAATTCTGAATTATGTCCAACCGATACTAATCACATCGAAACTAAACTATATATAGGCAATCATGTCGATATTAATAGTATCGATGATATTACCTTCGATACTATTAGTATCAATAAAACTACTATCGATACTAATAGAATCGACAATCTCAACACTTAAACATTTTTCAAACTATTCAAAAACAAAAACAAAATAAAGCAAACATAAACATTATATTGAAAACAAACACAAATACAATAAACATAAAGATCTACATATCAAATCAGCTGCATTCTTCAGTCTTCAATTTAACAACTGAAGCTGATGCTATCAGGGTACTAACAAATATGGTACAAGTATCATCAAATGTGTGTGACCAAAAATTTATATATTATGAACACTAATAATTATCAAAGTCAATAGGTTGAAAGTTTTGTGATTGACTGTTACAATAAATGTGAATTATTATACAAATTTAATCGCCTTTAGGTCAAAAGGTGACATCATGTTTTAAAATTTTGACTAAAACAAGTGTTTCCATTACTCACACTCAAAGAGGTGCATTCATAGACCCCTTTACATGCTTTCTATTATATAATTTGAGGTGGAATACACATCAATACTTAGACATTTTTCTAAGACAATTACATTATGCATTTGTATTCATGTTATTATGTTATGAATTGAAATATGCATGTGTAGGAAATATACAATTTTATACAACACCTTATCGTAAGTCCCATATTATCACAATTAAGTAACTTGTAAAACGAGCTGGTGAACATGTATTGGATAGATCTATTTGGGGATGACAACCCTCACCAATGGTCTGGTCGCATCAACCAATTCGTTGTTGTAAGCAAAATAGGGGAATATACTTCACACAATTTGGTATATTTTTATGGACATTTTTCTTTGAAAAGTTTCATGTGCATTTGTTTCTGGATAGACAATTCAGAGTTGTGATTGTAAGTTTATGTCATTTACTTTCATTTACATTAGTGCATGATATACTTGGCATACTAAAGCGCACATATCTTTATACTTTTATTGAGACAAAATATATAAACTCACCAACTTTTTAGTTGACATTTTAAGTGTGTTTTTCAGGTCATGACAATTACAATGACAAGAAGCACTAGTTCATCAAGACAAGTTTATATGAAGATTGTTGTTATATGTTTCACTATTAATAGACAATGATTGTTACTTTATCAGGATATAAATTGTGCATGTTCTATTTGTTTGTTTTGTGTCTATTTGTATAAAACATTTTTAATAGTAGAACCTAGAATGTGATATGCATACTTAGACAATTTGTCAAACATATTCCTTGATGCATTTGTTGAAATGTTTATTAAACCATTGTGCTAAAATCAGTCGCATACTTGCGTTTCCGCTAAAGGCGGGGTTTGACAATAGTTCAGAGCTAACTCACCTTGGTGGATGAGATAACTTTGCATAAGATGTATATATTGTATCTCAAGCAAAGTCCAATCAAACATAATCAACCTAGATATACATCATTTATAAGCTAATATAGTTTGCTATGGTTTTAAAGAGCTCTTAAGTCACTACAAGAATGCTGAGATTCGAGTTTCGTTTGAATAGTTGAATGTTTCTCATTTTATCTTGTTCAAAAGAGTTTTAGTTATAGGATTGTTCACGTAAAATCATAGTTATTTAATAAAGTTTAAACGATTTATATGGTTTACAGAAAAAATTAATAGTTATTTATTTATAAAATAGATAAAATGTTGAGATAATTTACGTGTTATTATCATATAATTATTGAGTTCGGATGATGTAATACATAAAGGAATTTTTTTTGAAATCTCTAATTCGTAAATAATATTTGCTTATAAAGTTTTAAAAGTTTAAATAGCACTTAAACCTTTTTAAAACAATATTTAATAGTTCTGTCATATTTGTTGATATTTATATATTGTTTTCAATTGTTTAAAGGAATAAAAAATTATAATCCTTTCTTTAAAAGATGAAAGAATAATTAATGTGTGAATTTTGTTTGTTATTATGGACATTATTTTATAAAGTTTGGTAGTTTTTATAAATAACTAAAATCCACTATAAGATATAAATAAATAATCTATTAAAACATTTATTATTATTATTATTATTATTATTATTATTATTATTATTATTATTATTATTATTATTATTAT